>JAOTQQ010000023.1:71059221-71133119 GCA_026546715.1 Gallinago undulata
CAGGATAGAAACAGACTGCACATACGTTTGTGTCAGTAGTCAATAAGGGTGCACAGGACATTTGTCTCTTCTTCCAAGGTTACTTGGACCTGTTGCATTGATACTCTTAAGAGAGATTCCTAGGAACCCCAGCACCCGCCAAATGCGTCATGTGGACTTCTAGGACAGATACCACCAGGCTTTACTAAATATTGACTTTGCTTTGATTGCCAGTTAAAAGGTAATCAGAGAAAATAGGGAAGAGGGACTAATAGTCAATCCATCTTTTAGGTGCTTTATGCTTTTTCTTACTGAGGATTTCAAGACTTCTCTTTCCCTTGGGTTTGTTCCACCCAACCACAGAACTCCAGTATATCCCATTTTCTATGAAAGAGGCTGCAGCTGTGGCTCTGGGGAAGGCAGCGAATCCATGATCCTGGAAATTGTGGAACAGCTTTTCAGGAGCTGAAAATACAGCAACTTGTGTTGCTGGGTGCATGACTCCTTGTCAGGCAACCAATGAGTTGTGCTGAGGGACTGTTTAGGACATGGATGGGCTCTGCTGGAACTTTGTCAAAGTCATAGCCTTTCCACAAAACCACAAAATGTTTAATGTCACCGAATTAGCAAATTCTAATGAAAGAAATATTTCAGCTGATTTTTTTCTATCTTTCTCTTGTGTGTAACACATGAAACAAAGAGAAGAGGGTGTTAACATTAAAACAAAAATCTATTTTTAATTTATAAAAGGCAACCCTTGCAAGCACACACTGTGCATTATGATACAGCATTTAACTATATGGCTCTCCTATGCAACCATTTCCCAGGGCAAACACATAAAGGAGTAGGACTGAGGATGCAGAGGCAACTCTAAATCTAATTTCTCATAATTTTCTGACTCTTAGCTTTAGCTTATATTTAATAATTTTACTTGCCAGTGTATGTAGTAAGACAAAACAGCGTGGCTTGGCACCAGTGCAAGAGGAAAACAGTCCAGCATAAGGAACAGTCATCTTTCTGGGGCGACAGAGGAGGAAATGCCAGGCCATGGGGCTGTCCCCCAGGCTGGGAAGCACAGCAAAACATTTCCCACCCTACAGCAAATGCAGCTGCAGCAGCCACCTGCCTCTCCCAAGAAAGCAGAGGAGAACAGAGTTCATTTCCCTAGGTCACTGCTGCTGTAATCATTAAGATTTTTGTTGTTCTCAAATTATTATTTTGCTTTGTCTTATTTTCATTGGAGCCAAATGAAGACATTGAGAACTGCAAATGAGTAATGTCTGATCTCGAGGCTTGAGCTAAATGTCTTTACTATGTTTCCTCCTGTACTACCATGAGATTCAAGGGAGAATTAGGTTTGGCTTTGTTGTCCTTATTTATTGAAAATGTCCTTCAATATGCCAGTGACTGCACAGGGAATACTTGTATTTGAGATATGGATTATTTGCTTTGTTATTTTTTTCCAATACTAGTGTTGTTGCAGTTTATTTTGGCTATCTCTTTAAAGAAAAAAGAAAAGAAGTCTTTTAAGCAAATCAGCAAATCAGGCATTATTTTGTGCACTGTGATTATCCTACGTTTCTCTAAAGAGTTCTACCACATAAATAAACTTCTAAGAAGGGCATTATGAAAACACTCCACAACTGAAAAAAGATGTGTTTTTAATATCAAAATTTGTCCCTCGGCCATTTTTCACTGCTTTGTTGGCAACCACTGATATTGGATCAGAGGGAAAATATGTTCCAAAATATATTTTGCAGTGACTATTTTGGTTTCAATTGCCCATTTGATCGTGCCAAGCAGATCAACAGTCAAAACACCTTATTAATAAAACTTTCTTCTGCTTGTTTGCAAAATCAAAATACAAGACCTATTTATGGAGAGAGCCTCTTAAAAAAATATTATTCCATGTTCCTGAATTGTGTGCACCACAAACCCAATTGTTTCATTAGTTCATTGTCACCTCCATGCAGACAATTCTGCTTTTTGGGGGGGGGTATTATTTTCAAAAAGTTTCTGGCTGAAGTCGGGGTGCCAGGAGCCCTGGGTCTCCCCTGATATTCGTGGGTTTGTGTTTTTGTCTTTGACACCTGCTGGAACCGAGTCCTCTCTGTCACTGGGGAGAAAGCTTGGGCTTCCCTTGGCAATGAATGCTGGATTTGCTGATGCAAGTGGAGGTGTTCTTTTAGTGTTACTTCCTGAGCAGGACACACATTCTTCACACCTTTTTTTTAGCTTCTGCAAAAATCTGTTGGAACTCCCTAAGAGAGACTGCGTTTCTTTGTGGTTTTGCACCAGAGTTGTCCCTTTTCTGTTTCTTCTCCCTTCAGTGAGGATTGGACTGAATTTTTTCCAGTGGAGTGAATTTTTTCCAAAATGTTTTTGCGGTACATCCCTCATTCTACAGGAAATTAAAGACCCTTTGCTTGGTGACATTTGTGTCAGCACATAGTGGCCTCATTTTACTGCCTATTGCCAGGTAAACAGTACAATGGCACTCAACAGGATCATTCACGTGGGGACAGGTTGCAGGATCAAGCCCTTGATCTAGATTCAAATCCAAGAGAAAGCATTGATTTTACTATGTAAAGTCTGTGGGGTTTGTGTCAGCTGTGTGAAGGTTGTGTGCTTGCTTGGCTCTAGAGCTGCCCAGCACTGGCAAAGCACCTGGTGCTGTACACCCACCCCTGAGCAGGGGCCCTGGGCATCTCTGGGGTCCTTAGAACAAGCTGAGCCAAGAAACTCAAGATCCAACAGACTCTGTCCCAGAGTCCCAAGAGTGACCTTTACAGAATACATAAATCAAAATAAATTTAGGGGTAGAGGAAGTATAGGAATTAAATAATGTAACAGTATTTGGATTTTTGCAGTGAAGAAGAAACTAAAAGTGTAATACGGGAAAGTGTAGCCCGGGAATGACCAACCAGGATCTTACCATGTTTCTTTCAGGAAGCCAGCTAAGGAGAGTTGCAGTCTGGAAATGATTTTGATACAGAGTTTTAAGCAACTCAGTATATACTTAGAAGAGAAGTGCCAGCAGTGCCTGCTGACTTGGCCCTGGAGGACACAGAGTAAGGAGTTGATCAACGCTTGCATGTTGTGCATGACCACTTGGTTAAGATTTGCTTTGGAACTATGGTCCCCTGCTTTTAGCCAAAGCTTCTTATAGTTTAATAGTGAAAACAACCTTAAAATAGTGTCACCTGCCTTGCAGGACTTTTTATTCCTAATGTGATCTGTTTAGGTTTCGGTGGGTTTTTTTAAATTTCAAAACACAAGGAAGTAGAATACTCTGGATAGTGCTGTTGGGATGTCTTTCTTAGCGTACAAGAGCATATCTCACCTGAGATCCTAACACTGAGTTTGTCAGCTCTGTGAGTGTCCTTCTGGCATGGATTTGTCCATTGAGCCATGGCTGGTGTTACTGTGACTTGTAATGTTTAGCCAATGTACTATTTTCCCCACAGAGCAATGTCCCCAGCACAAGGATACGTGCAAGCTATGTGAAAGCTTTCAAGCCCCAAGAACTTTTAGGGAGTTTTGGAGAAGTGGAGCCACCCCACTCGGCGCATTTAAGGGAATCCAGGAAAAGCCTCTTTTTTGACAGCTGTTCAGGGAGGTAAGAACCCAGGCTTACTATGAGGTACAAGTTTCATTAATTGTTGATGCAACATTGTTTCTGCAAACACCGAAGTGCTCTTGGAAAAGCTGCCCCAGAGGACATTTCTACCGGGTCGGTTGTAAATCCCAATTCAAAATAGAAATCACACTCTGGCAGAAGTATTTCAGGATTTCATCAGATATTTAAATAAATTTACATCTGCAAGAAAGTCTTCAAATGTACTATAATCCTACTACAGTAATCCTTAAATAAATATTTATCTACTTGAAACAGGAAAGTTGAAGTAGCTGTGATATTATGACAAGAAATAAGTGCGAAATCTTGCTTATTCAGTTAACAACAGCATGAGGTTTTATGGCTAGCCTGGTGTCAATGACTGCTGTAGATAGAAATAACCTCAATAAATATGAGGCTCTGATTTGTTCTCAGCTGCACTGTTATAAATCCAAACTATTTCCCTGCTAGCAGAGGAAATATTCCATTTTACTGTACTAGTAAGATCCATATAAGTAGCATTGATATAATTATATAAAGTAGCTAGAATTAAAAATAAGCCTCCTACAGTTTAGGTTGTAATTGATTGTGCAATCAATTGTTGTACTTGATTTCTGAAGTGTAATCTAGTTCCATACAGTGTAATTAAGAAGGGTAAGATCTGAGTTATAAAACATAGTGTTTCCTTGCAGATTTTTTAGATACTGGGTAGAAACAGCCTTTCTTTTATGTGATCTACAGGAAGAACTTGGAGACGGAGTCACTATCCTTCTTACAGAGAAGGAAAAAAAATGGTGTTACACTGTTTTAGCAAGAAAATGCATTACTGAACTGCTTCAAGACTCGCTGCCTTTGCAGTTACTCGTTATCATCTTCACTGGAGCTGGGAAACCTGGTTAGCTCAGCCACCAAGTATGTTTCCCATCAGATGTCCCCGGTGTTTCCTATTAAGAGACTGCATCTGAAAAGACGGCTAAGAGTTGTGTATCAACACATTAATCCTCTCTTCATAAGAGGTAAATCTTGTCATAAAATGCAAATACCATTTTATTTTATTTATTTCAATTTTATTTCAAGCCATGAATGAGAATACTGTTTCTTAGTGGTCTGTAAAACACTATAAACACTATAAGTAACATGCAACTAATAATCCTGGTAGTGATTAAAATTGACTATACTTTCTTTCCAAATAGATATCTTTTTGCTGGCCAGCTCATTTTCTACTACTTCATTTAGATGCTATGAAAGTGATGGAGAAAAGTCCCTTTCTAGGCACATCTCCTGGTCTGGCCAGAGAAGCCAACCTCTGCAGAGGTTCTCGGTGGCTGACTGACTCTACTTGGACAGGGTCAACAGGGCACTTTTGAGTTCCTTTAATGACATCTCTTTTCCACTTGAAGTGAAATAACCTAATGCTTCTCATCCTATTTTAAACCTTTGGACACTTTCCTTGAGTGCACAAATTGAATGACACCATTCACCTACACTGTAGCTTGAGAGTCTGAGTCCTCCTGAGGATAATTGCAGAAACAGTGCAGTGGCTGCTCAGAGAAACAAAAATCAAACTGGGAGAGAGTGCTGTCATGCAGGAAGAGAGCTGTCACCCCCCTCAGACTCAAACCCTTTGGGTGCTTCGGTGCCTGCAGAGCTAACAGCTGCCTTTAGTCTACTCTTTAGGCCTTATCACCACCCTTGAGTTTGGCAGTGCTGAAGAGGCTGGTGTGGTTCTGTCAGCTTGGAGCACATCTTGATGTGGTGCTGGGACGAAGGCCTTGGTAACCCACATCAGCACCTGGTTATCCTCAGGTTGGTCTTTCTCCTCTTGGAGGCATTGCATACAGTAAAGGTGCTCCTCAGATCAGGGAATGGGGTGCAAATCTGCTCTCTATGCCCTTCTGACCATGCCAAAATCACTCAATCACTGATTTTTAGTCCAATATTTATCTATAGTGGGGGTTGTTAGACTCTCAGCTACTCTCTTTAAAATAGGGCAAAGTGGAGAATTGTGTTTATGGCCATTGAATCCCAAAGTGAGCAGGCAGCCATGAGGCAAGTAATTATTTCAGAGTTTCTGTTTTCTAATAAGTACAAAAAAATGAGAGCTGTGCACTTTAGAAGCAATGCTGAAGGCTGAGAGTCTAAAATAGAGTCTGTTTCCCACTGGTAAAGCAGCTCATGTGTCTGTTCCCTTCTCACATAGGCTGTTCTCTTTCTCATGTACTGCTAGCTGCTGAAATAGAAACCCTCAGGCAGGCTTGTGGAGACTGTCCTACCCAAGCCTGGAAATTCCCTCCCATGCCAGGGTGCAGAGTGGAATGTGTCCTGGCTGTGCCTCCTCCTTACAGGGCACAAGGGTCCGTGCCGGGGACCAGACAGGCTTCAGACCCTGGGGCACCACCAGCATCTGCCCCCAGTTGTCAGCTTCCTAATTTCCAAATGTCCCATGTCCTCTGGCTGCTGTCATAGCAGCCGTCATGCCAGGGAGGCTGGACCTGTGCCTTGAAGGACTTCTCTAACCTTGGCGTGGGTGGGTACAGTGTGGTTCAGGCAGGTGTCCTGCCTGGGGGAGAGCAGCCAGGGCTGGTGCCAGTTGTTATTGCTGTTATCTTCCTTGTACACAGTAAAGAGCAGAGGATTCCTCTAAAAAGCAGAGCTCAGAGCTGAAATGATTGGTTTGCTTTTGATATCAAAAAACTGGATAAATAAGCTCCGAAGGTCAGCATTTTAATAATATATTTCATTTCATCTCTTTTGAACCCATCAATATTTTAATCTGCAACGGTGTTTCATTATAGGAATGTAGTCTTATTTTAAAACTGCAATTTAATTATATGAATAAATATTTCCATAAACATGTTTTCAAACCTGATAGTTTTACTTCGTGTCCCTATGTGTGTGTGTGTGTGTGTAATTGTGAGTAATAGTTGCCTGTCCACCTTCTCTGTGCCATTCCTGATTTTATGGGCCTATATCATGTCACATCTCTTGGCTGGGGATCCTCCAAGTATTAGTTTATGTAGTTTCCCATTGCATGGAAATTACTCCCTCTTGGCTTTCATCTTCCGTCTGGTTCTAGTACGTCTATTTTGGGATGGGAGTACAAAAACTATGCATGTGCAAGATAGACGGGCCTCATGGATTGGCACAGGAGTAGGAAGACTTTTTATTTCGTTCATTCCAAATGAATCACAAAGTCTCTGAGCAAGCACCTTGGCTCAGTGCAACTCTGTGTGAAGGAAGAGACGAGGAAGTCACTCAAAGCATATTGGAAAGGAGGAGCATCTCTCTGGAAGTGGTGCTGTCATCTGGAAGCTTTCCCTTAGCCAGCTGGTTGCCATCTTTCCTGATGATTTATGGGTAGCCAAAGTCTATCTAAAAAATCTGGTATGGTTTGTTGCTTAATCTGGAATTTTAGAATAATTAAACCTGGGAAACCCATGGGTAATCTCACAGAAATTCCAGCTGTGCAGCAAGTGTATCGGACTGGAAAAGAGTGTAGGAAAAACTGGAACTTCACCTGCTTCCACCATGCAAGCTTTTGCTCCCCCTCATGCTCAAACATTGGCATCCTCAACTCAGACTAGGAAACTCTCTCTTGTGCAATGACAGATGACACAAAAACCTCATGTACCAGTTCAGTCTTGTGTTTTGTCTTGATTTTCATTTTTGGATGAACTGCTTTTGCTGTGCATTTGCATAATCAGGAAATTATGTGGACACACAAAAGGGAAGGGAAGAAGAGGGCACTTTGCCAGGGAAGGGACACAGCTTGCTGGAACAAGCACTTTGGTAGCACATCCAAAGCCACAAATTGGCTCTTTTTGTCCCTTCTGTCTTTTCATGTGTGCTTGAAATAAATCATAGTTTGAGGTTTCTCAAATAAATAAATAAAATCCAGCACCTCATTTTATTATTTGTTTCATTTCACAACACTGCTCATTTTCTCCATCTGAATTGAAGCAGCAACAGAGGATGGGAGTCCTGTCAACCTGGGACCCTTTACCCAAGTTGATGTCAAGTTCTGGGATGATTTGTGTTTGTATGTTGGGGAATTTCAGAGAAGCCCAAGATGTATAGTAAGTGCACAAAATCACTCCTTTAATTTCCAGAGTAGCTGATATTACAGTTGTCAAAACACCGAGTGGTTTGGTTTGGTTTGGTTTGGTTTTTCCAATCAAGTGCTTATGTTAAGCCTTGCATGTTTTAATGGTGTCCTTTGGAAAATTCAGCTGAACAGGAACAATATTTAGTACCTTAAAATAATTGTCTTGAGAGGACTAGAAGTCCTTGAGCATGTGAAGACTAAGTTCAGTCCCTCTCGAGTCAGCCAAGTAAATTTAAAAGTAACAGGAGCAGCATCCTGAGTAATCACTGCTTTCTGCTTGAAATCCCACATAGGCCAGCGTGACAGGCTGTAGGAGAAATACTAAATAAACTGTTAATCCCAAAGGCTTGGCAGGAACTCGCTGAGCATACCTGCCTCACTGTGGTCTTTTAGCATATAGCAGGCATCAGCACATCCAGTAAAAGATAAACTGGGTCAACTGGGAGAAAAGCAACTGCAAAACCCATTTTATTTCATCCAGGCCTATTCCACCACAAGATTTAAGAGCCAAATATATGAAAGGGAATGCAAAGCAGCAGAAATGCTGTAAGGATATTGGTTTTGATAGCATGTCATTGAAGTTCATGTTGTACTTTCACAGCAACATTTGTTGAAAGAAGAACATGACTCTATGAATCTTGACAAAACACATGTACCAATTTAAGAAGTGAAAAGGAGGGACAGTTTCAGCTGGCACTGTATTAAACTGGTGGTGGCTGTTGAAAGCTTGCTTAAGTGAAGGGAGATGCTGGAAATGTATAGGTTTTTTGATGCAGGGTGTGTGCTATAGAGTGTGAAATGCCATCTGTTGTGGGACTCTCTACACAGACACGGATAACCCTGTACAGGAAACCAAAGGGTTACTTTTAAGAGCATAATAACCAAAATTGCTAGCAAATTTTGCCAAAATTTGTAATTTTTCTTTCCTTTGCTGTCTAGGAATGGTGGTGTGCCTGCAAAGAGAGACAAGATCTTGGTAGGACTTCTCCTGAGAAGTCCATGCTGCAGTGATTGCCATCTGTGCTGCTTGGCTTTGGCATGATCTTCATCTGCTCCTGCTTCCCTTGCACTACTGTGTGGAAAAACCCATCTGGAGTATTGCTTGATGAGAACGGCTGCTCCACACCTCTTAAGAAATGATGGATGTGGCAACGGGACTTGGTAAGAAGTTTTCTATGGAATTGCTCTTGGACAAGGTTGTAGAATTAAAGTTTGGATTGTGGATTTCACCTGGCTCAGCTTTGCGGCAATCTTTAACGCTTTAAAGTGTTTTCATAGCCAATGTCAGCCTGAGATTAGACTTTCTGAGTGAGGAATGCTTGAATATATCTTTGGAAACTCAGCTAAACAAGCCTTTTTTTTCTTCGTCTCTCCATAGCCTAAATGCAATCAGTTCAGTGAACGCAAATTCATCTGTGGCATTTTGTATCCCCCACTAGTATGCAGGATAGGAATGGTTCTATAATTGTGTTTAGCAGTAGCTTTGAATCTGTTGGCAAAGTTGCCTAAAATTTTTGCCTTCAAAAGAGACTTTTTGATGAGAGTACCTGACATTACTTGGCTGGGTATCTGTATATAGTCTCTGTCTGATTTTTGCCAAACACACACAAAATATCCCTCTCATTTCCAGTACATTTCTTACAAGAAGAAAGTGTTTTTCCCAAAAATTTCAGTTGCATTTAATTGCTCTTCACCCTGTGTTAAAGTTGTCTTACATTAGGAAATAAGTAGCTCCTATTGACGTATACAGTGTAATTTCTGCTTGTCTGCTTTATTAAGCAGGGCACTATTTTGCAGTGTACAGTACACTCAGTATGTATTCCAGATCCCAAAAGTGCCTGTGTTTGGCATCCTTCCTGCTCTGAAATCTGTGCTGCCACTTCCTCATTGCTGAGACCACCAACAGGCAGGACCTGGAAGTCCAAAAAGCAGTAGTTTAAGACACTACTGGCACTCAGGTCCAACCCAGTGGATAGCATAGACAGGGCCAAATAATATGAAATCTGTACCTCAGCCAGCCTGTTTGACAGACCGTATATTTGCTGAGGCATGAAGCAGAGGGCCACGGAGCAGACAGCTGGTATTGGTATCATCTTCAGTCACTTCATCTAAATCTGTCAGATCTCCCTTGACTGCGTCCTTGGTTATTCATGCTAAATAGCTTCAGCTAGTGTGATATGCTGCTGTTCTTCTGCACTGTTAAGGAGCCACAGTGCTTGTCTGTGGGGTCCCAAAGCAACTCCAGTTTTCAGAGACAGCTCCATATTTTGGCGTGGCAGCAGTGAAAGGAATTCAGTCATTGCCAGTGTGATTTGACTGATCAGCCACAACTAGAGATTTCATGTCATCAATTTTCTCTCTGAATGCATTTATAAACTAGAAGGCACTACCTGAGTGCCTGATCACTTGATAGCAAAGGATATAGACTTACATCTTGTTTCATTACTAACATATGTGATAAATATCTCTATATATGAGAATATCTATCTATCTGTTGGTCTATCTAAAAAAGGAAAAACCTAATCTGATGATGTTTAGAAAATTTCAAGGGGTAGAGAATCCATCAGTTCCTTTGATTGATGGTTCCAATAATTATCTAAACTTTCTGCTATGGACATGGCCCTTGTTTCTCATTTCAATGAATCTGACTCTAACTTTCAGATTTTTGGCTTATATTATCTCTGTCTCTTCTAGTGTGTAAGACCACTTGGTAATTGCATTTTTTTAATGCAGTATTAATTCTAGTAACTAGAATTCTAGCAGGTTTTAATGTAGCATAAATTCTAGTAACTTCTTAATTTTACTTCTAACACAATTACAAAATTAAACTGTGAGCTCCCTTCCACTCTTTGATGTTTCAGATTAGTTGTTTTTTTTAAAATTTATTTACATGCTAGAGGTTTAGGAGTGCTCTGGGGAGTGCAGAGGATCACACTGTCTCTTTCTTGGTCATGTTAATGGTAAGGAAGTTGTGCAGAAAAAAATTGGAGCAGAGAGAGCTTGAGGAAAATATTGCCCAGATTTTGCCACTGAGCCCTGTGTCCCCTGGCAGGCTTTCTGCTGTTGTGTCCTGGCTCGTGTGCGATCATCGATCTCACAGGAAGGGAGGAATAATATTAAAAGAATAATAATTGAAAGAAAATTAAAGACTTGGAATTTTGAGTGTACTGAGCTCTCTCTTTGGAATTTCTCTTTAGATTAAACTTTTGCTAAAAGGTATTTTTAAGATTTCTATCAGATTTCTCTGTCTTTTATAAGACAAAGAACTCTACTGTAAAGATATCAGAGTTTAGCTTCTGCTTTCCCTAGAAGGCAAAGTCTACATGTATGCCCTATAGGTGTAGTCTAAAACTGAAACAGTACTCAGATAGATTCTCACTGCCATTTTCCCTATAGACTAATGGTCTTCTGTTACCCCAAAGAGTTTAAATGGAGTAAGGACCTGTGGAGTTCTCATTCTTTTCCTGCACGTTCAACTTGCTTTTATGAATTTCTGAGTTACTTTAAGATTATTCAAGAAAAGTGTTTATTCATATTGGACCAGTAAAGAAAAGTTTCTGTGATGAAGTACTCTATTCATACTCATCGTCTTTATGACTGGAGTATTTCCAGACAAAAGGGTACTGTGAAAGAAGAGCTGTTGAAAACCTGAAACACTGAATATGGTTAGATATATCCTTGCAGATGTCCAGAGTACAGCTAGGAGATACTCACTAGGCTTCCAAAATCATCTCTGGGCTTTTGTTGGGCTGAGTATAAATCCTGAGTGAGTTCTCTAGAGGAGTCTTTTGTGATTATTCCAGAGTCCCATCCACAAGACAGTGGAAGAAAAAATATAGACAAAGCTATAATGAATTGCTTCAGGCTGGTACAACTTCTTTGTGCCTGCCTGGCCTGCTGTTTGAGCAGCAGCAGGGAAAAAAAAAAAAAGATATATTGAGCATATTTGTCTTGTAGCAACTACCGACAAACTACTCTCCCATCAGCCTTCCTATAGCTCTGTTTCTTAAGGGTTGATGAGAAAATGCTTGGAGTGCCATGAGGAATCAGGGAAAACACTTTATCAACCCCTTGCTAAACCATGTCAACCTATACTAACCATATTTTTAGGTCTGTTAAGTGTATAATGACACACAAGTTATTGCAATCTAATTGCAAAACCACCAAAGTAAAACTCATAAAATGCCTTATTTTACTTTCCAGCAGACAAAAGCTGTGAACACCTTGAATCTTCCCATACTGGTGGTTTCCAAAGACTTTATAGGAAAGGGATCACAACCTCCCTTCGGTTTCTTCTGCTTATAAAATCCCCAAAATTCTGAAGTAAGTAGAGCTTGGATGTGTCAATGTGCTGGCATGTCAATGTTTTAATTATAAGTATTTTCATTTCTTCTTTAGACGTTCCCTGTGTTTTCTGTAGCCCAAGAGTTTAGCACGCAGCACCATCCTTTGGAAAGAGAGCCGTGTCCTGTATGGGAACAGTTCTGTGACTATTTCCAGGAGACTCTGGTGAAAAACAACTCAGGAGTAACAGTGACTAAAAGTACAGTGGTTACTTCATGTAGCATTGGTGTAACAGGATAGAAGGAAGGGAGGCTTAAAGCATGTTACGCATCTTCCCAGGCTTTAAAGAAACAAAGCAAATCTGTGACTAACATATGATTGAGAGCAGATATTGCAGACATGACATTAGTAAACGTTGGAAATGCAGACATTAACTTCAATAGGTGTGCAAATTTCCTTTCTTTATTCTGACACAGGTAGTAAAGTTATTATCAGAGGCAAGCATAGAGAGAAATGTGTGCAAGAGCGTCTATGAGAGATTCCATAAAGAGAAAACTATTTATGGCTCTTTTTAGATTTAAAAAATGGTGCTGAAAGGGATTTATCTATTTCTTTCCTGCTTCACTTTTACACCAAAAGTATTCCCTATGCCATAATGCTGTTGAGAACCAATCAATCTACTTGTAGGAGACAAGGCACAAAAACCAGGCTCCTGAGCAGCAGTGCAATATTTAGCCAGAATGTTTACTATTCACTGGTGTTTGTTTTTGCAAATAACTATTTAACTAGGGTGGCTCTTTGGAGAAAGAAATGTTTTGTTAAAGTACCATTGCTTCATTCAAGCACATACCATTTCAAACCTGAAAAACATTCTCCAGGAAAAAAAAAAAAACAGGACGGTTAAATTTAATGCTGATATTTATAAGGTAAAACCCAAGCGATTCAAAAAATCTTACCAAAAGCAAACAAATCTGTCCTTAAGACTTACTTGTTTACATATCCTAAGAAAGTAATGGCAAAAGAATCTATACTCGGTGCTTAAAAAGTCCTTTGCAGATGCAGAGAGAGACGTGGGGAGGTTCATCGCAGGCAGCGATGCCTTCGGAACTGCCGGGTGAGGCGAGGAGGCCTAACGCCACGCTGGCTGCGGGGAGCTCCTCTGCTGAACAACTTATTCCCATTCCTAGTTGTGTAATCCCGTATTTGCTCATTTTGCCGGTCAGGTCAGGAGTCACTCGGAGCCACGGAGCCTGACAAACATCTGCTTTTTCCAGGTCTACGCTGGAACAGATTGGCACCCCGAAGCCCCAACATCTGCTCAGTGCAGAGGAACAGTTGTGGTGCTTGCTTGGTGCCAGAGCCTCTGAAAGGCACATTTCCCTGCGGAATGGCAGAGCCTGACAGCCCGTGTGGGTAGCAGAAGTATTTGGGCCAGGTTTTGGAAGGGGGCGGTTGACTTTCAGCGATTTAACAAGGGTTTTTCTTCTCAGCTTTTTCTGTGCTTCCTAAAATTTGAAGTATGCATACAGTATGGTCGAATTAACTTGTCTCTTTTTTTTTTTTTTTTTGATTCCCCTCCCCTCTGTGTTTTTCAATTGCAGCCCAGAAAGCCCTCATGCAATCTGCTGGAAATGTGTCTTTCATCACAGAATCATGAAGTAATTTAGGTTGGAAGGAGACTTTGGAGGGCAGCTGGTCCATCTCCTCAGTCAGAGGAGGGACAGCTTTGAACTTGGATCTACCTGAGAAGGGGAATCAAGTGTTCTGGGGAGGAAAAACCTTACATACGAGAGCTGGACCTACAACAGGTTTTTTTTTGTATCTTGCTTAATTCTCGGAGTCCAGAGCAACTGGGCTGCTAGGGCATATCTGTTCCAGTGAAACCCACCGCTAAGTTAATTACAAAGGTCTCCTGTTGTAATTTGCTTTGCTAATCCTCAAACAATTTCAAATTGATTATCTTGGCCTACTCTGGGTAACACAGAAAAATAAGTCCAAATATAATAGAGGCTTCATTGCAAACTGGAGTAGTGATGACAGCCATGCAGCTATGGGACACATCATATATTTTACCTTTATGAAATATTTTACATTGTGTGCTGAAACTTTGTAAAAGCCATGTAATATATCCAAATAACAGAGCAGATTATAAGGCCACTGAAAAGGATGAACATTTAGATGTTCCTGGGGAAAATAAATAATTTTATATCCTCCTTTAATTGAAACTGTCCATGTGAAATATACTACAGCCTAAATATATTAGATTATAAACTACTGTCACGGGAGGATGTAAGCATATAATTGCCTCCTTTAATTTAACTATTATAAGGGGGTGGGAAACTGAGCCTGCTGCAGATGCTGCCCGGCGGGATGAGGCAGAGAGACCCATCTTTCAGAGGAGCGTGTCCGGGGCGCCCCGCCTGTGAGAGGCTGAACCCCTCCCTCCTTCCCCGGGAACGAGCGCCCCAGGGCCGGAACGCGGGATTTCCCAGCCCCTCTTCCCCCGCTGCCGCCGGGATGAAGCCCGCACGGCTCCCCCCCCCGCCCCCGTCTCGGCAGGCGGCAGAGCGGGCCGCCGGGGATGGAGCTCGGGCCGGGGAGGGCCGTTGGCGGGGACCGTTGGGGCGGCGACCGTTAAGCCGGCGGCCCGTCCCGCGCGCGGAGGGGCCGCGCGCCCCGGCCTTGCCGCGGGGCGGGGCGGAGCGGGGCGGGGTGCCGTGGGCCTCCCGGGGGCCGGGAGGGGGGGGCCGGGCCGGGCCGGGACGCGAAGGTGGCTCTGCTCCGCACCGCCGGGACAGCGACACCCAGGCTCCCGGCTTGCAGCCGCCCCGCCATGGCTCCCAGCTCCGAGCGGCTCTTCGACTCCCTGGGACACTTCGGCAGGTACCGGGGCAGCACCGTCCCGTCCCGTGCCGGTGGGGCTGGACGTCCCCACCGGAGGGACAGAGGTGGGGGGAGGACTTGTCACACTTCGCACATCCCCGCGCAGGGTTTGACAGCGGGAGGCATCGCCGGTGCGCACAGCGGTGCCTCGCGTGCAGGGGGATTCACACTCGCGGGCGCACGCGCGCTGACTGACACACCGGCACGCGCACACGCACGCACTGCGCACACACGCGCTGGCACAGGCTGCACCCCGGTGCGTGAGCTCGGGCTGTGCGGACAGGCACTGTCGCCTCCGTGCGCAGCAGGCGGCACACCCCCGTGTATCGTCTCCCGCACACACGCACCCGCATCTGTATACGCGCCACCTTCACACACGCACCCGCGCGCCACCCACTCACACACGGGCTTACACACCTGTAGGCACATTCACACACGCCTTGCGTGCAGTCACACTCACACACTCGTGTACGCGTGTTCTTAGACACTTTAACGTTCACGCATCTCTCGCACATGTGAGTGCACGCACACACACGCACAGAGCCCCGGGCCCTGCAACAGCCCGGGCACTTCGGGGGTGACAGGAGGGTACAAGCAGGGCATATAGAAGCGCTGTGCGACACACAGAAGGGCTGTTTCTGCACAGGGGCACAGGCTTGTTGTGTGCGGTGGATGGCGTCTTTTTATTGAGGCTGGGCTTGTGGGGTGTGATAGGTACATGGGTATGGTGTATACATAGATATATTTATGGGCAAGGGATTATCCGTATGGCAAATGGTGTGATAGATACATGGATATGGCGTGTATATATAGATAGATAGATAGATATTTATCGGCAAGGGATTATCTGCATGGCAAACGGTGTGATGCATTGTGGCAAGGTGTCTTTGGTGTGGTTTGTTGGCTATGATGGGAACATATACAGGCCTGGGTTTGTTAGATGGGACAGACAGATGTGGGGGGGTGTGTGTGTATGCTTAGGTAGCTGTGGGTGTGGGGCTGGTATATGGGACTCTGCTTATAGCAGGTAATGGAGAAGAAACGTTTGGCAAGGAAATGAAATTTTAGAGGATATGAACGTAAGACTAAGAGGTGCACATCCTCACCGTGGGTTCTGTCCTGTGCTTTCATGATGCGCTGATCAGCATGGATTTTGCAGAAACATACTCATCGGGGCAGATGTCTGGAGTAGACCCACGCGTCACAATTTGGCTACAAGTTCAAGCTGTTGAATTGCGGTGTTGTGCTTTCTAGCTGAGTCACCAGTGGGCTATCCTAACCCACAACATTCATCTCCTCTCTACTAGGGCCAGGCAGGAGCAGCAAGTTGAACAAAGCCTGGGAGCTCCTTTTAGTGGTAGAAATGCCTACCTATCCTCTACAGCAGAATAGGCTCTTAGTATCATGTGTAAACAGAAGTGGTGGGAGTCAATAGCCTGTGCAGACGATCAGGGTGGAAAGACTTCTTTGCTTAACTGGGACCTATGCTTGAATTACCCGTTTGGCTAAGTTGTGACTTACATCTATATCCATCTGAACAATATCTCATTCATTATCAGTCCTGAGTCAGCAACAAAACCACCTTGTTCTGTGTGAATTAGGAGAGAAATCCTAGCAATCAGTTTATTCTGCTGTTGCTCTCCTGTCTTGCGTGCTCTTTGTGGAAAGCAGGCACTTGACATTGAATACTGAAATAACATGAAAATAGTTATTACTAACTACTGAAGTAGTTTTTCTACTTGAGAACATTTATCAATATTTAGATAAAGTTTTCACAACTGCTTCTTGCAATTGAAGGGAGAACAACGCCACATTTAGGGGGCAGATTATTTGAGATGCAGTTCAATGGGGGTTGCTTTAGGTTTAGGACCTTTGAGATGAACTGCACACTACCAAAATTTGCATAGTCACGTTAGACTCATGGCTGTTCGAGATTTCAAAGACTACATGCTAAAAGTAAGTGTAATAGTAGCTTATGTTGGATGCACTGATTTAAAAGATGTAAAAATCTCTTTTTAATCCCTTGATACTACTAGATAAATGATCACAGTTTATATAAATAGTTGTTCTTAACTGTAACTATGAAGTTAGTTCTGATTATTTTGTATTTATGTGTCATCATGACACTGACAGATAATTGATCCTTTGTTCAGTTCAAGTAATTCTTAAAAGGCCCTTATAACCTATGCACTATGTAGAGATTCTGTAGAGTTGCCAGTCAGATTCTGAGCAATCCAAGCATGACTGTTAGTATTTTGAGACTGTTTTGATTTTCTTAAACTCTGACAGATACAGTAAAGAATGGCCAGCTGTTTATGTGTACATAAATATAGACATGGAGACAGTATGTATGCATGCATTACAAATATATGTAATATGATATATAGCTATAAAATATTCATATGCAGATAATATATGAACCTTGCACTTTAATTAAGATTGTGAATTTTGCAGAATTGACATTCACGTGGATGCTGGCAATAATTTGCTTTCCATTTGGACTCCCCTTCAGAAGTCTCAGTGATGCTATAGTTCTTACAGGGATCTTGGGACATGCATGAACAACCATAAAAACATAATGGCTTCTGTCTCCTTTGCTATTAACAGAATGCTTTATTCCTGTCTTTGAATTTGGGCATGGGCAGCATCTGCAGCCTAGTTCGAGAAGGTCATTTTAAACATTGTTCTTGAGTCTGTCTTTGGAACTTGAGATCGCTGCAGAGGTGAATGAGAAAATACAGTCCTGTCTGCCTCAAACAGCCTCACCTCTATGAGCTGCCAGGCCTCAAAGCTATCAATTTGCCTGTGCTGAACTGCACCTTCTCCCATCCCAGGCAGTGCCTCTGCGCTCTCCCTCTCTGCCCCTGCCCCTTTCTGCCCACCCGTTCCAACTGCTGAAACCCACCCCGGGCCTGTCAGGAAAAGAGGATATAGTCAGCCACTTGCCCTCACTGGCAGCCCCCCAAACTGGGAAAGGGGGAGACGTGACTGGTGGATATAGGGCTGGTAGCACAGCATGTGCGCATGTCCTGGTGGGAAGGTGTGCCTTAGGACCTGGCTGGCTGGCTCACACTGCCCACACACCTACTTTCCAGGTAAACTAAAGGGCTTTTAATAACCTCAATGACTTTAATCTACCAGCAGGACATAGAACACGCTTATCTGGTTGCTGGTGAGAAACAGGCTCTGCATTTTGCAGCTCTGATGTACGCCATGACAGAGTGCTGAACAGAGACATGATCTAATTGGGAATAGCTGTCTAGAGAGAAATCTGGTAAGGTACCTCTTATCATAAATGTGGGTGAGAGCAAGGATTTGATTTCCCAGCTGGAACGTCTGGTAGCTATGAGATGCAGTTTACATGGTATGGAGAGTTTTCTCCATGATTTACAGTTTTCAAATCTTGGCTTATACTTTAGCTAAAAGCAGGTGGTGAAAATTGTCAGGGAGAGAAGGGAAGATTGAGTGTCACTGACACTCTTTCCGGGTTTTGTAATGAAGTATTTCCAGAATCTTTTAATAGATTGTCTTTAAAGTATTCTGTCTCTTACAAATGCGAGTAAATTATCCAGATTTTCAAATATTGGTTTTATAAACAATGTATTTTACTAGTAGTTAGACTAGTTAACAAACTAGTTAGACTAGTAACTGCTTTTTATCTTTACTGAAATGTTTGAGTATTTATTCAGTTTTTAACATCTTTACATTGTTGCCTTATATGAACCTGGTGCCTAGTCAGTGCTACAAATTGGACTTTAGAAGCAACCATTGTAAGGATTAGGAATGGCTGTTAGGAGGAGCAGAGGAGGAGGACAGGCTGCCTGTTGGAGAGGATGCTCACCTGTTGCAGCCAAATGTGAAGTTTAGTAGAGATTACTACTCTTACCAACAATTTCAGCATTTTCTGTTAATTTTATTGGAACTTTTCTAGTGTTCATAAATAGATCAGAGACTGTGCTTAGGTTGTGAAAAAACTGGGTTGACTTATGTGGAGATCCTTTCAATGGGTTTCTACAATGTAGACCCTGCTGGTCAGTGCCATAACAGCAATATTTGAACACTCAATGTTAATGCCATTTCTCCCTACTTTGTAGGGCTCTTGATTCACTTCTAAATTCCTATACCAATCCATCCATCTTCTTTTCACATCTCAGAACTTTTCCAGGCTCCTATTTTCATGCTGATGCCCTTATCCTCTCTCTTGTTTCATAGCTCACAGCTCTTGTTGCGATCACATTACATCTTCTGCAAATTGTGCTGTGTACATGATACTTCCAGGAATTCCTGTGTTTGTATCAAATAACAGAGAGTCCCAAGTATCTTAAAGAACAGGTCCACCATTTCTCTTTACAAAAAGAAGCTAAGAGTACTCTCATGCAATGATTTTTCAGACTCAAGTGTTTTACAGATGTCTGGAAAGGTTCTTCCCTAACAAAATATACATTTTTCAAATGGAGAAGTGTACTTGCTGGACAGGCAAAGAAATTGGTTTTCCTTTTCAAGTTAATATGGAGAAATAGGCTATCATATTCAGTATCTGAACAGGTTATTAGCTTTGACTTAGAAAATAGAAACATCGCAAGCTTTTTTTGTACATCCTACATAAAATTAATATTTATAATATTTGTAAACAATATAATGTGAATTTCTGCTTAAGCTTTGAGTAGTTTCCAGAAGATGAAAAAATACTGTGGGCTAGAGATTGTTTTAAAAACCCTTTTTTTTCCTCCCAATATACTGGCTACTTTTGTACAGTGGAAAAGTTTATCGCAACCTATATGTCATTCAGTTTTCAAAATGTATCAGTGGACAGCTGTTTGTGCTTACTGGAACGTGCCAGACAGAAGAATCTTGAATCTAAGTCCTCCTTTGGCTCCTAGTCAGGGGTGGTGTTTGACAGAAATGCTTGATAAATGTTCTTCGGCTTTATAACTACACTATATTATAACATCTGAATCAGCCTGTGCTCATCTCAGATGTTCATAGGATAAAACAAGTGGACTTGGCTG
This sequence comes from Gallinago undulata, assembly GCA_026546715.1. NCBI lineage: Eukaryota > Metazoa > Chordata > Aves > Charadriiformes > Scolopacidae > Gallinago > Gallinago undulata. The sequence goes on from JAOTQQ010000023.1 coordinate 71,079,098, forward strand.
CATTTCATTTTTTCCCTTCTTTTGCAGGGGGAGGTGGGGGGATGATGTCCGGATATTTTGCAAAGAGTACTTGATCCCGTTGATTGAACAGCATCATAATAGCCTTGGAGAAGTGAGACAAGCCATGTGTTTTCACAGAGCAGACTCTAGCAGCTTAAACAAAGATCTCATTATCTATGCCTGACGAGGCAAGAGTAGAAATACTCCCAAGACTCAGAAGCAAAGTTGGATACTGGCAAGTGCTCCTGGTAACAACACACTAGCAGCGTGGTCGGCAAGAGGTACTAACAGTATTTGCTGGGATCCAGGTCATACTGGAGGCAGTTGAGAGCAGGATCTGCATAAACAAAACTGTACGGCATCAGAATGTGCTGGCAATTTCACTCGGCCTGTTTCTGGATTTAAAAGAGTAGATTATAATAACAGAAGTAGATTTAAAAGTAGATCACAATAATAGAAAAATAGCTAAATAAAAGCAGGATGAAATTGCACGTGTACTATCCATTACTTCTCTAAGACTAAAACCTGCAATACAAGCAACACTCAAACTTAAAGCTAGCAAATCAACTATGATTTGTAAAACAGCTGCTGAGATTCAGACTGTACCTCTGAAATGTTGGCAAATGCCCAGGGTGGCTTCTAGATGGAGTTATAGCATGGACGTAGTTATGGCAGCATAAGGCTATTATCACACACATCAAGAAGCTGTTTCATGATCTGCTGTTTCATCCCAAAATATTATGATAGGAATGAAAATGAATTATATGAGGCACTGCACAGTGTTTTCCATGTAATACAATGCCTGGGAGTGGGATACCAGTCCTATGAAAGCTCTGTCAATAATTTTCTCATAATAGTAATGATTTTCAGCAGTACTAAGATATCTCAAAGTTGTAAGGAAATGTTTTATAAGGGGCTCCAGAAGCCTCTATAGCACGTGCTATGAAAATTTCTGTGCTACCGTGTTGCTATACACAACAAGAATGGAACTGAGATATGTACGTAGCTGACATTTCATTTGAGGTATCTTGAGGTATGAAGCTATAGCAGCTGAGCAAGAACATGAGGATCTCATCTTCTCAGAAATAGAGAAAAATGGAAAGACAGAGAAAATATCAACTGAGTTAGCTATGTCTCAGTTGTAAGGCCAAGACTGGAAAAGTGTGCTGACAAAGTGTACAAGACAGAGATCTACAATTACCAAAAATGATGGTTGATCTGTCAGGTTGTCCATATACTTGGAGAGAAATCTCAGCTCTCTTTTAAAAATACTCAAATTACCTAGGGAGCAAAAGTATACCTTATTATCACACATGGACAGCTGAACTATAATGCTCATCTTACTCAGAGCAGATGTTCTCTGAAAATCACATGCAATGAAAATGTGATTTGAGGAATCTAGAAGCACCATCAATTGGATCACAGACAAGAAAATGTTTTCATTAAGAGATGAGGTTGGGTCTCCTCTTCCTATTATTTGGAGGCATTATGATTAGGTAGCAGCAACAGCAGCTACCTGAGCAGTGGTGCTGAGGCAGGAATACAGGTTAAGCACTGGAGAATAGATGGAACAGGCTCATGAGGCAGCAGGAGGTAGAAAACAAGTGTCAAAAGGGTGCTTCAAAAATCTGAGAAGAATCCTGGTATGTCTGAGCAGAATCCACCTTCTTTATTGGATTCTTGTTGAGAATGGGACCCGTATATTGCTTATAAATATTTATGTAAAGTTAGAAAACAGCATTATTCCAGATCATTCCCTTGTATGAGCTACAATAAGAGAATAATTCAAGGAAAGAACCTGACAGTACTGTGGAAGCATAACTAGGTAAAAGAGCAGTACAGTATATATTTAAGAAGAGGTAAAAATACATTCTTAGCCTTGGAAACTGTAAAATCTGTTATTTGCATTTATTTGTTTTTAATTTAAATTACTTCAGTTTTTAGCAGTTTAAAGGGAAAGGGAGTAGAATCATCTTCCTTGAATGACAGTAAATGAAAAGGTTGCCTGCTTTCATTGAAGAAATCAAGAACAATATAGAATAACTCAGTCTGTTGGTCATGGAAGGGATAAATGACCAATAAAACTAATGAAAATATCTTTTCTTTTGAAAGATTAATAATGCTGTTAAGGTTTTGACTTGTCTCCTTTAGACAGGTTGTAGAAAAACTTTTTGTCTCATGAAAATCAAAGGCAGTACATCAAATATGCAAGATCTATTAAATCAACTTTCAGCATCTCATAGTATTTTATATGATCTACAATGCATAAATCTCTCAGAGGAGAGTAAACAGAAATATTTTTCTTGTCCTGTGAAGACACAGGCTAGCCAAATCCAGCCATATCCAGCACTGCAATTGGAAGGGGATATGAATAAACAAAAATCAGACAGAAGTTCGTGACCAGGCTGCTAATAAAAACAAAACAAACTGAAAAACTCTCCAGTGAGAATTAATTATTTAATAAGGTGTTACTATGAGCCAGATTTCCATGTCTGTTTGGAGAGAAGAGGTTGATGACTTCTGTAGAGTCAAAGAGTAGGCTACACATTTGCATTGAAGGGGGGCAGTTTGGAGGGAAAGTGAGCTACAATCTGCAAAAGAAGCTGAAACCCCTCTTGTGCTCAGTAACCTTCTTTTATGTGGCTTTAGAGATAACCTGCCTTGCCTTGAAGAAGGTAGCCTGTCAAGGACACTAACCTGGCTGAGCAGGAATGTGAGTGGGACAGACTGGCTGACCTTGCAAGGGCCTCTGGACAGTCCTTGCAAGAGCTGATGAACTATTGGTGGACCATCAGTGTAGACTCCTGAAAAGAGAAGAAGTGAGCTATGTCTTACTCCTCTTTGGTGTCCTAACTGAGCTTTAGAACACTGTAAAATATACAAGTTACTTTATTACACAAAGAGAGAAAAGCTGCTGGAGTGGAGGCTAATTTCCTTTTGAATGTTAAACATAGTTGCTAAACATGGATGCATAAATAATTCATACATAAGTAAAACCAAGTTTAATAGAATAGACTGTGCATTAAATTAAATCCCTTTCTTCAAGCTGTAGAACTATGGAACTACAAGTGTAGAAATCAGTATAGGAAGAATTGCAACTCATATTCTCTTTGGCAGCAAAGAAACTCTGGCCGAAATGGAGTTGCCTTTCCTAAACCAATGCCTTGATTTATATGTTGACTTTATCTCAAATTTTAGAAGACACAGTATTTTCTGACGCTCAAATGTAAATGTAACATCTTGTTAAGTGATTGGGTTTTTTTTTATTGAAATATTCCTAAAAAGCCGATAAGACAAAGGTGCCTGCTTTCGCTCTTCTGTTTTGCTCCTGATGAGGAGTTACTGTGGTGAAAGTCAGAATTAACAAAAGAACATTGCAAGAGCCAAGGAGAGCAAAATGACACATTATCCAGGTGATACAATGCCTTGTGTAGCTCATAAAAACAGACCAAGACATCTGAATTGTATTCTGTTTTGCAAAACAGTCTTTGAAGAATGGATTGCTAGTTGCTTCAGAATTGACGGTTTGACTACTGTGAAGTAGCGAAGTAGCTATTTAATCCGTGTTACTGTACCTTCAGCTATATCAGCTTCAGAGTTTTGCAATAGAAGTATGTAAATAGAATAACAAATAAGTAAGAACATAATTCATATGAAAATCGATGAGTCTTATTTCAGGATTATAGACAGAAAAAAGGTTAAGTAAGAGAATGTAAACTTTCATAGTTTGAACAAAGTTAATGAAATGTTTCATCAGGGTAAACATGAGAAAACATCTGATTTCTGGAGTAGGGAGGAAAGAATGAAATAAAACAGTCTATGTCTATAATTAGATGGAAGCCAAATAAAAACATTTAAATTCTATTAGATACTTTACAGATTATGATATGAAATTATTTGTTTACAGAAACTGAGGGAAGCGCTACAGCATGGAAGATAAATACCTAATTTGGATTGGTCCCCCAAAAAGAAGCTGACCAAAAGAAAACCATGTTACCAAAGATACTGGAATTGAATTTTCCCTGTAAGAAGTAATGCTAGTAATATATCAAGCAGACAGAGTACATGCTAATTTTCTAAATGGTAGGTGTTTATAAAAATGCTGTTCCTGGAATGGAAACATCCCCAGGCATAGAGCCTGAAGTGTTACTACTGTTCAAGCATAACCCTTCTGCTGTGTTTATCACTGATCCAAATAATTCCAAAACAAACCTAAACAACTTAAAACCCACACGGTCCTGTTCTTTTTTTAATTGAATTACCTAGTACCTACCCTTGGCACATGTAAAGCAGAAAGGACAAGTGGATAACTAGAATGAAATAGGCTGACTGCAGCTCTGCCACTGGAAGATGTTGGAATGGCTCCAACACCTTCTGTTGGACTGTTGTAACTGCAGCCCACTCCTGCTTGCCAGCCCTGCTCCCAGTGTGACTGCTGCTCCACTGGTAATGGCTGTAGCTCCGCTTGGAGCCATGACCTCAAGTTTGAGGACTGATTTACTTGTACCTGCATGGGTGCAAATTTACCAGAATTGTAAAAATTTATTTCATATTGATTTTGATTATCAAAATGAAGGCTGACCTGAAGAAGTTTAGAAATTAATGTGCACCATTTAATGTTTGGCCATTGTTTTCAGTAATAGTTTTAAATTTCCATTCCCCCCCCCCTTATTGCTTTATTTCTACTAGTAATAGGGTAGATACTATAAATACATAAAGGAGAAAAACAGTTGCTCCTCACAGCAAGCAAGCGAGAGGTTTGGTTGGAATTTGTTACACAGGCAGGTCTTGTAAGTAGAATCGTAGAATGGTAGAATTGCCTAGGTTGGAAGGACCTTTAAGATCATTGAGTCCAACCATCCACGTAACAATAGCAAAACTACCGTAAACCATGTCCGTAAGCACCATGTCTACCAATCTTCCAGGGATGGTGGTTCAACCACTATCCCCGGCAGCTTATTCCAATGTTTGATAATCCTTTCTGTGAATAAATTTTTCTTAATATCCATCTTAAACTTCCCCTGGTGCAATTTGAGGCCATTTCCTCTTGTCCTATGGCTTGTTACTTGGGAGAAAAGACCAACCCTAACCTTGCTACAACCTCCTTTCAGGTAGTTGTAGAGAGCGACAAGGTCTCTCTCTTTAGTGGATAATCCATCTGTAGATGGATGCCTCCATGGCAGGTTATTTAGCATTTGTCTTCTTTTCAACTAAGAAGCCTAGAGTATGGTGCTAGAGTTGTGCTTACCTTAAATGTTGCCAAACTGTTCCAAGCCCGTTGTTGACTTCTCCAGGATCTCTTGTAGTTTACGCATGCAGAAAAGCTAGTGGATCTAGCCCCAGCAATTAAAAAGTTCCCGATCCCAGTGATGCGTTCCCCCTCAGTCAGAAGTTGCTTTCACGGTAAAGGTAAGAGTGGAAGATGTGTGTGTAGCTTGAATGCTTGAGTACAAATCCAGAACCTTTGCACCTGGTCATGTTCCTCTGTCAGTTGAACCAGAAGGTTGGACATTGTGCTGAAGTGGCTGAAGCATGAATATACCGTCCTTCTGGCTGGCTCTCCCATGGGGGCAGTACCCCTTGGCAAAGGAGCAGCAGGAAACGTTAGAGCATCTTTAATGGTAGCTGCCCTTTCTACTGTGCACATCTGTCCATAGATGAAAGATATGCTGCTAAACTGTTAAAAGTCAGCAATATTTGTCAACTGGGTTATTTTGTCACAAGTGAGGGTGGAAACTTAATTTGCCCAATTTAGATAGTCAAAACCAAAGGCATTAATTAAAAAAAATAAATGGATGGATGCAGTCCTGAGTAACATGCTCTAGCTCTAGGCAATCCTGCTTCAGCAGGGGAGTTGGACTAGATGATCTCTACGGTCCCTTCCAACTCTAAAAAAATTCAGTGAAATTCAGTGAAATTAATTGTATGGCCCTTAATTTTGTAGCACTAATTCTAGATTTTTACATTGATGTGACTTTCTTCATCTACTTTTAAACTAGATATCCATCATAGCCCATGTCTATTATATATTTAAGGATACTTCTAAATCTGCATCTCTGCACCATAGCAAAAATACTGCTCCTGAGTCTCATTCAGCTCCTTTCCTCTCAAAAAATAAATATGTGAGTGCATCACAGCTTTTTGGTTTAGACTGGAAAGAATGCTGAATGGCTTTTCTCACATTAAAAAACACCAGGATGGCATGCAGAGGTGAAAGCGGTTACTGAGCACAAATTCTTTCAGAAATAGTAAATACCTGGAAATTTCTTTCCACTGAAGCCATCCTGTTGAGTGTACACTGCACAACAAAATCATACTGTTTTCTCACTAAGCAATTTGCTAAGAAGGTGGTTGAAAAGAGAAGCAGTAAAAATAGTTCTTGTAAAACCTGTGGAATAGTACAAATCTTTTGCTAATCACAGAACAGCCTTGTGACACTATCCTACACTGAAAGGAATTTTGAAGTTTTAGATTAGCTTTTGAGGAGTATCTAGTAATTAACCCTCTCCTCTCTTTGGTGGACAGACAAGGAAACAAATAGTATTAGAAACATATTTTATTTAACAGAAAAATAGTGCCTAACAATAAGTTTTGTTTCAGCTCTACACTAATAACTAACAATGGTAAAAATACTCAAACTCTCTAACAGATATGCAGCAATGTCCACCTTAGATATTTTTGCATGCCAGATGTACCACCTTTCAAATGGACTGGTACAGATGGTTTGCATGGATGCAGCATAAATTGGATCAGGCAACTGGTTTTTCAATCATCATCTATTTTAACTTTTTTTTTTTTCCAAGTTAGATCAGTTTCCCAGATAAGATCCACAGCCAGTCTATAAAAAGTACCACTGCAACTGTGAGGGTAGAGTGCACTATGTCTCAGGGGATGAATAAACAGTGAGAAAGGAGAAGGGAGGAAGTATTGGACAGTGACAGTGCCACAGAGTATGTGTCATGAGACTACAGCCAGAGTGACAGTAGTCTGAAATCTAGTTAATTATCTTTATGGAAGAATATTTCTTCAATTCGGGTACTGACATCATTATGATATTGCTGGTTGCTTTTCTTACTGGTGAGATCTTAAAACTTGTGCGGAGGAGTCAGAAAATCTAAGTCTTTTTTACTATAAGCTATAAACCGAAAAAAGTACAACCCGGGAGAAATTTCACAGAAATATTTTAAGAAAGACAGGAACGTTTTCATGTTGTGTCTTGCTCAAGCTTTTGTGAAGACAGTTTTATGCTCATTTGACTTCTGGCATTCATTAAGTGTATCTATACTGGAGCAGTAACCTACAAAGTCTTCTTGACTTCTATATTTTACGCTCCTGGCAAGAGTGACAAAATGTACTTGCCAAATAATTATCTCCCATGGCAAGTCACTGAAGAGATGGAAAAACACTGTGAGACATTATCATACCTTTTAGGACAGTCATCATGTTCACAGGTCTTAAAAATTGCAAGAAGGGTGCTTTTTTAAAAAGAAAAAGCTATCTGTAAAAGATGTATTGAAAACTACTACTTGCAACAATATGTATGACATAATCTGATGTGTGTATGTAAAGATAACTGGCATATAAAATACTCTTGCCAAATACTGCCTTTTTTGAGGTCAGTCCAGGAAAATAGATGACAGACTTTGCTGAAAGAAGCCTCACTTTCTTTTGGTGAATTTCTACATTGCTACAGCAACGTTTTTTTCTTAACACTTGGATGCATGAGCAGCAGTATCTCTTTACTCAGGGAGGCATAACTTTTAAAACGGAGTTTCGTGACTTTACTAAAAAGATTATATTACATGTTTGCCTGCAGTAGAGAAACTGAAGCTTAGTAACAGAGGAGTTTCTTATCAGTCCAGTGTTCTTAAATTAAAAATTCAGGAAAAAAGTTAATTATTAACAGTAGGTAGCAAGGACAGCACAGACTTTAACCTGTGCCTCAGGGTCACTGAAGCCTATGGCCTGTATAGGTTGTGCTGCTACCTCCTGCCCAGCAGAGCCTGCCCCAGGGGCTGCTCCAGGCTCCCCGGCCAGGACTGGCCATGTGCCCCCGGCACAGAGTCCTCCCGCAAAGAGGAGAAGCTGCTCAGCCATCGTGTGAGCATGGGCCAAGAAGCAGCCCCAGGGTTTTAAGATTGGGAAAGAGCATTGACACGGCCACAGCAAGAGGGCTGAGATAAAACTCATGCACCCAGCGGTCCAAAGGGAGGGTTTCCAGGCTATCAATAGAGCAGGCAGCAGCTCTGTGTACCTCCTTGCTCAGCTCTGCCTGCTGCCTAGACCTCTGGTCTAGCACACACGTCTACCATGAGGCTGGGCCTGTGTCTCTGTCCCTTTCCAATCTACAGCTGTTCTGGCAAGCAAAGTTCAATGCATCTGTAGTTTTCTCCCATCCCACGTATTATCCTCCCTATGTATTTTCATGCTTCCTATGTGTTGTCACTAATGGCCTAATTAAACTCCTTTTGGTAACTCTGCAAGTTAATGAATTTCCTGACCTCTATGCAATTGGTCTTTCAAGAAGAAAAGTCCTTCCTACTCACAGGAGATTCTCAGCAGCTCTTAAGGTTGCGCTTTTCAATCTAGTATCAGTACACTACTGTAGTCAGCAATGAATTTTGCCTTCACAGCAGAAGAGGGGTTTCAGGTTGTTTTTTTCTGTGTGTGTGTTTTATATAAAAATATCTCTCTATATAGAGAGACTTAGCCAGCCCATTGTGGAATTTTACTGGAGAGAGCAGTAGGTAGTTTTTACAGGCAGCCCATTGGTGTGTGGCAGGGCTGTGGGATTCCTTTAGCCACTGGTGCTGCCAAACACTTCTCTAGCTTCATGTCAGGCCCCATTCTTCCCTACTTGTGCTTCCCCCCTCTTCTCCTTGGCTTTTTTTATTGAGCAGTTAGAGGTTAAAAACTGCAGTGTAATCCATCCTGCAGGATTCTGCAACAACATGGCCATTTTGCTGTAAAAACACATTTTTCTGTTCTTAAATTAAGTCATAGCATAAATTATGTCTATTAATGTATATCTGGCATTCTGTTTAACTTTTTCTGTTTGCTTAGCAAGGGTGCTGTAAATTAGGTAAGAAAAATAATGATACTACAGGGTGGATTTCTTCGTTGGTACTGAATTAAGATTTTCATAACATTGAAAACGGAAGAATGTTTTTCCAAGAATTAGTTATATCTAGTTCTAAGTTAAACCCCTGAAAGATGGGTGAAATATGGCATGACATAGATATTTCTTCAAAATGAGTATTTTATTGCTTTTTACAAAGGTGGAAACTATTTTATAGGACACAAAGGAAAAATGATGAAAGGGTAAGGACTTGTAATTTATATAGTATTAGAAAGTAACTAGGGAGGGGGATAACATAATTCTGTACAACAAAGTGATAAAAGACATGGAAGATTTGTTCAAGGTTGCGCAAAGAAGTTTTATAAGGTGCTAATAGTCTTCCACTGAAAAAGGGGACATCGAGATTATGTTTAATGAGAAAATTTCCAACAGAAAGATTTGACAGCGGAGCAGTCTGTCAAAATGGTTATTGAAGTACGATCACAAGATGTGTTCAGGAAGAGGTAAGATAAACCTCTCAAGGGAGCAGTTAGTACAGAGATTAGCTAGGCCTGATCAAAATCATAGCCCTCATGATGCCCTTAGGATTTCAGTTTTTTAAAAACAATGTTATGCATTGGTTCATGCCATCTTCTCAGTCTGTATCCTTTCCTTACAAGTTGTCATCTTCCTCCAAGCCTCTCCAACAAGAAAGGACATTAATATATTTTTCCTGTTCAATCTTACCGGGTAGAAGAGAAATGATGAACATGGCATGTCTTTTACTGTGAGAGCTAACTAGGAAACTCAAGATTAACATATGGGAGTTAGAAATTATTGAATTCTTTTTCTGTCTGGAAAATACCACCTGGGCTATTTGACACTGCAATTTCCTGATGCCTAATGACAGATATTGCAAATATTGGGGATCTTGGTTCCAGGTATGCTACTTTTTATTAGCTAGTGGAAGATGTAACTGGACAACTTAATAGGTATTACACTTGGTAATTTGCTAGAGGTGTTCTAGTCCTGATTTCAGTCATTCTGCATACTGTAACAATAGGCAACTTGTTGAATTTGGTCTTGCCCTGCTATTTTTAAAATGAGTTTGTGTCTTTTGATGGGAACAGTTAAAATGAAACTAAGGAAGAGGTAGTAAAAAATGTTGCTGACTATATTTGTCTGCATTAATAGGGGAACAAAGGTTACATTTCAGAATAATCTTTGTGGTTTTTGTGGTCCAAGATAGAAAGCTTTTCAGAGCAGGTTTAGCCTTGCTTTGATTTATGGCTAGCTACTCAGTCCTCAAGAAACTGAGAGAGATAGAGAGATAGGCTTAAGGGATGCTGTGGTTTATGTTCAGGTTTTTTTGACCATATTTCTCACAAGGTTTGTTGGGAAAGAGCAGCAGAGCACCTGTGTGAGGATTGTCTTGGAGCATCTTCAAAAGGGAAGTGGAGCCAGCTTTAGAGCTGCCACGGCAGTTTCAGCAATTCAGCCATCTCTTCAGACTGCTGTGGAAAAGTCAATAGGGCTGTTGTCAAAAGAAAAGGGGATAAAAAGTGTTCCATCTGAACAGCAACAGTGTCATTGGAAAGACAGGACAGGCAACTGGGTTTACATTTACCAAGGAAAGAAATAAGAATCATGAGAGAAAAGGCAGAGGAGAATGAGTATGGTGAATAGAGTTCCGTTATACAAGAGAACTGTTTAATTGGAAAGGTTATTGGACATTAAGACAACATGTCCAGCAAATTCTGTTTAAATACTTTGCTTATAGATAGTTTAGAAATTCATTACAAATTGTGATGAAAGATAATTTAAAAGTGCTGCACTACGTCCTGTTGCAAATTTTATTATCATAATTCAAGCCTAGATTAGATATATTTTGGAGAGGAGTGATCTAGAGGTCACACTTGTTATGGGGCTTGGAATTGCTCTGACTTTTCACATGAGCCACATTAAGGCAATTGTTTTTTCGGCATAATTCCCCATAACTTCAGCAGAGATAGCCTCTGATATTATAAACCCTTTTTTTCATTTCATACTATCAAGGCCCAGAAAATACTGCAGTAATGATGTGTACGTAGAAGCTCACTGAATACTTCTTCAAATTAGTACAATTGATTGGCCGTTGGGAAATAAAAAGTGGAGGAGAAACCAAAGCTATGCACAGATGTTAATTCCATGCATAAGTTTAACATTTAATTGAGAAAAAGACTTGTTATGCTTACATTATCAGAAACTGTCTAGAATTTGCAATCAGTGAAAGTTTATTGCAAGTCTTTTGACATTCAGAACATATGTGCATTTTATATACAAAGATTGACTTGCATCTCAAGCGTGTTTTAAAAGCTATTAAAATGCCAAAACTCAGGCTATGCGTAAAACATCCTTTTGCCGTGTTTGCTTTATGATACAATCTTTAATGCATAACTGCACATGCTGTGTAAGCCAAAACCCAACCCAGTTCACAGGTATGTTTTGGTACAGAACATTTCATGCTGCTCAGATTCTATCTTTCTCTACATGTATCTACATGTATTCTTTGTCTTTTGGAGGCAATAAAGAGAGATGGAAGATAGATGGAATACAGGTATATAGGTACAATTAGGTGAAATGAAGGGCGGAATGTATTTGGTTTGTTTAATTTGATGCGCATATCTGTATCCCTCAGAACCTGAGGTTGCAACATTTTGGTTTTTCTATCCATTCCAGAAATCTAAGGCCTTCTTTTGAGGCAATGTACTATACAGAATTGGAGGGTGGAAGGTTGCTTCAAACTAAGTGCTTAAATTCAGATTTGTTCCTTTTAAACGGTCTCTTTTGTGTATGGCAAAACACAAGGAGCAGCGTTTATCTCCTGAGAGTAGATTACTTCTGCTGTGGATCTTTTCTTATCTTTGGTGTCTTGCAGGGCTTAGCCAATATTGAAGCGGCACTATATAGCAAACCACTAGATGCTTTAATGATGTCTGCATTTACTGATCCCAGCAAAATAATTGATTTTTTTTTCGTGTATAAATGGCTTTTCTTCAGTAAACTTTTTTATTTTTCTTTACAGATTTCAAGCATTTGTTTATTTTGCATCTGTCTTTCAAGCTATGTCATGTGGTATCCATTACTTGGCCTCTGTGTTCATGGCTGTTACTCCTAACTTTGTTTGTGGGATCCCTGGAAACGTGAGTAGTGTTCTCTTCTACAACTCTTCTGAATCAAGTCTAGAGGACATCTGGACACTATGGACATCAACAGAAAATTACATTGTAGCCCAGCTGGAAAATGGAGAAATTTGGGAACTTAATCAATGCAGCAGGTCCAAACGAGAAATGAGTTTGGATCTGGCATATGAATACAAAGGCAACAGGTCCATATTTTCTTGTTCTGATGGATTTCTCTATGATGATACAAAATGGAAGAGCACTGTTGTTACACAGTGGGATCTGGTCTGTGACCGAGAATGGCTTGCAAAATTAATCCAGCCTACATTCATGCTTGGAGTCCTGATTGGAGCAGTGATTTTTGGTGACGTTGCTGACAGGTAAAGTGCCACCCTCTGAAAGCTGTAACTCCAGACTGCAGTAACTCCACATGTATCTACCTGTTTTGTTGTTTCTATTCATTGTGTATTCATAATTAGGTATTCACAATTCAGAAGGTTTGGGTATTGTTTTATTCACAGATATGTTTAACTCAGTTTCTTTTTCTGATAGCAAGTACTAATTTTAAACCGTATTTGCAAATCATTTGCTTTTACAATTTTTTCCTACCTTTTATCATCCATTCTTCTAGGCCTTGAGCCCTCAAATTGCCCCGTGCAGTGACTATTTACCCTTAGATTAATTTTATTTTATTTTTTTAACAGGAATAGCAATAGTTAGTAGTAATAGCAACAGTAAAAACTGGGAGTAGATTTTCTCCTAATTTTCCATAAGATTCCTCATGGAAACATAGATATTTATTTGTGCATATGATAAACTGCTGAAGGACAGGGAAGGTTAGAAATCATGTATTTCAAAATCACAAATTTCCCAGCATCTGTCATGAATACAGCTTTGTGGGGCTGATGCAAAGGCTTTGAGGTCTTGATCAGGCCCCACGTTCTTAAAATAAACACCCATGCACTAGATTTTTCCTGAATTGTTAGTTTAAACTTCAGTCTCTTGAAAGTTAATCCAGATGGGACAAAAAATGGTTGTCAGTGAGCTGTGCTGTAGTTTCACGTATTTACCAGCACATACGACTTTCATGCTGACGAGAAGAGTCAGCCCATGGAGGAGCTCAACCCAAGCAGTCCCCTGGTCATGGTACCAAGGCTGTCCTTCAGCCGCTCTCCTCTGACGCTTCCTCCCTGGCTGTTATCTCAGATCACGCACTGAAATCCACCATCAGAGCTGGACTCAGAAGCAATAGTGAAATCCAAGATGTACGTTTGTATCCTCCTGTTTCTCTTGGTTTTCTCTCTCAACACAAGCACACCTATTCCTACCACAGAAGAACACTTAGCCATGCCCCTCTGTCCATATGAGAGTCAAACACCTAAGCTACATTGTACTTGATTTTGTCTTGGGCAGTTGATGTACCTGTATTTTGATTTGAAGGCTGGTTCAGTGTTACTTCTCTCTCTATATAAAGGAGCTTGATAACAGCTCTTTTACGCATAGGGTGACGTTTTATCCCACAGCTAACAGCATAAGCAGAAAAAGGAGACCAGGCGTGTTGTTTTCTGATTTTCTTTCATTAGCGCAATGCTACGGTGTGACAGTTACAACATGGAAATGCAAAAGGAAGATAATCTTTTTTTAATTTAGCTTTTAGAACACATGGAATCAATCCTGCCTCGTAAATCAAGGCTTTGTAAAACTGTATTTAATATGAAACCAGAATATAATGCCAACATTTGTTCTGCATCCCTTTAAGTCATTCATAGCTTTATTAATTAATACACAGACATGATTTATAAGGTTATAATCATATTGTTCTCATTTGCAACATTTCCATTAATTCAAGCTATGGACAGCCAGTTAAGATAATACATGTATTCTGAGCTGCAGATTTGCAACTGTAGATTTTACAGCTGAAAGTTATTATTTTGTGACATACCCTGGTTGGTGGGAAGTAAGTTTGTGGATTCTTCCCATTCCCAATTAACTGATTTCCCAACAGAAGAGGTCCGACAGCCGGGACTCACAGGGATCTCTTCTGACAGGGATCAGAGACTAAATGTGCATGACTCTAGGTCACGGCTGGAGAAAAATAGGGAGGTGCTGGAAAAAACTATGCTGTGTGGCTGTTGGGACTACACCTCCTATTCAAACATCACTTTGCAGTGTTGTTTTAATGTAGTATCAGAGTAAAAACAACAAGCAAGCTTGCACCTGTGAAAGTCCTAAAACTCTCTGGTTAAACATCATATCGACATCTGTGAAAAGCTGTTTGCAGTATGTTTGCAGTACAGTAGGTAGTAAGAGTCCAAGACAGTATTATCAGTGAAGAAAAATGATTCTGTGCATTTTGTATTGTAGAACATTTGTATAATGAATCCTATAGAGTGTTATATATCTGCTGCAGATTTGTAGGTTTTTGCCTCAGATAAGCTTCTTATTGATAGCATGTGCTAACTTGTTTAGGGACAACTGACTCTCCTGGTATGTTTTTTCCCTGAGGTGCAGGAAGAAGATAAACAAATAGAAGTTCCTCTGCTAAGTGTGCCCTTCTTCTAGACTGGAAATTACTATGTTGTTGATGAGCAGCCAGTATTTGACATGATTTTTTTTCCTGTTAGTAAACTAGCTTCCTGGATTTCTGTGTTTGTACATCCATGTATGTGTGCTGTGACATAATTAGAAAATTCAGGGACCTACACAACTGTAATTTATTAGAGAATTCTACTTTAAGTAACTGAACAAAGATATGTTAACATAAGTGTTTCATTACTATCCAAATTGGTTGTTCCTTTGGCAAGAGATAGCATATGCTATCACAGCTAACTATTTTTAGAAATTACAAACTGGACATTACTTAATATAGAATATCTGAAAAAGCAAGTCTTACCTATTGTCCTCATAAATGAGACAGAATAAATTTGCAGGTTAGTTATGTAGAAGTTGAAACTGGAGATGGGTATATGTAATGCTCACTTCTGCGTGTTTCTTCCAGCCAAGAATTGTGGAATGGAAGTTCTGTCCATAGGAGCTTCCTTTTTCTTGAGTTTAGTTGGAATTACTGGAAAATTAATACAGGTAACTAAACCAGAGTTTCTGTGGTGAGTGAGAGCATTTAGTAGTACAGTATTTCCAGACTCACTTCCAGATGAGCTATCTGGAGTTGCAGGTGTTTTTTATTAGAATGTTTGTGGTTATTCATACTTTTATTACTGCTCTAATTTGCAGGCTGGGAAGACAGCGAGTTATATGGTTCACGAGTGCCGGTCAGTTTATATTTGGCATTGCAGTGGCCTTCACATTTGACTACTACAGTTTCGTGATTGTCCGCTTTCTCCTTGCTATGGTAAGAAAGGATGTTCACCCTGGCTCTTTTTGTGTGTCATTTCCTACCCCTTCTCAGGAAGAACTCCCTTTTGTTATTCTTTCCTCCCCTACTTCATTATTCTAAAGCCCCCTCTGTCGCACTTATTTCAGCAGAGCAGGGAGAGTCTGAATGTTCTTGGACCACAGCACTTTTCCTCTCTGAATTAATAGAAAGCATCTGTATGAAGCAGTGTTTGGTGCTTCCTCCATCCCAACCTCTGCTGGACTGGTAATTAAATACCAAGTGTGAGCAGCAAACTCTGGTTTCTGCATTGCAGCCACCATGGAATTTCTCCTCATTGTTGAAATGGAGTGTACTTTTCTTAAAATAACAAATGTCTAATAAGTATGATTTTTATCTCTACCCTTTTGAGTGATGGAGAAGAGATGCACGTTTTCTCTTCCATGCATCTCTGGTCTTTTAAACTACATCTCAATAAATAGGGAGATATGTTTTCAAATCTGGATGTATGTACTTAAGGGTATTCCAGTATATGTATTTATGCATATCTCTACACATACTTTTGTATGTATGTATGATATATATCTAATATCTACTCAGGCTTTCTATATATAGTAACAAATTTTAAATGACAATTTTACATCCCAAAGTACGCTATTTGTAGTCTTTCACTATATAACACATAAAGGAATTAGAAAGCTGTCACAAGAAAAATTATGTAAGTTATTTAAAGGAGGCTACAAATTTGGAAATAATTACATAATTTAATTTATTCCTGCTGACAGTGCATTAGACAAGACAGAACCTTGCACCTGGAGCTCCCTTTGCCTGATTAGAGCTCAGAAGGATTTCCTAGCAGGAAAAACTGCTTGGGCATTTCAGCCCTGAGCAGTGAGATCAACAGGAGTCCCTCTGCTGACTCCCTTGGCTGTTGTTGCTGGGGGCTGTGGTAGTTTAGAAAAGCAAAAAGCTCTGACCAAACTGATGCTGTAGGTTTTAACTGCCTACTGGGACTGATTTGTGAGATGGAGGTCTAAAGCTCTGGCCCCATGCCACATGCAGCTCTCCTATCAGTTTCAGTGGGGTCAGAGTAAGAGTTTATTAACTGGAATATTTTTAACCAGAAATTTGATTAATCAAAAAATATACTGGAATATTTTCTAGTCTAGATTTTCTAGCTGTGTTTTGAAATGTTTTGAGATACCAAGTGTTTGACTGTTGCTAGAGAAATTGAAATATATATATTTATTCAATAATATATATATTTTCAATGAAAAAATACTGTACTACAGAACATGCCAGTAATTGGATTCTGTTAATATGGCTAGATAACATATGGGAATCTATAAATAAGTTTATTTTCCAATACGGTAAAAATTTGATTTTATAAGATAGTTCGCAAGGGTTTGGAAGGTAATTCTCAGTAAATTTACAGTTCCCTGATATGCAGATTATTAATAGTCTACTTAAAAGCCAAGGTCAAGACTTTCAGAAGTAGAAATCTCTTCAGGGGACTTCATTTTCCTGAGCGTCCTTTATGCTATGTCATTAAGGGACCTGATTTTTGGAGGTGAACAGCTTAGTGACATCAGAAAATTAGGCTCTTTTTCAGGTGTCTCTTGCTGGCTCTCTCCCACTACTGAGAAGCATCCAGAATCACTTCACATTTTTAAATACTGAAGGTTTGAGTTAGGTTTTTCTACAGCTGATCTGTTTTCAGGGTTGCCTTTTTTCTGTCAGTGTGGGACATGCCAGTGTGGTGACATTTAATTAATTAATTAATCATACACAAATGTGGAACACTGTAGGTTGGTTGTTTTTACAAAAAAAACCTGTTGCACAAGGAGGGTAGGTACAAATCTCACTCTTTTTTTTTTTTCTCTCTCTCTCCCACCCCCTCAGGTTTCAAGTGGCTATCTGGTTGTGGCTTTTGTTTATGTGACTGAATTTGTTGGCATTAAAGCACGAACATGGGCTTCTATGCATGTCCATGCTTTTTTTGCTATGGGAATTATGATTGTGGCACTCGTGGGATTTTTGGTCCGGACCTGGTGGGTCTATCAGATATTTCTCTCCATAGCGACTCTTCCCTTTGTCTTATGCTGCTGGATGCTCCCAGAAACACCTTTTTGGCTCCTGTCAGAGGAAAGATATGAAGATGCACAAAAAATAATTAATATAATGGCAAGATGGAATAAAGTAAGCACTCCCTGCAAAGTTTCTGAGCTGTGCTCAGTCCAACAAGACGATATAGTAGATGGTGGAATGGGTGGCAATGACGTGTCCTCAACAAAGAAGCACAACATCTTAGATCTGTTTTGCAATTGGCACATTGCAAGAAGGACCATCACAGTCTGGCTGATCTGGTTCACTGGGAGCTTGGGGTACTACGTCTTCTCCCTCAGTTCCGTCAATCTAGGTGGCAATGAGTATTTAAATCTCTTTCTCATAGGTAAATATTTTTGCACTTTATTCTGTTTGTGACAGAACTAGAACATAAAATTTAGAAGTAGTTAGAGATTTGACAGCCAATTTTTAAACTTTGTTCATTCAATTATGATTCTTGTTTAAGAAGTTTCTTGCTAAGGCTTCATAAATTTGACTAACACAGGAGTATAATTCACTCCAAATATCACTGTTTCTGGAAAAAAAAGAGAATCTGTTGGTGTACAAAATTCTTCTCCATCTGTCTTTGTGATTGTAAAACCACATTCTACTTGTCTCCTGTTTGCCCTGCAAGCACATAGCAGCTCCACACAAACACCCAGGGAAACAGAGCAGCAACACAAAATTCACAGGGCTCTGTTAAAGACACAAACTAGGAAAATGAGAGAAAAAAAAATCTGCTTTAATCACTTACAGTCACAATATATTGAGTCAGTCTGTGTAGAAAACAGATTTGTAATTCTCAAAAGCAAGAGTAATTTTAGTTTTCTCCAAAGTATATCTTTAATTTAATTGTAATTTTTTTTTTTAATTCTGTTGGTCTGACTGTAATCCTCCTCTGGCACAAAGGTTGTTTATAAAGGCAGCTCCGTGCGTTCAAGGCCTGATCCAAAGTTTGTTAAGATCAGTGGAAATATTCCATTGACTTCAGAAGACTCTAGATCAGGCACACAGCAATGACCAGCAAAGAATTAAATTGCGTGCTTTGCTTTATGCAACTGAGTGAACTCAGTAAAGTGAATGCGACTGCTCATGTACATAAACACACAGAAGGACTGGGGTGCTCCTAAATTCAGGGTGTGTTGCTGCCTATTACAGTGTATTGGTGGGCTGGCGTGCTGAAGAGTGCGTGGGAGTGTTGCACAGGAACAAAGATGTTATGATGGAGTACAGTGCATAAACCACTGTATCCACCGCCTTCAAAAGTATTTTTGCAGACTAATACACACTGAGTAACTGCAGCCTGCTTTTACCAGCGGAGGCCCCAAAGATTGCTTCCCGATATTATCCGTGTATTGACATGCTACGTGCTTAGTAAAGGAATGCAGCCTCTTTGTTCAGGGCTGTATCTTACGTTCTTCCTCAGTCTTGCATTGGACATCGTAGCATTCTTCATGAGCGAGTTGGCTTAAAACCTGTCCAAGCTGGCTTAGGCTCAGAATAATTTGTCCAGGGGCAAATCATGTTTACACAGGGTTTGTGAACAGTCCCAGGCAAACACCAGTTCCTTTCGCGCTGTGGAAGTTTTTCTCTGGAAAGAGACATTAGGAAGAGACAATCTCAGTAAGAGTGGGATATTGTAAGCAGCTGCCCTCTTTTTAATGGAGGAGGGAGAGAAAGCTGGAACCCCACTCTCTGTATTTGTGGAACTGACTCAGAAAACTGGACCTGCAGAGACCTTGCTCGCCTTTTACATTGGGGTGACTGAGGCACCTGTGGCTCCAGTTCTGTGTCCAGGTGGAAGCTGGCAAATCCCGAGAGGTGTGGCGGTGTGACACCACCAGTATTCCTTGTGGGCACACTGAAGCTGTGGATGTCAAAATACCTGAAGCAGAAGAGCAGGATGTGGTGAGCTTTCACTCACAAGTGCCAGTGTCACAAAAGCAGAACTGTGGCCTTGCTGTTTTCTGTAATTTTCCACCCCAAAGGGAATTGGAGTGGCTCTGCACTGTGAAACCTCTCGCCCTCTTCCTTCTCCATCTCCTGCTACCTTATTTTAGGCCATGTTTTCTGCCTTCTGTTGCTGTTTCTGTTACCAAATGAAGTAACCCAACACACTGGTTATCTCTAGATTTGACTTATTTAATGCCCCCTAGATTAAATGAACTGCCATAAAGGGGAAGTTAGAGTTATAACATGAATATGTGTAATCATCACTTAAAACAAAATAATTTCATACTGACAGGTGCTGTGGAGTTGCCTTGCTATATCATTGCTTGCATTGGGATGGACAAACTGGGAAGGAGAAACACACTCATTCCGTTCCTTATTTTAAGTGCACTGATCTGTGTTTTAATTATGTTCATACCTCAGGTTAGTCATGTACCATTGAAAGTGTTCCTATAGTAGAAATTAATTTTAAGGGCTTTTAAGTCTGTAGATGCAGCTGCTCTTTCGAAATCATATAGTTGATTAAAGGCTGTTTTTAAAATACAGCTGCCAATCTAAGATAGATTTCTGTGTTTTCAGTGCAAGTTTCACAGTTTCATTTCTGGAGTCACATTTAAAATGTTCCCGGGGCTTCAGTGAATCAGGACAGATAAAAAGTTATATGGAAACCAGTTACTTATTGAGACTGATTTTTAAAAAAGCAAGCAATAAGAATTGCTTATTATTTATACAAGGGTCACAAATTTTGAAGGATTTAATTTAAGTTTGGAACAGTCTTATTTTCTGGCAATTTATTTATCTGTGCTCTCTTTCAATAGGATTTCAATATATTAATTATCTTAGCAAATATGGCTGGAAAATTTTCAATAGGTGTGGCATTTGGCCTTATATATCTCTACACAGCAGAACTGTACCCAACAATTGTACGGTAAGAACTTTCACCAGTCATATATTTTTCATTATTTTGCTGTTATTTCCTTTTCTTTGTTTTGCTCCTGGGCCAGATCCAGCAGCTCTGGACATTAGTGGCAGTGGTCTGAAAATCTTGGGGTGGGATAAGTTCCTTTGCTGCTTCAGAATTTAGTGTTTGGCTGTATAATAAATTTTTATTTGTTTTTCAGTTCCATGTGCATACTTTGGTTTCATTGAAGAACTAGAAGAACACTCAATACTTTCTTAAACAGGACTTAAAATTCCTGGTTGTTCATCCTGTGGTGTCTGCTGAATTATTGTTGCATTTTAAATCTTAATTACAGAAGCAGCTGAATTTCATGACAATATAAATTTACACTGGTGTAACAATAGCTTCCTAGTACCATTGCATAAAGACACGTATCATCCTACTGATGTTTTGAGTGTCTGTGCATTTCTAATTGTTTGCTTTATCTGCCAGAATTCTTAACAGAGTCTTTGGTTTATGTGTAGATCACTTGCTGTTGGAAGTGGAAGCATGATGTGCCGTGTAGGAAGTGTGGTTGCTCCTTTCTGTGTATATCTGAGAAGTGTTTGGATTTTCATGCCACTTGTAAGTATTTATTTCCATGGCAAATGTTTCTGGTTTTGAAAAGGCGTGTGTGTCACTTGTTTTCTCAGGAACCAAACACTGAACTTTTATTTTGAAAAGGAAATCGGATGAACTATTCTTGTTCTAAATTTTAAGTCTCAAAGTAACTTCATGCTGTTAAAAATTCACAGCTAAAGCAGAAGGGAGACTTTGAGTCACTGAAATCTTCTGAAAAGTTTTTACGATGGAAGACAGAAACATACGTATGCACTGAATCCTAGTATAAAATTAATAAAAAATATTTACCATGTAGCATTCAGGAAGTGTCTTAATCCATACTTCTTTACTCTGCAAGCCTAGCTGTTCTTGACCATACTCATGATTTACTCTTGCCTTTTTTCAAAGGCATAGTTCTTCCATTCTTGGAATTCCACATGGGTGATTGTTTTTTCATAATATTATTCCTTAGTCTTTTCCATGGCTTCTTTGGAATAGACTTCCAAAGGATCAAGAATGTCTTATGCTTACTATACTTCATCTCCACAGCTGTCCCAAAGCACCTTTGTGCATTTTTCTTTTACAAGAATGAAACAAAACAATTAATGAGATAGAAAAAGAGAAGCAAATGGTATCTTGATGAGGTGACAGGCAACAGGACCTTGGTTGGATGCATTAAGCACATCCTACTTGTAGGTGACTCCAGATCATGCTACCATTAGGTTTTGTCTTCTACCCCCAGTTGCCCCAAGAAAACAGAGATGGGATCATTCCTTCATGGACTTTGGGGATCTTGTCTGCATTATGTAGCTTCACATCCATTTTGGACAAAATATTTTATGTATTTCCTGCTCAAAAATGAATCACATTTCTTCAATACATTTATGTTATGAGGCATTTGCTGCTTAGAAATCCTGAAGTTATTCAATCCCTTTTCTACTCCTGAAGGATAATTTATGCCCATACATTTAAAAACAGAAGGAATTATGAAGTTTATATTAAAGCTTTAAGTAAAGAAGGGTTTATTAATGATTTTAAAATAGTTTCAGTACTTTCAAAAACCCTGAGAATTTACTTTGACTAGCACACCAATGTTATATGTAGATTACATGTCAGAAGGTGCAAATGTAATGGAATGTGCCTTTCACGTAGACTCTTACTCTAGTTTTGTCTAACACGTTGGAATTTCCTGAAAAAGTGGCATTGTGTCCTTTTGATTTTGCAACTATAAATTATTCAATTATAGATGCTAGAGATTGGTTTCAGAGAATTCTTGGGAACTTTTTTCATTATTTAAATTAATTAATTTCAGTTGTTTTGGCTGAAAGTTAATAGGATGAAACAGACCACAAATAAATTTATTCCCTTAAGCTCCTAAAAAATGTTTTCTTTCTTAATAATGGCCCCATACAAGCCAATATATCATCCTAGAAAAGATGGGGAAACATTTGCACGACAGAGTGGTCGTGGGAAAACATTATCTCTTGGTAGTGTTTTGCCTTTACTGGCTGAGATAAGCTTTATCTGTGCAGAAGTGCTACGGTGAAACCACAGATGGGGAATGCTCAAACATGCTGGAGAGCGGTGTCAATGGCAGTATAAACAGGAATTATTTCAGCTATGAGCAACTCTCAGTGTACAAAAAGTATCCAGAGAATTTGCAGAGTTGTGTTGTAGTTCACAGTGAATATATTTTCGTTATTAGCTCCTCTTATAAATCATTTGTCAGTTTATTAAATGAGTTGGAGCATAGCATGCCAAGTCTCAGGTAACGTAAGTGTTTTGGAATGGAAATGAAATGAAACAGATTACATTTGTAAGTAAACTGATACACATCATGTTGATCTATTGTATACACCACACACTGTCAGTTTGTTACTACTGCTATTTGTTTGACAGTCTGTCTCATGTACAGTTATGCCACCTGTGATTAATGCCTCTCATTTGAATGCCTACAAATCTCAAATAACTTGCCAAGTATGTTTTTCATGTGACAACCTTCTAGAAAACTTACAGTAAAGCAACTACTCCATGTATAACCAACTTCTGTTTCTCAGCTGCTAAGAATTATGTCACACTAGCCCTTTAACATACTTGATTTTTCTCTCAGATAAACCATAAATTATAAATTAAAAAAAACCAACAAACCTTCACTAAGGTTGTTAGTTAAATGAATGCAAATCCTATGTCTAATACTAGTGGATTTTCAGGGCAAAATTTAATCTTTTTTTGTTGAAGTAGGAATTTTGTAAATAAGATCACGTTTTAAATTTGTTTAGAGCCATCAGACGTGGATATAAATATAAATAGCAGACTAGTCATTTGTTCTCAGAAGTAAAAGTATTATTTTTATATGGATATTTAATTCGAATTATCTTTTGTTCTACACTGAATATTTTAAGTTCTGGTCTTAGACCACTGTGAAATTAAAATTGTTGCTCTGAGAAGGGAGAAAGACATATGAAAAATGGCCATAAATCTATTTTTGAAGTTATTTATGGCAGCTATTAGAAGCTGCTGGCTGTACTGAAGTGCTGGGAATACTTTGAGGGTTTGACTAAGCAGAAAGTCAGATTTCAAATTAAGACCCTGAGAAAGCAATTAATTTAAGCAGGTACTCCTGTCAAATTAACTTCAATGGAGCTTAAACACATCTAAATACTTCATTTGTTCAATTGTACACTTTAATCCATAAGTATTTAACTCACTGACTGTATCAGAACATTTTCTGATGCTGAATTATATATGTAAAATAATACACATAAAATGTACACATTTGTTATGAGCAAGAAAAGAGCTAAATTATGTCAGAAGTACTATGAAGAAATATGCCAAGATAAGACTGCAAAAGGCTTGCTTTGACTAAATGTCAGTAAGTTCATTGATATGTCTGGTTACTGCCCCTGAAAGGGTAGATGGCATCTGAGAAGTCCTTTTGTTAATATACTGTGACTTAATTGTTTCATATTCTGTCTTTCGTTGGAAATACTGGAAAATGCTTTGTGGGGTTAGGGAGAAGGGAGACGCGCTGAGTTAGTCAGCATGCAGCAGCTTTCACACTGAAAAAACACTAACATGTGATGGAATAGAGTAATGAGAGCTGAGATGAAAAGGCAGGAAAGACGGTGGTGTGTAGGCTGACAGAATAGTGAGAGTCTGCAGGGGAAAGAGAGGTAGGTTTATGAGGAAGGAAAACATGAGAAGAATGAAAAGTGTCTAAAAGACTAACTGAAAAGGAGGAGACACACATACTCAAAGCACACAGTGTTGCTTTAACCTTCTGTTCTCTTGGGCATCAGTAGTGACCCTGGTCTCATAAACTCCAAGTGTATGGGTATCCATAAGCTTCAATATCCTTAAGAGCCCTCATTATCCTCAAACTTATGACAACCTAAAGGACATGCATCAGAACAGGTTACTGTGGAATAGCTGCCATATGTCAATTCACCCTGCCTTACCATGGCAGAAAATCATGTTTTAATAGAGGAGAAGAGTTTTAACACTCAGAGTTGAGACTTTATTATTTTGGAATATATCTTCAAGTATCACTCCTGCCACATCTATATGTCTGCAAGGATTTCCCTCAGTTCGTCACTCGGCGCCATTTCCCCTGGTCTTGTTACTGCTAGGATTTTTAAAAAATTTTCATGGTAAGAAGACGACTATATTATTTTCACTATAGTTTGTAGTATTCAACAGGATTTTGCTTAATTTTTTGTCAGCCTCTGTATTTAGTGCAAGTGCAAAAAGAGGAGTGTATGCAACAGTGTGAATTCTGCTTCTCAAAAGAGGACTTGAGGCAGGCTGTCCTCGTCTTTTGGAAGTGGGGAGGGAGGGGGGGCAAAAGCAGCAGGGTGCATTTCCATGAAAATAGCAATGGAGAATTCCAATTTTAAAGCACCTTTCTGACTTAAGGAGAAATCTGGGTTAGCTGCAGGTGGCAGCTGGCCAGTTCTTGTCTCAACCTCTGTGTGAGAGACATAGGCACAGTGATTCCAAATGCTCTCTCTCACACTTGGAACGAAAGCATCGAACAAACAGGACAGACCTGAGAATCAGCAGAACACGAGATAAGGATAATACAGTATCGAAGTGCACAGTTATAAAATGGAAAAATACAGAGGCCAAGCACCATGTACCCTGTGGAAGCATTTCTATCAGGAGAGATTTGGGTTGTTTATAACCTGGCTTGGGAAGAATGTCAGGGTTTTAATGCTGTTCTGTACTTCAAAGGAGGAAAGTGTGAATTGTTCTCATTGAAAAAGGCATGAAAATGAAAGGAAGGAAAAGATACTCCTGGAGCATGTGTGTGCTTCTGAATCTACCACAGATGATCCTGATCCTTGCACTGCTCATGCTGAAGTGAGCTGTCGTTATGGAACTGCATACACCATGTACAAACCCAACATGTGATCCCACCACAAATGTCAGTAGATGCCTGCACCTCTAAAAGATCCTTGAAACTGCAGTTTAGCAAAGTAATCCTGTTGAGACCTAGATTCATTATCTGCTGAGGTCCTCTCCTGAGCAGGGATGTGCACTTCTGTGGCTGCAGGCCAGCAGTGATGCATACTGAGAAATTCTGATCTGTGTCTGCAGGAGGAACAGGCACAGAGGTACAGGGGGAATAGGTTCAGGAGTTAGAGTGCAAACTGCAATTACAGGTGGCAGGGAAATTGTAGCTCTAAAAACATGTATGTAAAAATGCATGCAATCCTGTAATCAGTTCTTAAATACATACCTGATAGTAGAAATACCAAATTAAGATTATGTATTGTTTTCTCAAGCAGAATTATTCCTGTTTGCACTGCATTCATCCCTAGTGGAACAAAATACTTCACTTACTCTTCATTAGTTCTGCTGCATAATCTCTCATTTATGCAACAAAAAAGGCAGATCTTTTATATAGTCAACATTTAAGACTTACAATCTTTGCTTTACATTATAGTTCCTCGTGCTTTATTTTAAATGTTTGTTCAAGCAAGATCAAAGATGTGCATAACTTGAAAGACATTTCTACCTTTACAGCTACTGTTTATTTCTTCTAGTTGCTCGTTGGAATCATGGCTCTTCTGAGTGGAATATTAACAATAATGCTTCCAGAAACACTGGGAAAACCATTGACTAATACTTTGGTGGAAGCTACAGAAATTGGAAGAAAAAAGACGAGCTGTTCAGGAAAGACTCCTCCAGCAGACAGTGGTGCGGCATTAGAAAAGATAGAGATGTTTGGTCAAGAAGCAGTCAGCACTGAAAAATAAAGCAACAGCAAAATGGCTGTTTCCAATTTTAATCATTATATAATTTATAAGATATTTTTATTCAAGAAATGTGACCATTCTATAGTATCTCTGCCTTTTAATTTGTATCCAGTCTTGACTTTTCAACAGAGCAAATATAAAAAAACATTTCCATGTGACTAAGGTACTGCAGAAAATTTGACAGGATTCTAGATCCTTTAGAAAACTTGCCTGACTTTCTGTGACCATTTGGAATAATTACTCTAAGTGTTGGAACCTACCTGATTACCATATGTAAAAATATGCAAATGCCTTGCTTCACGTTTTCTGCAGTTAGATTTGTAGACCCAACCATAAAGTGCCTTGTCTGCTCCCATCCTGCAGCTCCTGCAGCTGACAGTTACAGGCTTGAGACTTCAAAACATGGTAAACTCAAACAGGTATAATGCAAGAGAAGCCCTAACTGTACATCAAGTAGTATCAATAATTTCAAACTAATTTATTCTCTTTTTTTTTTCTGGTTTTCTACTAGAAAAGGTGCCATTGCTAACAAAGGAAAGTATTCTGCAACTGCTTCTGACTGAAAAACTAATACTAAGTTTGCAAAATGTGCAAATAGGTTGTGTACTCTTCATTCTGTTGAATGGCAAATGTATTTTTATTAGTGGTTTAGAAAAAAATGTTCACTGGATCTACTGTTGTCTTAGTAAGTTCTTTTTAGTTTAGGTAAACTGTCTGATGCCTTTCAAAGTCACATTCATTCCAGACCATTATTTCAGTGCTCCCCTTCTCAATTATTTCAGCTCAGATCTATCATCAGATTCTTCATAACTTTCAAGAGCTACACCAGCAACTTTGCCAAATGGCTCCATCTCAGTGGAGCAGAATAACTCACAAATGGGCTCTCTGCACAGAGGTGGACTTAGTTGTTAATGAATGATTAGTAGGCATTGTATCTACATACCATTTTTCTCATAGATCAGCTGTCTGTAGCTCATTTTTAACTTATCCCACACAAAATCAATTAAAAAACCATAATTTAAAAAATAGTAGCTGGAGGACACTGATCAATAGAAGAGTTACCAGTTATTCCAGTCGGTTTAGTCAAAGTGTCTGTAAATGTCCCACTATTGTTACACCTCGTGTGCAGCAATTGTACCTTATGACTGTGGACCACAGAAAACTGACAGATAGAAACGCATCATACTGGCTGCTGTTTTTATGGCTTTCTGTCCCACCTCCCCTTTTTCAGTCTACCTCCAGGCCTGGGGGTCTCTTCCTTGTCTGAGGATCTGTAACCCTCTTCCCTAGGCCACCCTTGGTTTGAAGGGGGTGGCACATGAAACTTCTGTGTGTTGGGATGCTGACAACCCTCTTTTGCTTGGGCTGCGTGAACCCTGTCAGCCCTGGTTTGAAATCAGAGTTCTTCTCATCTTAAGCACCTGTTCTCCTGCTAGCTGGTA
Source organism: Gallinago undulata (assembly GCA_026546715.1). Classification (NCBI taxonomy): domain Eukaryota; kingdom Metazoa; phylum Chordata; class Aves; order Charadriiformes; family Scolopacidae; genus Gallinago; species Gallinago undulata. The sequence goes on from JAOTQQ010000023.1 coordinate 71,106,908, forward strand.
CAATCTCATCAAAACAAGTCTTCCCTTATTTACTTCTTTGCCGTGTACCCCAAAATATGACATCTATATTACTGTAGATAAATATTCTATATACTGTAGAGTTTAATGGTCACTTGTTTCAATTATATCTGCACAGTCATTAGTCTCAATGACTTCTGAAATCAGAACAATTGCTTATATCCCCTAAAAAAAACCTTTTTCTTCACTGTGCTGTCCTAGAGTGTCAAGTAGCATTTTGGTCCTCATATTAGGACAAAATCATATCCTATATGGGGACTAACATGCTTCAAAGCCAAACAAAATCAGTAAGTTTAGGTTCATGGAGTTTATGTGTGGTAACTACATGGAGAGCTGAAAGGGATCTTTGTGTTCCCTTCAATTCTGTGGGCGTTCCAGTATTTGCAGAGAAAACCTCCAAAGAGAACACTATGGCTTCTGTCCAGATATATTAGTTCAGCAAAAGCATATGCTTAACCTTACCCGTGTGAGTAATCCCATCATTATTCAGAGAACAACTTGAATACATACTTTGATGACTGAAGATAGGATGATTCACATGCTGTGGTTTTTTATTTTGCTGAAGGCCAGACCTGGTATTCTTCCACTGCTTTCAGATACCCCTCCACTTCCAGAGCAGAGCAACTCTCCTTATCTGCAAGATCTGTTGCCAAACACCGCATGCCCTGCCTTAAACAGGGGTTTAACCATGCGAAAAAAGAAAATGTCATGCAATAGACCTAATATGGAATTAAACTGGTACTGTCTGACATTGCAACCACATACCTCCCCCAGAGCTCCGAGTAATTGCATTATTTTGGGGTTCTTTCACACGGATATTCCCTCTTTATTAGTACAAGGTTTCTTAAACTCTGTAGTCTTGAGTGCTGGGGACAGTACAGTCTAACAAGATACTAAAGAACAATTAGAATTAATTTTTCTACTTCCTCACCTGCCAAATAACTGACTTGGGGGTTATCCTGTTAAGAACAGTCAATACACGTCATGCGTTGCTTTGACTTGAGGGATTCAGGACCTGGTCATCTGTAATTGGTACATATACAGTAAAGGAAAAAAAAAGGAAAAAGAAAAAACTTAAACGCACAATGATAGTATGCAGTCCTTACAGGCTCAAACTTAATGATGATTCTAAAACAAAATGTAGCTTGATGGCTTTTAATCCTGAAAGTCAGTTCCTTCTGTCACTGAAGCCAGTTGGTATTTAGTCTTTGATCCAAGTGAGGTCTGAATTTCCTTGAACAAACGATGTTACCATTTCTTTCCTGGAAATAAAAAGTTTACTGACCTACAGGTACACCTTTTGTGATCTTAGTTTAGAGGATTACTTGGGGTATCCTGTACATTAACCTGAGGAAACATATTACTGTAAAAAGGGAAATAGCATGTCTTTATATGTTTCTAGCATTTCTGTTTGCTTGTTTTTTCCATGTGGACAAAAATATGTTTAACACTAGTCATATGTTAAAAACATAGCATAGACAGGGTAAGTCGATTGCTTTCTCTTAAATATTCATAGATTATCTATTGAGAACAAATATTTCTGTTGCTGTGGAGCATATTTTCCACTCATTGCTCATAAAAATAATTCCTTTTCGTAGTTTCTTTTCTGAGTCCTTAAGTTCTTTTATTTGTCTGTTTGTCATCTCTATCTTAGTAAAAATTTATTGTGCTGATCTATGTCTCTGGAGTTAAATAATGATTTTTTGAGATACTGGATTAGAATTCTTATCTGTCTCAACTGCTGGTCACTCCTGCACAATGACACGTGTTTGTCCTAAATGTGGTATCATGTGTCATTAGAACTTCTTGCCGTTTGTTAAGGACATACTTTCTGGGTTAAATATAGGAATGAGAACAATTATCATTAGTTTATTGATAACTAAGGAAAAATAGTGAGTAAATGTGTTTGATACTTTGAATCTGTATTTTAAAATATGTGAAAAGATATATTTTCTACTTTGAGAGTTCAATTCAATTTTTTGGTGCAAATTTCTATAGGTTAAACAACTATGTAAGAAAAAAAAAAAGATAAGCAAACTGTGTGCAGTCTGTGAAATGCTTTGGGTGGTACCCTGAATGTCTAAACAAGGGAGTGAATCCTGCCTGAAGGCTGAGGGCTTCTGTGTAACAGCTCTGCGGAAACAGAAGATAGGCTGACATCCCAGCTCTGGGATGAAGTGAAGGACTCTCTGGCGTTCTCCTCTATCTTTCATAGCTTATTTTTACTAACTCCTTAGGTGCAGTCACTTAGAAAGCCTCCGCAGTATTGGTCTCAGCAACATGTAAGGCCTGTGAGTCCCTTTCACAAGGGCTTATAAAAAGGTGAGGTCATTTGCGTCATGGAGGCATGATGCCTGAAAGGCATTTGTGGCTGCAAAAAGGAGGGTCTGGATTCATTCTATGCCCTTTACAAATGTCATAGAGATGCCTGACTGATCCACAGGATCAATTCATAGGGGAGAAAATTAAACTCAAAGATTAAAAAAAATATAAATGTACGAGTGTTGACAAAAGAGCAAGTTTATTCTATCAGGAAAAATTCTAGTAAATGCAGTAAAGCAGTGTCTGCATTGTTACATCTCTCAGGAAGAAAGATTAAAGCACATCTGTGTTCTGGTAATCTAATAATTTTGTACAAGATTCTGTAACAGGTGGAGCGTGCATTTTTGGTAACATGGGGGAAGTAGTTACTCATAGGAAGGAGTTTGTTTGCCCAGAATATGTGGATTTAATACAATATATGTTAATGGTATTTTAATGAGCTTTTATTTTCTGCAGTTATGTGCAAGAATGAAATCAGACACACCTTATTTAATCTTTACACTTCTACAAAATTTCATGAACTCCTGTCACCAACTCTCAGTTTGGTACCTGCTCCTTTGTGTGTGTGTTCCCTGCTTGTGTCTGCAGGTGTAAACCAAGGTTTGGGTAATGCGTTAGATGTACACTAAAAATGTGCCATGATTTGCATTTCAGTTGCAGGAAGAGTATGATTCTTTTTTGCCTTTATTTGTATCGGTGGCTGGGGCAGTAGTCCCTCAGACACAATCAGTAGTGACAAAAATAGCTGCAGCTATTGTAAAATGGGTGTGAGTTGATCAGGAAAGAGAGTAGGTGACTACAGGAATGGGCAGACAGCATAACGAAAGTGAGAATTGCAGCAATTTGTAGCCCTGTTCTTTGTGATTTGTCCCCTTAGCTCTTCTCAGGAACCCATTTATTTTCCACTTCCCTTAACCTCTAATTAGTGCAAGTTACTCAATTTTCCATGCATATTTTATTAATCTTAGGTTTTCTGATCAAGTTACACCCATAACTCATGTTTTAAAGGCTTCATATGTCCTTGCCAGGTGATTTAGGGTCCTCCCTGAAAGTTACCATGTCAATGATTCAAATATTTGTTTGCTAAAGTTGAGAAATTTGAATCATCTCCAGTATACTGATTTCAAGAGCACTGAGTTCAATCAGGCTGAGAAAAATCAGGACCAAAAGGTATGTATCTGAAATGGGGAAGTATGCTTTTTTTTTTAATATGTCTGATGTATAAAAATGATTGCGGACAGGTTTGTGCACAAAACCAGCTCTTCCACAGAAATTACTAACCTAGATTTCTGAATAATTAGAAGTAATGGGGAATATCTCATCTAGTAACAAATCAACTCACCCCCCTCTGCATTCCTGTCTAATGCACGGGCTTGGATACTGCTCGGGGGTTTGGTGGAGATGAGTAGGATCCAGCCATGGAGTGCTCACAGGAATCCTGTTATTAACGTCTCGTATGTTCCATGTGGAGATTAGCTGACTTGCACGGGAATACCAAAAAAAAGCACCAAGGGGTGATTCTTATGAAGATTCTTCCACAGTCTTACTGCCAGTGATAAGAATTAAAAGTGGTTTTGACTGAGGTGATCATGAACATAGCAAAAGAACGAGGGATAAACGGGCAATCTCTCAGTAAATATTTTCACAAAGCTTTCCAATAGGAATGTCAGGACTGCTGGTACCTTCCTCACATTGAGAGAATTCCACCAGAAGTAAATAACACCAGAAAACGGCAAAATGAGGAGCAGCTTAACCTCCTTGCTGAAACAGTAACTTTTTGTGGACACTGGTGCTTGACTTGATCTTTGAACTGGTTAAAGAAGCGGCAGAGGAGTGATCCATGTCACTCATAAGATCAGAAACAAGCCAGCGCCGCTGCGTGCACAGACGTCATTTCTGCTTATTGTTAGTGCTCCATGGGAGAGAGTGCACAAACCAGGGGGAGTGCTGAGGGAAACACTTCCCCAGCCCTGCCCGAGCGGGGTTGGTGGTGTGCTGGGGAGCCACTGCCAGGCCCCGGCTCACGAGCAGCTCCAAGTACAATCAGGGCTGTGTTTGTTCTGTGCCAGAAGGTGGGCACTCTCTTCCTGAGGAACCGAATCATGGCTCGCACTCAGTCACGGGGTACAGTAGCCGCTATCACTGAGCCTGTCAGGAGTGTTCTCAAAATACAAATAGCTGAATGTTGCACTTGGAGTACTATTTTAGCCAATTATTTGTTAGTTCAAAATTAAACACTGTGCTCAATACACAGGACAATATATGCACAAACATCTTTAGCGATTGGGCTGATGTACGGAGCTTCTCGTCTGTCCTTGTGCTTTTTCCCATCTTTCACGAGAGAGGACCAACATATGCAGCAAAAAATTTTTGATATCTTGAAGGCCTCAATCCAGAACGTCCGATCTTCGGTTAATCAGGGCTCTGGGAGTTAGACCAAAGAGGCTTTTTATTGTGCTGCTTATTTTAGGGAGGAGCAGAGGTAAGAAAAACAATGGCAACGCTAAAGAGCTGAAATTGTTTCCCCTTATAGATGCCTCCATGGACTTGTGGTGGGAAGTCGTACATCTAGATTACATAGAAAGGGCAAAAAAGAGCTTTTTTCTTCATTGTAAAATATGGTGTGCCTTGGTTATGGGCACTTTAGCAAAACACAGTGTGTTCACCCTTCCAAAATACTTCAGCTCATGAAAGAGTGAGAGTTTCTCAGTGAAATTACTGTAAGAGTCGGTATTGCAACCCAGCTTGCATTTCTGTGCCACCCTGACTGCTACCACAATTGCCCGAGCACTACCACAATTTTAGGGCAGCTTCAGAAACATTCAGAACATAATTAATTGCTTGTAAGGGGAGGAAAAAAGACAACACGTTCCGTGCAGGACGGCAGGGCCCCTTGAGCCTCCTCTGGGGGGAATCCTGAAGGAAAAAAAGTTCTCGGCGGGCGGCGAAGGACACGGCCCCGGCCGGGCTCTCCCGGGAGAGGTGCCAGCGCTGGAGCCGGCCTTCGCCCCGGCACAAACAGCTCCCTCATTAGCGGCGGGACGCGGGGCTGGGGCGCTGCCCGCACCGCGCTGAGCCCTCTCCCGCTCCGCTTCCCCGCCGGACGGCTCTTCCAGGCGGCACCGGGGGCCTCCTCCTCGCCAGGTATCGCCTCCTCTTCCCTCTCTCCCCGCCCCGACCCTTTGTTGGTTTTGGGAGGGCAATGTTAGACCACGGAGCCCTTTCAGCTGCCGGCGGCGGCGCCCGGGGAGGAAAGGGGGGGGGGGGGAGGGGAGTGCGCTGCGCCGTGACTGGGGGCTGCCCTGGGGATTTTCCACGGGGCACAAACCAGCTCGTTAAGGCCGGGAAGGGAGGGGTTTAGGCGACTTTAGGAGAAGTCTGAGGGCAATGAAAAAAGATTTCAGGGCTCTAGAACATATATATAGTCAAGGGTTCAGGAGCACAAATCATGTTCTCCTCTGCCCCTCCGGTTTTGGGGACAAATGAACGGACAAACAAGAAGATCAATACACGGCTCTGTAACTGGTGTTACCAGCAAGCCTTTAGGTACTCAGACCATAGTTCGATTTACAGGACACCAGGTCTGCTTGAGAAGGATGGGAAAACCCTATCCTGAAAGGGGAAAGGGGTATTAGGCCAAGAGTCAGCAAAGCTCTTGCACAGGGCTTTAAACTAGGGGAAGGGAGAAGGGGATGAAATGAGACCAAATGGTAACGAGCCTGAGGGAAAAGGGCCAAGGATGGGGGTGAAATTGGGAGCCCAGCTCAAGTGCATCTACACAAATGCACACAGTGCGGGCAACAAACAGGAGGAGCTGGAGGCCATTGTACTGCAGGAAAACTACCATGTAGTTGCCATCACAGAAACGTGGTGGGATGACTCACACAAATTTCTCAGAACAAATTGTCATGATAAAAGTAAATTCAGCATTATTAAAATTCCCATAATTTCTTGTTATTATTTTTTTCTGTGTTTTTTTTTCTTTTTTTCTTTTTTTTTTAATAACACTGACCAGTATGAAATATTCTGGAGACTGTGGCAGAGAAGCAGATGCTGTCCGTGCTCTGCCCCTCCACAGGTGTTCCTGCTGCAGGTCCCTAAGGCAGCCCGGGCTGGTGGTGGAGCTGTGAGGTGCAGCTCCTCTTCAAATCTGCAGTTTTTCAGGTTGCGTTTGTGAGTGGCAGCAGTGCAGGCCAGCAGTTCCGGTTCAGGGCTCATCTTCACCTCTGCACTGCGTCCCCTTTCCCTGCTGCATGGGTGCTTTTATAGTCAGCTTGTGAAAGAAGATGTAATAATTAACAGGGAGAAATGTAAGCATCTCCCTGAGAGGAAGAAGAAGGGTTGTAACAACCTTCAGCTGCAGAAGGAATGCAGTGATGGGCAACAGTGCCTGCTCCTCTCTCCCTTCCTACATAGTAGAGACATCAAATTTTAAGTAGTGAAGCCTCAGGGGTAAGTGTGGAGGGGTTATGAGCAAGGATCTCTTAAACAAACCTAACCTATTGTAATCCCACACAGTCTGTCCTGCCTAAACTTACATCACAGCTGCCAAAAGCCACAGGAAGATGGGAAATCAGCCCATCCTTGTAACTGCAGGCACTGCGTTCCATAAAAGGTTCTCAGAATGCAATTAGTGAGGCTGGATTTCTACGATCAAGGAAGAGCAAGTCCCGTAACTGAAAGCAAGACCCTAAGGGAGCAAGACTGAAGGTCCGTATCACTCAGCATCCTCTCCAAGAGTGAGTATTGGTCGATGCTCCAGGAAGACATAAGAGCTATAGACAGAGGAGATTCTCCCCCTCCATCCCTGCTCAGCTTTTGGCAGCAACCCCTCGCAGGAGTGCCTGAGCCAGCGGGTGCACCCAGCTCACCTGTTCCAAAACTGCTAAAGGATTCATCACGTCTGAGGTTGCCTGGTCTCTTTGGGGCCCATTTAGTTCCTGGCTTTGGGGAGTTTGCAGGGTGCACTGAGTTGCAAGGTTCAGCTGTGCTTCGTGCCCCTGCCAGCGTGAAACCTGTTGGCTGGCTGTGGCCAGGCACAAAGGCTGGCACCTTGCTGGGATGGGCAGCCAGGTGATTTCACTGAATTTCACTGAATTTTTTAGAGTTGGAAGGGACCGTAGAGATCATCTAGTCCAACTCCCGATTATCAACCAGGATCTGTGTGCCACTCACCAGGGCAGGTGCCAAGCTCTGAACCTCAGTCAGGACAAGGGAAAGTAGAGACACTGCACCTCCTGGGGTAGCAAACGGCAGCTGAAGGTGCTGAGGAGAGGAGTGGAGCTGTTCCAGGACATAAAGCAGGTTATAGAGCAAGGCAGAGAGAGAAAAATACATGGGCTTTTGGGGCAGCAAGTTTGGCTGGCTCCTGGGGACTACCATTGTGCTGCCAGGAGAGCATGGCAACCTCAGATGCTCACAAATCTGTCCAAGGCAGTGGGTCACGCTGGCAGATAGAGGGGCCAGGGATGGGTTGGAGACCTCTAGGTCACTAGGGGCACAAAATCCCCCCAGGTACAGGTTGCTTCTGTTCCCACACTTTTCCTGCCAAGGCATTGTGGCCCAAACAGTTTTTGGATGTGAGAGTGTAAACAGCCAGGCTGTACCCTGTGAAACTATGCATTGTGTTTAATAGCTGAAATTCACATTTTCTAGGACAGAGCTCAGCAGATAACTGGGTGCTCAGGATCAGATGGGGAGCCCTGCACAGCAGGGGAACTAAGATGCATGTTAAGGAAAACTTTTTCCACAGTGCACTGGACCCATTTGCCTCCTGTATGATCTGCATCTGCTGCCCAGGCAGTGACAGACCTCATTCCTGGGGATCCTGATGTTCAAACAACTTTTTTGCTCATGGTGCCTAAAAGCCAGGTTCTCCAGAGCTCCAGCTTTTGCCCCTGACACAATGGAAAACTTGATGGGTGCCTCACTTCCTCGGGTTTTATTGAAAAAGCCCCAGATTGCGGCGGCCTGAACACCGGTGCTGTATGTACAGATCACTCTCTTGCCCTTTGCTCTTCTCCTGAGGCTGGGGTACTGGCTGTTGAAATACTTTTCAAAAATTTGTTGTCGTACCAAAGGCTGATGATCATGTGGAGCAACTAGTCCTCAATTAGCTGCCCCAGGGCGGGGGGGTTATATTACATGCTGTGTGGGTATTTCATAGCCTGACGAGGGTGTCCAGCAGTGATGCTGGTGACACGGGGTGTGCTATTCCCAAATGCAGGTAGGTGCTGGGTACCTCTCTCCTCTGGCTCTGCATCCTGGAGATGGCAGCACCCAAGGTTGCGGTGGTCGGCGCTGGAGTCGTGGGCCTGTCCACAGCGCTGTGCATCCTGGAGACTTGCCCCAGCTGCTCCGTGACGGTCCTTTCAGACCAGTTCAGCCCCGACACAACAAGTGACACGGCAGCCGGGATCCTCATCCCTCACACCTACCCAGGTGCGTGCAACCCGGCGTGGCATTGCCTGTGGCAGTGCATGCAGCTGTGTGCCCAGCTGTGTGCCCAGCTGTGCAGCGGCGCACACAGCTCCAGGAAGAAAAGTCCCATGACCTGTGTTCCCCATGTGTCCCATCTCCTCGACGCCAGCATGTACACGTCTCTTCTTTGCATTATTCCTCTCTGCACGTTTGGTTTTGTTTACATGCAGGCACACCGATCCACGTGCAGAAGCAGTGGTTCAAAGAGACCTTCACTTACCTTTTCGCCATCAGCAACTCAGCCGAGGCATCAGAGGCTGGCATTCACCTGGTTTCTGGGTAAGAACAACCGTTGGTATGTTTGTGCTATGTACTAGAGCAGGCAGAGAGTTGGAGCTGCTGGAATTTCAGGTGTTTTCCTTTCACGGAGTAGCTCTTATGACCGTATTCCCAAGAAACTGCATTGCAGCTGCTCATATACGATGTATTTTTCAAGCAAAATTCGTGCATAGGTGTGCACAGAGAAACCACTCAAGACTGACCAGCACCAAATGTCTTATAATAACTCATATTTTTCACCTTGTCATCCACCAGTTGATTTCAGCAGGGGTAGTCTCCATAGGGATGGGACTGTGGGATCTTCCAGCTTCAGCAACTAGGTGTAGGGATGCACTTGGTGTGTGTGTGTTTGGGGTGTTTATGCTGCCTGCTATGTACACAGAAATTCGCCTCTTGGGAGTGTTGAGGATGGGCACTCTGTGGCTTTATGGGTACCTCAAAAAATGTGACCAGGTGTGCAAGTGGCCCTACAAGAAGGTTCAGCCAGGGTGGCCGCAGCTGTGGAGGGGACACTGCGTGAGGGGGCTCTGTACTTCTGCAGCTGGAAGAACTCTCTGCAGTTGATTTACCCTGGTGTCTCACCCTCGAGCTCGGCTGTGGCAGCCTCTGCCTGCTTGCCAAGGTGGCTATTGCAGCAGCAGGCAGGGATGGTTCCCCATTGCTGTTAACCTCACAGAGCTGCACTGATGGATGGGAACAGGTTCCTGAGTTCCTGGGTTCATGCTAAGGTTGACATGACACATAACACAGCAGAGCAACAGCAGCTAAGTTTTACAGCTTTTTCTCCGTGTCTTTTTAGGTGGCAAGTCTTCAAAAACTCTCCCAAGGAAGAGACACCTTTTTGGTCGGACATCGTCCTGGGATTTCGACTGATGTCCAAAGCAGAACTTCAAAAGTTTCCTCAGCACCAATTTGGTCAGGCCTTTACGACACTGAAGTGTGACTGTCCACCCTACCTGCTGTGGCTGGAAAAAAGGTTAGTTTTGCTGCAGGCTGGGCATGCAAGAGAAATCCAGGCAGAGGGACTGGGGGGGGATCTGGGGACTCCATGAGAGCCTTAGGTTTGAGCAAAACTGGAAAAGGGCTGTTTCTCACTGGGGAAAATGCAGCAAGCTCTTCCTTGGGGAGAAGCATGAGAAATAAATACTCAATCTTTCCAAAATGCGAAAGGCCCCATCTGTGTAATGTCTGCTTTCTACCACCATGGCTGCACAGTGGGGCTTAGAGTGGAAGTGCCTCTGGGCACAGGACTGACATAGTCACAGGGGTCATGCTTGGCCAGCCAGACCTTGAAAGTGTGTCAAGAATCTGCAATGTCCTAGGAAAATGTGTGGGCACTCGTCATTTGCCAAACTTCCCAAATACATTCCTCTGTTCTTGAAGATAAATCCAACCCCTGGGAGAATATGCATGTCTGGGAAGATGTCTTATTTGTGAAGACTTTGCGCTTAAGAATTAGCTGGACTGATTGACCTCGAATTTGGTCAACAACTGGAGTAATTTCTTAATCCAGTCAGGTGAAAAAAGGTCAAATAGCATCATCTTGTAGCAAATATTTCAGAAATAATTGCCTGCACGTGGGCCATGCATTCACTTCGAGGAGTCCTGGCTTCAGAATTCCTGCCTGGATTGACATGAAAGTTAGGAAATTGGTCAATTTCCAAATTTCCCCAAAATATATGGATTTCAGAGAACCGCAGGAGAGACGGGATGCAGATCTAAAAACCTCCTGACATCTGGGGTGTGCATTCAGTTCACTTAAGTGCCCCTAAGATGAGCAAATAGCTGTCTCTGCTTGAGAGAAAGCTACAGGCTGCAGGCTGATTCGAGGTTAAGTGGAGAGATCTTCACCGACACCACCCCACAAATGGCCAGCTCAGCCAGTTGCCTTTAATCTTACCCCAAAATGTGAAAAACTGTTCCTTGTTCTAGCAGCCAGCCAGGCTGGGATCACTCCAGTGTCACCAGTGAGGTCTGTGCTGCCCCCTCGGTACACATGCACTGTCGTGTTTCATCGCTTAACTCCATCAGAAATTTCTGCTGAAGCACAACCAAGTTGTTCAACGCATTTAGTATCCACCAGGTGACTCCTGCTCTCTCCTTGTTCCTGGTGTAGCCTTCTTATTTCTCAAAGGATGTAGTCTAGTAAGAACAATCAAGCTCCTTTTCTTTCTCTTCTCTCTGGTGATGAGAAATGAGAGCATATTAAACATGTAACTAATTCTCAAACCTCTAGTGAGCTGAGCAGTATTTATAGATGATTCCCTTGGCAATCCACAAGGAAAATTGTTTTTGTGCCCACCTTGCTGGTCCAAAAATGGACTTCAGGAATTTTTTCCTGCTTGCTTGCCTGAATTCAGGAGTTTTGAGCAGTCTCTTTTACTGGTGTATTTTTTATGCCAGGATGGCAGAGTCCCAAACAAGTTGCTTGCCCGCTTACGAACTCTCCCAGCAAGTTGCCCAGACAGAACAGCTACATGAGACCTCCCCAGTTCTTCCCAGCCAGCCTCAGTGTCCTGCTGCACCCAAACCCCAGCCCTCAGAGCACCAGCCATGCCCTGGACCCCCGGCTCACTCACTGCTTTGTGGGAAGCCACTGCCCTGATAGCGCGGCTGATCACTTTGCCAGCTGCTGGAGCGTTGCAGAGGACAGGACTTCCCACTTAGTGCATCCCCATCACAGATCTGTCTCATGTCTTGCTCATGCTAAAATCCCCAGTGACTTGTTCATGCTAAACCCCAGAGACTGTATCCAGCTGACAGCATGCAGTGACTCCACATTTCCAGCCAATGTTTCTCCACAGGGAAGGGTATCAAGCTTCAGGTGAGTTCAGGGTGGAATTTGGCTTGAAATTGAGCTCAAAGGTGAACTTCAAGAAGGGGTGAATTTTGCTGGAGGACACATGGATCTATAGTGCTCTGAGCTGTCCTGGGTGACTCTGGCTGCTGCTCTAGAAGGGTGTAGGTCTCCTGGGTGTCCCATGCCATATCTGCCCAGCCTGTGGGCATGTCCTGGGTACCTCAGGTCTTCGCACGTGGCACTAGATGACTAAGTGGCTCCTGGTATCACGGGGGTGAGTTGGGAATGAATGCAATGTGTGTGTAATAGGAAAATTAAAGGGGTGTAGAATGATAGTGATGTCACTAGCAGAAGTACATTGGTGAATAAATCTGACAGAAAAAGCTTACTTAAGCTGTTAAAGCTTGGTGTGGTTATAGAAATGAACAAATGAGACCATAGGGACCTTCCTGTCTGTCTAGGGTCATATGCCAGACCCTTCTCTAATATTGATCAGCTTGCTCTATCTTTTCCAGTTGAAACAAGCTAAACAAAAAGATTTAATGAGACCAAATCAGGCAAATCACACACAGAAGTGGCATTTTCTTTGCTTTTTGTCCCATCTGTTGTTTGGTTTTGAGCAGTAGGTTAAAGGCAATCTATCTCAGTTACTTAATGTATATAAGGATTTCAGATACATGAGTATTTAGGGGTTTCTTTTCTGCCTCACTTCTGGAGTCTTTTTGCAGGTTGAAAGCAGCTGGCGTCCAAATTTACACCAGAAAAGTTGCAGACTTGTGGGAGCTGCACAGCAAATACGATGTTGTCGTCAACTGCACGGGCATTGGAGCTCGCCAGCTGGTGGGGGACGAGAAGCTCTTCCCTGTCAGGGGCCAAGTACTCAAGGTTCATGCTCCTTGGGTGAAAAACTTCATCCGTGATGGGGATGGCTTAACTTACATATTCCCAGGGATACACAGGGTAACCCTAGGGGGAACCAGGGAGAAGGAGAACTGGAGTCTCGCCCCTGATCCTGGCACTACCAAAGACATCTTTGACAGATGCTGCTCCCTTGAGCCCTCACTGCGGGGAGCTCAGGATATCAAGGTGAAGGTGGGCCTGAGGCCATCCAGGCAGCACGTGAGACTGCAGAGAGAGGTCTTGAGCCAAGGAGGAGTTAAGCTCCCAGTGATCCACAACTATGGGCATGGGGCAGGTGGCTTTTCAGTGCACAGGGGCACAGCCAAAGAGGCTGCTCGCCTGGTGGGAGAGTGCATTGCTGCTCTGCAAGGCTCCTCTTCAAGGGCAAAACTTTAAGTCCCAGAGGTTCCTTTTCCATTTACGACATTAGTGTTGCATCTCCTAGTAGTAGCTTTGAGCTTTTATTCCATTACTGGATAGAAGGAATCTAAGACAACAGCTTGTGCCATTGCAGATGCTCGGTGGTATCTTACCTGGCTTCTAGCTGCCACCTTGGAAAGGCATGATGGGTTGATCCAAGTATTAGTCCAGCTGTCTTTCTCCTCTGTCTGGCATTGTTTCTGCCCTGGGCATTTCTCCTAGCCTCGTGTTAAGCAGAATGCAAGATATGTAAATATTCTTCACATAACAGGGGTCAGATTGTTGCAGTATAATATAGAATCATAGAATTATAGAATGGTTAAAGTTGGAAAGATCATCAAGTTCCAGCCCCCCTGCCATGGGGGAATTATATCAATAAGATCAATTTACAATTTCTTCTTCCGCATCTAAAGGTATTAGAGGCACTAGGTTCAGATTCAGTAAAAACTGGTTCTCTCCTCTTTTACCAAACCTAATGTAGTATTGCCCTTGCTCCTGCCACGTGGCTAACAAACGTAACCATTTTCTGTGATTTACAAGGAAAAGAAAACCCCATGCAGTGCTGCATTACAGTGCTCCAGGTCAGCTCTTACAGCGAGCAACGTCAGGTCACTCTCATGCACAGTGACCAGGCAAACATTCTTTTAAGAGCAGGTCTGTGACACTGACCACTGCATATTATACCTTGGGCAACTTAGCACAAAGTTTCTGTGAGAGGAGGTTGCCCCAGAGGAGCTACCAATGCCCAGACCCTCACTCCATGGCAGAGGCTGAGCTGGACTTTACACTTCCCTCAGCAATTCAAGCCCTTTGATGTGGCTGAAGATAGTCACCCCCCAAAATTTGAGCATATTGTCAAAGTACAGGTCTCACCATTAGCGATTAAACCATTAGATCTTAAATGGCTCATTCAAGGGTATTAGCATTCACTTTTGACTATTTTTTTTGTCCTCACAAAACAAATCAAAATCCTTCAAGAATTCACACGATTAAAACGAACCCGTAAATAACATTCTATTAAAAGATAAAAGGTCACTTCTGTAGTGTTTTCTTTCATAAAAAATTGAGTTTCTTTCATTTGGGATGGCCTGATGGCCAAGAAGGGCCACTTTCAGACATGGCTGCCAATTCCTGCTGTTCTCAGGGGGGATGAGGACAGCTCTTTTGCAAGGGACAGCTGTTGAAAGAAACGTCATCAAATGAAATTATAGGTCAGTTAGTGTCTGGGATCAGCCTAAGCTAGCCCTGCCTTCAGCAGTCTTGCTGCCTTCTCCTCAGCTCTGCAGGCTAATTTTGCACTCTGCCTCCCATCATTTGTCCTTTCCAGGGGTATAAGAGGGCAGAGCTGCTGCTTTTGGCAGCAGCGTTGGCGTAGCGCTTGTCAAATTGCAGCTTTGTCCTCAGCTAACACAGAACACAGAAAAAATAGATGGAAAAATCATGAGAATGGGCTATTTTTCCTTAATCTTGATTTTCCTCTTTAAGAGTAACAAACTACTAATACTAATGGGGTGTTCATAGTCCCATGAGAAACCAGAGATCTGGTTGTGCACTTCTGATCTGCAGGGTTGGGAGAGTTTCTTTTAATTTGCTTCTAAAAGTTGTCTGGTCGATAAAAATGCCAAAATGTGTTCAGCTGCAAGGCCCATCAGTCTGGCATCCTAGCTCTGGGCATGGCCAGCAGTGGAAAGGGCCACTTCTAGCATACTCTGGCTGATTCAGCTGAGGGGTAACTTAGCGTTTCATGGCCCTCAGATGGTTTATCTTCCACACACGTGTTGGATTGCTTCCAAAACCACATATGGTGCTTTTGTAATTCCCGAAATCTTGTGACAAGTGGGAGACACTTCTTCACTCAGGCACGGAGCTCCTTGCCTTCATGTTTGTCTTGAACCCAGATGATGCCCCTTTCCTGCATCTTATGAGAAGTGGTAATTAGTCTCTACCATACCCTTTTTGAGGTGGAGGGTATGGGGTGAATCCTGTATTTAATCAATGACATTTCACTTCCCTTCCTAATAATTTCTAATAGCCAATAATTTTATAGTCACTAATGAGTTTTTAACTGCCATTTGAATAGAACTACCTAACTCCGAGATGTTTCTCCTGAACAGTACTAGGTGTTTCAGAGGAGACTGAGACTCGGTAGTGAGGGGTGTTCTTCCAGGGTGGTGAAGCACAGGAACAGGTTGCTCAGAGAGGTGGTAGATGCCCCATCCCTAGAAACATTCAAGCTCAGGTTGGATGGGGCTCTGAGCAACCTGATCTGATTGAAGATGTCCCTGGTTATTGCAGGGGAAGTTGGACTAGGCCTTTAAAGGTTCCCTTCCAACTCAAACTATTCTATGATTCCCAACCCAGCCATGTGTTTTCCATGCTGATTTTCACCTGCCATTTCATTTCCCAGGCCCATGAGATGTTTTTTTGCAGCTCCTTGCAGGCAGTTTGCATTTTACTCCCTTGAATAAGCTGGTACCACCAGCAGTCCAAGCCACTTCACTATTTACTGCCTGACTGATGGGTACGTGGATGAGTATTGGTCCTACTACAGACCCCTCTCAGATGTCATTGGTGACTTCTCTCCACTGTGAAAAACAGAGGATTTATCCTTAATGTCCTCTCTCTATCCTATATGCAGCTGCTGACTCCTGGAAGAATCTTCCCTTTTATCCCATGCCAGCTTCTTTATGATTCCTTCTTTATGAGTCCTTGGTGACAGACGTTATTAAAGGCTTTCCAGAAGCTGACCAGACCACACTGAGCTGATCGCTCTGGTCTGCAGCCTCACTGTCTCCTCTGAAGCCATAAGAGGATGGTGAAGCACAGCTTCATAGGTCCTTACTGCAAAGCTCTGCTGATTCTTCCCTCTTAGTCCGTATCTGTGCTTGCAACTATTCTATTATCATGGCTTTTGCCGTTTGCCTGCTACAGGTGTCAAGTTTAGTGGTTTGCATTTCTCTACATCTCTCACAGCCCGTAAAACAGTGTCACATGCCACCCATTTTTTCTTTGGCTCTTTAAGTAAAAGGCTATACACCAGCCCTAACAGTGCAACAATTTCCTATTAGCCTTCCTTAAAAGTCCACAGGCGAGTAACATCTGCTTCTCATGAATTTGTTACTACTTGTTGCATCTATTTGTTCTAAACCCTCAGCTAATGGCTCTTCAATCTGAGGCAGCTTCTCTTAGCTGGTGTGTTAGGGCTTGTTTTCTCCCAAACTCCTTTGCCACCCTGATCATCTGCTGACTGTGTACCCAGGTCACCTGGAGACCCTCTGGCCGGCTCCTTGCTCCTGCTGGGGCAGAGGAAGCTTTTTATCTGTTAGCAAGTTATTTCCTCAAAATCTTTTTTTTTAGTCTGTCTTTCTGTTTCTGCTTTTAATTCGACAGAGTTTGTGTCTTTTTACGTTTCCTCATTTGGATGGGATCTATTTCAGTTCTTTCCCATGTAATTTTTATCATGCTATTACAATGAGCCAGTAATGATCTTTCTTCTGGAAAGTCTCTGATATTTCAATACCCTTATATAAAAATCAAGCATTTTAGTCCCATATCTTATTTTTAGACCTATAGCAAATAGAAACCAGCATACATTCAGCCTGATTGTTCCAGCTCCTTCGCCCTGTTTAAAAGGGCTTTATTTGTCCAGCTCGTGCCTTGCCTTTTCCTGCTTACTTGTGGTTATATGTCAAAGATGGCAAAATGGCAACTTTAAGGACAAGGCATCATGAACCCCTGCTCCTCTCTGCCTGCTCGCTCCCCCCAGTCTCTAGCTTGAAATTCCTTTTAAAACCTTACTCTTTCTTCCCTGCTAAGGCCGTGCCACACAAAAGCTGAGAGTCCTACTCAGGAGCCTCAACTTTTTATTCCAGAAGCAATTGTTCCTAATATTCTGGGAATAATTGCACATTCCTCCCTCATTTTTCTCCCTAGGCATGGAAAATTTAAGTATTCTAAAGCATATCCATAGATAAATAGTGATGCTGCCCTGTGCCAGCTATACACCTGCCCGCAAAGGGGGGGTATGTGTGTGTCACAACATCTGGATGGTGGCTCACTGACGCTGCCTGCCTGGCTCTTGGGCACCTGAAGTCTGTTGAGATGAGGCCTTTCTTGCTTCAGCTGCCCAGCCTCCGCCAGCATCTCACCTGAGTTCCTGCTCCTCACCCAAGAGCCTTGCCAGGAGCTGAAGCAAAGGATGCCACCTGCATTAACTCTCCAGCTCCAGCTGAAGCTGAGCCATCAATTTGCAAAACTCCATTTTGATCCTAAATCTGTCCTTGCTGTTGCATCAGCTCTGCGGCCTTCAGCTGGGAGCACAGAGCGAGGGTCAGGGAAGCACTTGCAGGTGGAGGAAGGTTAACGGTGGAAGGTCATTAAACCTCCACAACTTTCCATGCTGATGAAAGGAGGCACCCTTAAAGAAATGCTCAGCTGTCACCTGTGCAAAGCATTTTGTTCTTCTGCCGTTTCTTAAGCCCGTGTGTGGCCTGGCAGGAGGTAACCGGGCTGCTCTCGAGCATGTCCTTCTCATCGGCACTTTCTGATCTCCACTGAAGAGGCACTCCCGACAGATGGCAACCGGTCTGTCAACAGTCACAGGGAACTTCACAGGTGTAATTATGGCATAGAAAGGGAACGATTCTATTTCGAGACGTTTCTATCAGTCCTCGCGATTGCAGACAGCGGATGGGCTGTGTGATGGATTTTAGAGCTTAAGCACAAAATAATAGTTTCCTGAAACAGGGAATTTTGTTGATTTTCTTTGCAGAGACAAATCCATAAAGACGCATTGTCTCGATGTAGGCTTCTGCCTATATTTAAATTTTCCAAATTTCTGAAAAAATACAGGAAAATTGGCATTCACCATTCATTACAATTCTTTTCTAGTCGAATACTATTTGAGATAAACTTCAGTGTGATATATTCAAATTCATTTGGAATAAACGTAGTAGAGAGAATCATAGCCTACACCGAGATTTGTATTGTTTTGACAACTACCTTAAATCAATGTAAGTGTTGTACGAGGCTTTATCCTTTTATCCTTTATCCTTTTATCCTGCTTTATTCCCTGTTTTCCACCAGAGGGAGATGTTGGATCAAGCAGTGCCTAAAAGAACCCCCCCGCACTCCATCTCTAAGAGAAAATGCAGTGATGCTGAACTCAGTGGAAATGTGGGTGCTGCCAGGCTCCCACATACCTATAAGGCTTGGAGGGCTTGGGTGCTGCCATAAGGCTGAAGACATAATCGTGAATCAGCTAGGGCCATAAACTGTCACAGAGAATGCTTAAAAAAAAAAAAAGGTACATTGAGGAAATAGAAATATGAAGGTAGCAGCACACCAGAAGCTGTTGTTAATAAGAATAAGGATTTATAATCCTAGACAAAGCTGTTGCTATAGCAGCATGTCCCAGAGCTTTTCCCCTATTGTCTGGCTGGAGGGGAAACCCCTGTCTTGGGTAGCCAAGTGTCCTCGGTTCCTCGTGTTTTGGGGATTTGGGGTCCCCAAGCCCCTCAAGCTGAGCCTGGGCCAGACCTCCCGTGGGGGGTGTCTGCAGGGCCCATGAGCCCACTGCCTGGTCTGGCTCCGGGCCAGCCCGCACACCACTCTGGGTGCTCAGGTGTTAGTGGTTTAAGGATGATCTGAAATGGTCTTGTTTTCTTCCTGGGAATTCCCCCCATGCCCTGCTTTTCTCTGTGAATAAATCAAAGTTACATATTTTGGAGGAAGAAAAGTGGACATGAGTCAGAACTCAAGCCTTATGAGGAAAGGGAGTGGCTGGGGAGAAAAGAAAGGTGAAAGAAACTTTCATGGAAGTGAACAACTTCCTAAAAATGATATTTCCAAGGGAAATCTTTCTCCTGTGTTTTGTTTTTCCCCTGAGACTGTCTCACACCACTGGCAGCAGCCAGCACTAGGAGAGCACTGTCCCACGTTGCTTTCCTCTGTTCCTGCTCATGTCCACTACCTTGGGGACAATCTATTTGTCATGTTGTAAGAAGTGTGCACCATGTGCATTGTATGCTGTGCTCCTCTCACTGTCACTTCTGCTGCTTTTCTATTTAACTTCTCCAAAGTTGCAGTCAACCAGCTGATATCCAAGCCTTACATCAGCCTTTACTTACATTTATGAGCCAAACAGGGGAAGGCTTGTTTATTTGCTGTGTCACTGGAGAATTAAGCAACTGAGCCAACTGCAGGTGTTTCTGAAGCACCCGCATGTGCACCTCCAGTCGACTTTTTGAGTAAAGTGAAGGTCTGGAAAACAGCCTTTTCCTCATGGAATGCACTAGAGTGACAGAGGGAGCCTTGTGCTTGCTTTCCTCCTCATCAAATGAGTCCAGGGTTGGGCTTCAAGGAGATAAAGCCTCTCCTCCCCACACACCTTGGCTGCCAGGTGAGCTCAGTGGTCTCCAGGTCAGTTGGTGGGAGAGCTGGTCTCCTTTGAGCATGCAAGGAACTGGGTTTGGGCTTGTCACATCCCATATTGCTGAGACAGTGTCTACACAAAGAGCAACCCCACTTTTAAGTGTGCTTTGAATAAAAAAGCTTCTTTTGATTTTTGAAAGGGAGGGCCGGAGGCACCTGAAGTCCAGGAAAAGACTGCAAGGAACAACCAGACTCGACTCTCCACAATGGTTGATGATAATATAACATTTCCCTGCAAATGAGTTTTTTAAAAAGCTAGGTGTCTCTATGGCAGCTCTGTTACTTCATTCCGTAGCAGTTCAGTGGGATGGCAGCTTGAGCACAGTCAGAGCACAAGTCAAAAGACCTTGAGAAGCTTCTGAAAGTCCACTTCTGAAAGTCCCTCCACAAGCCTTAGTGGGCGAGGTCTGCGCCTTTCTCCCATGTGCTGAGTGTCAGTGCACAGTGTCAGCACTCCAGGAATCATCATGGGGCAAATTGCCACAGAGATTTGCAGCATGATAATTGCCTCAAACAGAAGGATAAATAGCTTTTTCTGGCATTTAATGGGACTCTTAAGTGAACGGCAATAAACTCTATGCGAACAGATGTTTTCCCTCTTTTTTTTCATCCTCTTGCAGCTCATCCATAATTATGCACTAAAATGTTCCTGTCTGGGTTGCTGAGAGCAATCTTACGCTGTTTGTCTTTGCAGTGTAAGGCTAAGCACTTCAGCACAAAGACTGAGCAAAAAGCCCTCGATTCCTAAAGGCTCCTGCCGCTGAACATCAGGGATCATCTTCTTTCCTTTGCGGTAAGCCTGAGGGAGGAGTAAGAAGTCAGTGGGAAAATTTGCCTATTCCAGGCTCTGCTCTGCGGGTCCCACCACCGGGTTCCTGTGCTCGCTTGGCTTTGGGCATCGATTGACCCAGCTACAGCTCAGAGTAGCTGCTTCTCCTTTGCCTTGTGGGGGAGGTAGGTGCCCTCCGAGACAGTCCTGTCTGCTCTGTGCCACCTCTGCTACACTGACAGGACCATGGGGTGACAGCAGGGCAGGCTTTCCCCTGTAACCACCAGCTTTGCCTCCAGCCTTGCCCCCGGGACAGTTGCAGGCACCCCACAGGCGGTACAAAGAGCCCTTGTACTTTCAGAAGTATGTACTTTACTCCCTGGCAGAGTACAGAGAAATGACCTTGTTCCTGAAGAAATTCAATGTGTCCTGGCAAAGGGGTCTCCTCCTAACAAGGAGCCTGCAAGCAAGACTGGATCTGTGGCACAACCACAAGCATTAACTGGGCTGAGTGTTCGTCACCTGGGGTGGTGTCTGCAGGGGTGCCTGCATCCTTACAAACCCACTTCATCCTTCCCAGGGCATCTTTGAAGAGTCTGGCTGGCCCCTGTCCGCGGCTGAGGACAGAGGCAGACATGCTGTGGGAAGATACATGCCAAAAGGATGTCCCTTGGGGCAACATCTAACATAAACACGAGCTCTCGGCTAAGGAGGTTATTCCACTTTCAATCGACACCGAAATCTCTGGATCCCTGATGCTACATGGCACTGAGGGCAAGCTGCCTTGCAAGGAGCCTGCGGGAAGAGCACAGAGTTTTATCCTCACCGTCTGGTCCTGGCCAGGCTGCTCAGCTGCAGGGGAGCTGTGGCATCTTTTCAACTGAGGGCAAGGCTGCTATTTCTCTCCTCCTCGTTAGGATTTTGTGTACTACATTTCAAATGCAACCAGTTGGAGGAGAGGATTCGCTGACCACTTGGTAATAATTTGGAAAAGTAACCTTTTTGTTACAAACAAAGGCAGCGACACTGAATTTGGAGTCCTGCAAAGATGGGGTGCTTTTCAGACGTGTGAGTGAGACCTTTGTTAAAGGTGGATGCATACTATTAAATTGGCTTGCATACTGGTCCAAGCCAATTTTGCACACCTCCTATCCCATGAAAGCTGTTTGTTGCCCATCAGGTCCACCAAGGGTGCTGTGCCAGCTACTCCCAGCTTTGGTTTTATCCTGTCGCCTTTAACGAGGCACAGACAAATGCCAGCATATCAAACGACATTGCGAGACAGACTGTAGAAAAAGTGCACAGGCACGTTAATTGCGAGCCTTCATTTGTTTGTGAAACTGCTACCTGGGACACGTTGCTGCTGTGCTTCTCCTCAGCACCCCAGCACTCCAGCACCTCTTCTCCCCATGGAGAGCACTCCTCCCCGAGCGCCTGCAGACGAAAGTCGCTCTCAGCGATCATGTTGTGACATCTGCTGGATTACTCCAGTGCAGTTGCCATCCCCTGTATAAATACGCTGGCATTTGTACTGTACTGTGTAAGCCCATTAAAAATATGTAATAAAAAGGCTTATGTAACTTCATAAAGCCGTAATTACTACTCCAGCTGTGGTGCTTTGCAGGATTCTGAGCATCATAGATTAATCCCTTTGCCAAATTACATTTTTTAATGAAAAATATTCATCCTTGAGCTTGGAAGTGTAAAAATGCCTGTAAAATTGATTGCATCCAAAAAATAAAGGGGAGAAAGCTGAGTCCAGAGTAACACCAAGGTAATCTTTAAAACCTATAGAAAAAAGGAGTTTGTAATAGAAACTCAGGGTAATTTTTAAGTAAAGCTGGGCATTTGTCTGGGATTACAGTATAGATACAGCAGAAATACAACAGACTAATATTGCAAAAATCTTCATGCAATAGCACAAGAACTGTGAACGGACGAAGCATATGAGATATCCCCCCTGAATTCCTGTAAACTGCAATGTATTATTTTTTTTTAATGGTGATACATGTTTCAAATTTTTATACCAGTATCTGTTCAATGAAATTGCCAGCCCTTACTTTAAAAAGCAGGCAGAGTTTTGCTTGTTCAGAATGGTTAGACAATTCAGTAAAAGGCAGACTATAAAATCACTGTTGTTCCTCTCCAGGAGTGAAATACAGCTGCTGGAGGCAATAGTCACATCTGTAGATACCACAAAGATTAGGGTTAAATAAATAAAGGTAAGGCCCAGTGAAAGCAGAGCGCTGTGGAGCATCTTCTACTGAAGGACCGTCTCGTTCCTCCTCTCCTCCCTGCAGCGGGTGTGTGTGCACGGGGATGGGGGGGTGTGAGTGAGCACACAAGCGCGTGACTCAAAAGTAAATCTTGATCTATAATCCCCTCTCCAGGCCATTAATTATCAACTATCTCCTTCATCAAATTGAGAGCGCACAGCTAGGCTGTGGCATTTGAATCCCTCCGTAGCTGGAGGGAAAGGAGAGCTTCTGCCCCTGCCTCGCACTGAGCTGCCGAGCAGCAAGATCAAGCTTGTGTTGAGCTGCCTAAATAGCCCACGAGCTTGAGGAGAGCTAATGGGAGACTGCACGAACATATTTTTTTTTCAGTTGTTATCTTCAAAGTTACCAGTGGCGAGCTGAGAAGTGGTTTTAATGATCTGTGCAGCTGAGCTTTAGCCTTGACAGCTGTTCAGACACGTATTTCTCAGCAGCGGTAAGTGGGTAATAGACCAATGCGGCCAATTTACTTCTCTGTTGCTAACATCTAACAGATAACAGAAAGAGATTCTTTCTCTGAGTTTTCAGTGGGATTTCAGGCACGGGAAGGAGTCAGGGCTGCCCCTCCCTTGCAGGGCTGCTGGCTGCGTGCAGGCTCCAGGGAGGGCTGTCATGGTGCACAGAGAAATACTTCCAGGATTTCCAGCTGCAGTTTTAAGGAAGAGAAGGGAGACGAGGCTTGCACTGAAGCCACCACTGAGAAGTCACCCAGGGAGCTATAAACATTTTGTCCCGTGTCCCTCAGGGCTATGGCAGAGCTTTGGCATGTAAATGTGGAAGGCAATAAAACAGGTCTGGACCCCAGCTCTGTCTCCTGCAGACCCGGGGTCAGGGGCACACGCATCTGCTGTGGGGAAGGACGCCCCGTGCTTCTCTTCATGCAGCCACTTTTAAAATGACTTTGTGAAAATTTCTACACAAAACCTGACTCTTCTCATGTGCATGGAGCAATGCCATTGTGGATTTCAGAGCATTAGCCAGGAGTGTAGGAGGAAGGAGAGGGAAAAATGTCTTCCTTTGCTCTGTCCTGTAGATTTTGGCAAGTAGCTCATACCAAATCCATCGGGCTTGTTAAGCAAAGTCGAAAAGAGCATTTTTATTCATTTACTGATTTTATAGGAGGAACGTTTGAGTTCCATTAACAGTCCTTGGTGAATCCAGGGAATTCTCAGTGGTGTTTTTCTTGCCTAGGGTTTAATTTTGCACAGAGAACTGGGACAACATTTCGACCAGCCAGAAGATAAACAGAAGCCTTGACAGTGGGTGGAGGCAGAAGATGGATGGTGGTAGGCGAGATGTTTGAACTGAAATGGCCAAAAGAGAGATCAGCATTGAATAACTGTTGCAAAGGAGAGATTTTGCTACCAACATCATCCCAGGCAAGATATAATTTATAAGCAGCAAAGACCAGTGAACTTCCATTGATGTTAAACTTTTTTCTTTCCAGAGGTTTAGAACTGTGCTCTCACCATAGACAAATTTGTAAACAAGGGAGGGATTTTACATTTTTAAAGACTTTGAAGAGAAATGAAGGGAGCTGTAGAAATCCGTGGCACCTACATAAAAAGCAGATACACGAGGACCCAGGTCTGATTTGGTTATCAGGGTATAACACTCGCTGCTGCTCTTGGTAGACATTTCATGCTCATACTCAGAGTCACTGTTTCAGTTACCCCTTGCATTACATGAGCAGTGCTTTGTGCTCTAATGGGTATATTTTCCTTTAACGTTATCCATCTTTGTTTGGGGACAACAGGGAAGGCAGACCATTTGCTGCCAGTCTCATGGACTGAGCATGTTTTGCAGAAGCTGTATTTCCTAGCAATCGCATCAAAAAGGCTCATCCTCCAGCTGAACTGGAGCTGCATGCATTATGCTGCAATTTTAATTTGCTTTTTTTTTCTTAACAGGCATTGCTCACATACCAATGTTTTTGCAAGAGGTTCCTGGGGGAAGAATTCAGTTTATAATTTGCTATTTAAAATGGAGAGGATGCTGGAGAGGTGAGAATATTTAAGGTACTATCTCAATTCCCATTCATTCTCATGCTAATCCAGATAAGATTTCTCATTGCTCCTGAAATTTCCTGAGATCTCTCTCTACCACTGTTCCCTTTTTCTCTATCTTTAGAAACCCTCTGTTCTGTTTTAAACAGATAAACTTACATTGAAAAGAGATGGGGGAGAAGCATAAGAAACTCAATCGTTTGTTAAAATACAAAAGCAAAATGAAAACACTGAGTTAAATTCATGAATTGTTCTTTATCAAGATCGCTCTTATCATGCTCACAGATTGGGGCTGATCAGCTTTCTCAAAAAAAAGGAATGTCTCATACAAGGTCGGCATTTACAGTTACAGCTCAGCGATGACAAGAAGAGTGCCTGGATTCAACTATTTGAGCTTTCTGCTGGAGCTATACAATGAGAGATGAACAACAAATGAACCTGTGATGCTGAAACCCAGAAAGACCTTATGGTTTTTATTCTGCTCAGTCAGACCTCTTTATTTGAATATGCGTTGTTCAAGCCTTTAGCATAGGATGTGCATTGTTCAAGCTTTTTTCTCAAGGTTTAAACTTCAAGAGAGAGTTTTAAAATGTATTTGGGAACTTTACACTTTTTGAGTCTTGACTTTTATACTCCTGCTTTTAAGATTTTCTCCATAATGACTCAAACACAAACTTTTATTTTAATAGGACCTTCACAGGCCATTGTTTGTTGACCAGATGCTGATACTCTAAGGCAACTTTGGTGCTAAGGATTTTCTGATATAATGATTTTGGCTAGAAGTGCTGCAACTCTTGTACCTTGTCACATTTATCCCTGTATTTAGTGTACTTGACAGATGTCTAAACCTCACTTCCCTGATCAGTGGCGTTACTTCTGTTGTCCCAATGAATGATGCCATTTCACTTGGAGGAACAGAGTGATACACAGGCATCCCCGTGCTGGCCCAAGTGACCTTCTCCTGAGGAACTCCAGGTGATTCACATGGATGGAGCCAGGTGCCCATCTCTTAAGCTGATACCAGTCATGGTTGTTGCAGTCACATTCTCCCCCTGCTCTCATGTGTGCATGTCAGAGGGGTTAGGATGCTGGTGTTATCTTGGCTGTCCAGGGATATCCTTTAACCTTCATGAGCAGCTCTAACCTTCCACAAAGCAAAGTCCTTGCTTCTAGGGCCAGGCTGTCCTTTAGTTTGTTTTACTTAAGCGTAAGCAATACCCAAGTCCCCAGTAAAATTCCACTGCCTCATGACATTACAGACATAAATGTGAAAGGAATATATTATAATATATATAATAGATATAATATATATATATGTGAGCAAGTTAGTAGCTCTGGGAGAGAACTTAGAGCAAGAGGAGAAACAGGGAGGGACTCTTTATCGGGGAGTGTAGTGATAAGATGAGGGGTAATGGTTTTACACTGAAAGAGGAGAGATTTAGATTAGATATTAGGAAGAAACTCTTTACAGTGAGGGTGGTGAGGCACTGGAACAGGTTGCCCAGAGAAG
>JAOTQQ010000023.1:71133219-71206587 GCA_026546715.1 Gallinago undulata
TGAGCAACCTGCTCTAGTGGGAGGTGTCCCTGCCCATGGCAGAGGGGTTGGAACTAGATGATCTTTAAGGTCCCTTCCAAATCTAACCATTCTGTGATTCTATGTGTCAGCTGGGTTTAAAATGGATCTTTGCAGAGATGACCTGTGTGTAGCGGCAGTGTTATTTGCATGGTTCCTTGTGTGGAGGTAGGGGTGTTCCCCTTTCAGAGAAGCCCACAGTGATTTATAAACCACGTTTATGAATCAGAATTTACAGGTGCTGCCTGTGACCTAGTAAAGATGAAGAGCAGTGACAGATCTGAATCCCCCAAATTATCACAATTAATACTGCAACATGGGCTTTCCATAGAGAGCCCACGGCAGGACAGAGAGGGATGTGTTAGGACACTAACACTCTTCTCTAGGGGAACCAGTCCCGTTCTGAATGTCACACTGGCTTCCTTGGAGGTTCCAAAATTTGACCAAAGAAATGTTTTGGAGTGGGGCAGGAGGTGAGACCTGACATTTATCACATGCACTTCTGGCCCCCAGGCTTTGATCCCATCGATGACTTGTGAAGGGTTGTTCTTCACAAGCGCCTGTCAACTATGAAAGATCAAAGAAAGCATAGAGGGAATATATGTCTGGCCTTTCATGGCAGATGCCAAGAAGACTTATCACCCAGTAGCACACCTGAAGAAATAGCACTCATTCTCTCTGGTGAATTATTCAACAGCTGAGACCATCTGGTTCATTCAAAAACTTTGATTTCATGAGCTTCATTAGCTGCTCCCTTGCCCTTGAAAGGATCCTCAGGGTTATTCAGTAGGAAACCACTCGATTTCTTTCTGCTTGTTAACACAATGTGACATTTAATTGGAGTCAGTAGGGACCTGGTTTAGCACTGGTGGAAGTTCAGAGCTGACCTACATTCAGAGACATATTTATACTTGCCTCCCTTTGCTGACTTTCAGGGGCAGCATCTGCAGAGCAAGCCTGGCACTTGAAGGGAACTGCCTGTGATAATGAATGGATCTCTTCCCTTAAATAGAAGTCCCTTTTCGCAGTGTAGTTTGACCTGCCTGTTGTAAAGAGTTTCAGCTGGTTCAGAAAGAGATCTTTGCAGAGACGGCCCGTGCTACATCCCTTATCCCGATGGGCAGAACCTTACACAAAGAGGAGACAGGAGCCTGCTTTGTGCTGTGTAGAAACAACTCAGACTTGAATACCCATGCAACATCCCTGCTCTTTTTGGTGGGTTACCACCATACGTGCTTATTTTTCAGCAATTTCCTAAAAGAAAGTTCAGTGGAGTACATAGTAAAAACTTCTGAAAGTAATTAAAATGCTCCCGTGCCTCAGTGGTATTTTTCCCTTCCCCCCCCCCCCATATTTCAAATTCCACTTCTGAATCAAATCCAAATAACGTGAATCCTGCCCTTGCATCCACCTTCAGCTACTGAGTGGACCCACCATCCTAGGTGCTACCACCCTTGCAGGGGTGCGAGGACAGCCACCTGACTGGTGTCAGATCTCTAATGCATCAGCAGCAGCAGCGTCCCAGCATCTCTCTGCTGACACTAGCCAGGAGCAACCACAACACAGAGGCTGGGAAATCATCAAACCTCATGCTGACCCCCCCAAACTGAATCACCAGGCCCTGAAACACCTTTTTATTTCTTCTTCTTTGTGAAGAGAAGGAAGACTGCTCTAAGACATTGTAGAATTCAGCACCTGAAGAAAAATTACTCCATTATGTTCTTCCACCTTTTTAATATTGGAAGGATTATGACCAAAACGAACTTGAGCCCTGCCCCAAGGCGTTCCCAGAGGGTTGGCACCAGGGCAGAGAAAGAGAGGAGGTGGCTGCAGAGAAGGCTGTTCTGACAGAACTCAATACGGTTTTGAAAACTCTGGGGAAAGGACCTTTTCCTGTAGATGTCTGGCCTGACAACTGACTTCATTCAGAGTCTGATTTCCCTCTTCATCTCCCAAGCAAGGAATATTGGAAGGGATTGTGTTTTACAGAGTATATACAGCGGAGCTGAAGGAGCAAGGTTGTATGTGGATGAGGGAGTGAAATTAAGCCAACTAGCCTGGGCGAGCAAAGCCACAGCTGCCTGGGGAAATCAGCCTGCTGCAAGCTACGGGAGTAACCTGAGTGTTCCAGCTCTTCTAGCACAGGCCACCTTTGCATATTTGTTTTTTGGTGTTGCTTTGCAAGAGTTTAAACTCCACTGAAAAGCACTTACTGCACAAATGAGGTGTTTAGCTGAGGAGTTAGAGCAAGACACTAACCCTGGTTGTAATCATGCTGGGAGAACTGGAAAGATCTGCAGCCCCCAGTACCGTCTTCTGGGAACTGTCAGTGGTCTCAGAGCTCCATAAATTTCCAGTTACTGAAATGACGCTGAAGAGGATTTGTGTTGTCATCCTTTCTTTCCCAAGTCAGAAGGGAAGCGGGCTCAGTTAGAGCTGGCAGCTTTCAGACTGGCTAAGAAGCCCCAAGGCCTAATAAGAACCTCTTATTCTGAGTGACAAACACAACACCTCTGCAATAACGTTTAATTTTAGCAGTCTCCCAGCAGCACGAAGCGCAGCAAGTTAAAAAGAGACTGAGAAACACTCAGTGTTTCAGCATCTTAAACATTTTAAATGTTTTATCAAACCTCCAGTGCACCTGGTGAATATAGAGGGCCCTGCCTGTGGCGGTGTGCTCTCCCTGTTCCCCCTTCCCTCCCCCGGTTCCTGCTCCTGCTCAGGCCTTGGCCACCAGGGCCATCATAACAGCAGCTGTGACAACTTGTATCTGGACTTTGGGGGATGGCTGGCAGCATAGTCAAAATACTGTCTGGAGTGGGGACCTAGAAATTTTATTCCCCTGAGAATATGACTATAGATCAATTATCTTACTCCATAAATAGTGGACTGCCCAAGTGCCCTTCAAGCTCTCCTGTATGGCAGCGGCTGCATGCCAGGATCTCCCCTTTCGTGAGGACGCTCGCTTAAGGTTCTGCTCCTCGAGGCTGAGAGATTCCTCGCTGCAACAGATTCTCGGTAAGTGACTAATAGCATGCTGAACTTTGAAATCTTAGCTAAGTAATGTAAAGGGTTGATTGCGCATATATAATCCTTTAGACCAAGTTGACCAAGTCTGGGACTAGGATTGGATCCAGCCGCACCTAGACTCCTTTCTGAGAAGGAGTTTAGAAAGCAAGGGGGTCCTTTCTGAACCTCGTGACTCAACGGGAGGGTCTCCCTGACAGCTTGTCTGACCTTGTCCTCTATGCAGTAAATAATAGAGCATACCCTGACATCGAATCTTCTAAAACACTATTGCATTTACTACTGGTTTTATTGCACTTATTGCTGATTTTATTAAACCACTGTTTCACCTTAATAAATATTTCGCTGCTTCACTCTAACTAGTGAAGTCAATCACTCCATCCGCGACACTGCCCCATTGAAAGTAAGTCATTACAATTTGTTTCTAAAAGGTTTAAACTCTGCATGGAGCTTCTGTAAACATAACCCCGCCACAAGCAGTTTTCTCTGAGTGCTGCAAGAGAGCCATGGTGCATCTGGTTTTTTTTTAATCAGCAAGCCAGACAGAAAAGACATTTTACTGCAAGACATGAGACTTTTAGATTTTGAGCGTATGCTAGAAATCAACCTACAGTAGCAAGTCCTTAAGTAGTCTCCAGAGGAACAACCACCCTGGCAACTAGTTTCTCTGGTGTATAGGCTCAACTGCTTAAAGTCTTCCAAGCAAAACTCCCCTCCTTCCCTCCTCCGCTCTCCACGTGTTTCCCCTCGTGCAGGCTGCTTGTCATATGGAGTCTTCCTAGCAAATGGGAGCAGGAGTTTGTAACGACCAGCTGGTAGAAAGAAGGAAAGTACATTGTGTTACTGGGCTGTCAGATCTGCAAAGCTGACTGTTTAAATCAGCCTTTACAGACCACAGCATTAAATGGTATATTGAACATCTGCCCATTGCTAAAAATTGGCTTATTACAAGACAATCTCGGACTTTTCCGGATGTACAGTGATTTAGGTATTTGTTCCTCTTAATGAGGGCAAAGACTGAGCAGCCCCATCTTACTAGGGACAATTATAAACTCTGTGCAAGACAGATGCCAAGACCATCTGCTTCAAGAAAGACAGCTTTCTTACCAGCAAGTTGCATGAGGATATGTGGGATATTTTCCCCTCTTGCATGTGAAAAAAGTCAAAGAAAAATTTGGCACAAGGACAAAGGAACTATGAAGTTTCCTGGGCCAAACTCCAAGAATGATGGAGACAGTTCACTTATCTATAAAACCTTCACTGTAAAAGTAATTGGTATTAATAAAAGTGGCAGCACATTGGCACATTGTTTCTGAAACACATGGGGGACACAATGATGATGCTGTGACAGCAGCCCTGCTCTCCAGCTTGCACGTATTCCTTCCTGGCAGTGCGGCACGCTTGCCTCCAGCCCTCCCAAGAAGCTTCTTTGGGCTTGAATTATTTTGTTGCATTCTCCACCTAATATTAGAGGAGAATAAATTGGGGGAACTCAAAACATGCTCTTCCCTTTTCTCCCAAGGCTGCCTTTTCCCTGGCTCTGTCTGCTCACACACCACATTCAGCCCAGGGCTCTCAGTCTAGGCTTGTTCTGACCAACATCTGCAACAGACCAATTTCTGGCGAAACATGAAATTGGGAAGATAAGAGAAGGACACAATTTGAGTTAATTAGCCCAGCAAGAAATCTTTTCCCAGGTGGCTGCCGGAAAGACAAGTCTAGACTCGCACCACATAGACCTGTGCCGCTGATCCTTGTGCACAGCGAAGCAGCTGACAACGTGAGCCTGGGAGTTCACAACTCTCCAGCCAACAAGAGGGAATTGTCCTCACAAAAATTCCCCCTGCAGGCTTCAATGCAGATGTGAGAAATTCCACAGAAGATTAACACGGTGACCAACTGTGAGGGACAAAGGATTTTATCTGAAAGTTTCTAAAGGAATTTTGGTTCTGGGCTTGTTGCAAACATTTAATCCCAGTTCATCAACTCCAGCAGAAATGATTCAGTCAATATTTCATATTTTTTTCCTCCAAAAACAACATCTGGTATATTACTACAAAGGTTTATATACTTATATAGAGTATATACAAAGTAAAAATATAAAAAATTAAGTTTTGCCTGGTAGGTGACATGGAAAAACTCAGTACCAACTATGAAGCCAAGCATCTTGTGTATTATGGTTTAAAGGCTTTTAAGCATTTGGGAAAGGTTTCTCTGATACGGAAGTTAATATATGTTCCTATGAGAAGTTTTTGTACCTGCTCCATTCCTCTCCAATTCCCTGTACTTACAAACAGTTAATGGTCAGGACACACTGCCACATACCCATTTAGGAAATGGGTTTGAGGGAAGAAAACTGTTCTAAATGACTTCAGCCGACTTTCTCCTGAAGCAGCCTCCAGGGCACAGCACACACCAGAGCTCAACTCCCAGCTCAGGAGTTGAATCTCCCCTGTGAAAAGAACCACACTGGAAAAAGAGAGCCTTAAAGAGATTAAAAACGGATTTTTTTTCTCTTGCTTCTAGCTTGCATTAGTTTTGTATGAATAGTGGAGAGAAGGAGTTTATCTAAATGCTGGTATAACTGCAAATTAAAATACAAAAGGGTAAGCACTATTTTACATGGACACTGCTAGACAGAAGAGTTGAATGAAGATAGGCAGAATTTTTATAAAAGGATTTATTAAAAATAAGTTCTTCAAGGAGAAAAAGTGATGTATATACATTAAATTGTCAAAAACTTTATGGGGCTTATAATACAGTGTATTCCAAACTGAACAAGAGACATTCACTTTTTTCTTTTTTTAGTATGTCATGCTTATTGGAACATAACAGCATACAGGGAGAAGAAAAACACCACTTAACACACAACACTTACAGGCAAAATCTTGAAATCGAGGAGTACTTGTAAAGATGAAACTCAGTGGTCAGCATGATGCTATTGTTAAATACAGACAGAAACCAAGAGTTTATGAATAGTCTTCAGTTGATACAGTTTACCTGACAACTGCGAGCTTCTGATTAGTTCTTGATTTATACGGTGAATTAACAGATCTTAGCAAGTGGGGTTGTGTTCTATAAAGACAGAAGTATTTTGGGGACAACAAAATACCACCCAAAACCAAGTAAACAAATACCCCTTTTCCAGCTCTATTGCAGTAGATATCAAAGATTTCTTCTTAGGAGGAGAGTTACACAATTGCTGGTTTTCTCCTTTAACTCCCTACATCTTTGACAGCCAGAACCACAAAAATAGTTATTCTTAAAATTCTTTTATTTTAAAAGAGTGTTTTGCACAAAAAGAGACAGGGACAAACTAACACTTGATTCTGCATGCTTCAGATGACCTCAGTTTACCATACTCAGAGGTCATATTTAGAACTATATCGTTTCGGCTGTGTCTTCTGAAGATTTCCTGGTTTTAGTGCACATATACAGCTAGCTGAGAACTGCAGTATTACAAGTGTCTACCCATCCTTACAGCAGAATTCACTCTAATCTCAGATTTTTGCAAGACTTACATCTTTAGATCTTCATCGCATCCTCTTTAGTCCCATAGTTTAATAAGACCATCCCAGCCGCATGTAATGACCTTAGATGTTTCGTGTGGATGCCACACTGCACCAATACAGACTTTATCATGTGCTTTTAATCTGCTGTAGAGTTTTGTTGTCTTCCAGTCCCAGATGTTAAGTTTTCCATCTGCATCTCCAGATATCACATAGCTATATGAACAGGATTAAAAGAAAAGCTGTATCATGTGTGAAGACTGCTCGTATTGTAATACTTTTACATCAAGCCATGGAAAAGAGCTTCACCTAGTGAGCTTCCTGTCTGACAGTCTGCACACATACCTACCAAAGAATCAGCATTCATGCTGTGCTCTAAAGCACACAAGTCCTGCAGAAGGTGATTCATCAACTGCGAGGTAAATGTGCTAAGCAATGCGATTATACCATACACCGTGTTACTGGAACTAAAGAGAACACATCAGCAAAAGAGAAAGTGCCATAAGTTTCTCTAAAATTTATAGACACTGTTCTCCGCTTTTTCTTCCAGTTTTGCTGAGGTTATTCTCTGTTTTTTATAGTAATGAATATTTTATGCACAGTGGTTAATATATGGGCATATTACTAAGCAAATAGGATGAAAAAGATGGCTGTCTGAACAATAAGAGGATACCCACACCAGACCTGCCAATTGGGAAAAAACAGTCAAGTCCAAATTCCAAGTATTTTAGACAAGTGCATTATTGTGGGAATAGACCCTGTGCTGTAGATCATGCACAAAAAGAGGCAAATGCAAGCCAAAAGTGAAAGCCTCCTGTGCTGCACCTAGGCTGGGCAAAACAAGGGGGGAGTCTCTGGCTGCTTTACCAGCAGTGTAAATCATCTTTGGTAAATCATCTTTGCAGAATGGGGAACCTGGACTACATGGACTGTTTTCTAAATGTTGTTCAGAGCAACCGCTGAGTAAAACCTAGCCCTACTGACTGACAAGAGCAAACTTCCCATTCTGCTGCTTGGCCCGAGAACTCTAATACCAAGTTAATAGGGTGGCTGTGATCAATGAATGTTGCAGAGGATTCAAAAAGAAATTTAGTGTCTGTGCTGGCAAGTTTTAAGATGAAGCTCATTCCCATGAAAACTTACCTCATGTCAGGTGAAAAATCCACTTGACAAGCGTAGCCAGCTACCATGTGACCTTTGAAAATTTTCTTTTTGTTTAATCTGAATCTGTTCTGTGCTCCAAAAATCAGAATTTGGTTATCCATCGACTGGCAAGCCAACCATTTTCCTACAAATGCAAGAAAGAAAGGTGGTATGAGAGTCCAGCATCTGAAGAAACAGACTTACTGGAAAGTTTTAAGAGAATTTTATAACTATTCTTGCACTATCTTAATCTAGATTTTTATTATGTACTAGGGATCTAGGTAGCAGCTGATACTGCTTCTGCCTATCCCTACAAAATGCACTCAGGACTGTAGAAAAGCTCTGGCTGTTATAACAATGTGCTGCATCAACCTCATTGACTTACCGAGAAGCTTTTAAGATACTGAGTAAGCTTGCTGCTGCACATAATCAAGTAATCCAGATGAGGTGAAAAAAACCCTATCTAGCTGCAATTTATTTCATTACCTGTTTTGTGGGTACTCTGAGATGGTCACCATTTATTTTCTTTATGGAAAAAACAGGTCTAAAGTAGACTCAGGAGTTTGAAAATCTTTATACATTTTTGCAAATATTTAGTATTCTCTGCTCTAATGGAATACAATTTAATAAAGATATTTTAGTGAAAGAAAAAAAAAAAAAAGAAACCACAGGCTTTTCTAATCTTAACTCTATCTCATTTTGTGTCTTGGCAGTGTATCAACTCCTGCCTGAGAATCCAACGAAGATGATGTTCTACAGAACACCACAGAACAGAGACTTCTGTCCTGAATTCTGTTTAATGTCACTGCCTTTATGCTGTTTTATGCAAACAATGATAACATAAAATGTGCTGACTTGACTGAAAATCTGACCACACTTCCAGCCACTAGCTTGGAATTTGAGGATTTTCTTCAGCCTCCCCAAGAGACAAATCAAGTGTGTACTTCAAGCATGTTATTCTCCTCTTCCACTTTTTAAAAGGTCCATTTCCTGCATTCCTCAGAAAGAAAAATTTAATTGATGATATTCATAAATCAGTGCCTCTAAGCAGAAAAGTTGCACATCTGTAAAAATTTCAATTTACTTTTCTTTAAAGGAATCATTTAACTCCAAATGGATGCATGATGTGCCTCACACAATCTGTGGCGTAACATTTGCAAAAAAAAATAAATGTGATACTGGACTACTGTAGGTCAAGATAATCATAGTTAATGTGACAGCTGATGTCTCGAGCTGAAAGATGACTACTTCATCCCTAACATTATTTACCATCTCATCTCAGAAATCAAATACTCAAATTCTGGCCAGCCAGAACTGTAAAAAGAATGGGAAATCCAGTATTTTAATGTAGAAGAATGAGGAGCTGAAAAAAATGGATCAGAATAAAGCAAGTTGTGCAATTTCAGAAACAGGAATTGACACAGGACAGCTTGGGAAGCTAACATTTTTAAATGCAGCCATTTCTTTCTCCAGGATCTTCCTTTTTATATTAGAAACCCACTTCTATTGTTAAGAATAAAATATTTATACTGCAAAGCAAATGCAATTTGATGCTGACTGAAAACCTGAGCTGTGCAACAAGTTGATGACCTACTACTTAGCACAATGAGACTGTGAACTGTAAATCTGGCAATACTTTAATATTGACACTAAAGCTATATTATTTTGGCCAATACAGATAATAAGAGATTTTTGTCCTGTTAAAAGGATTTTCACTAATTATTGGAGGCACTAAACCCTCCTACAAGTTTGATTCTAATTGAAGAACATAAACACCAGCGCAATATTAACATAGAGAAACACTGAGATAATTTGGGATTTCTGTGATGCAAGAGTTATTTGGGCTATACTCAGAACAGGAAGGAACAGTATTATCAGCATCATATACAACATCAGTTTCTGTTTTAACTGTGGCACCAGAAGGACTGCTGAACTTGCCTAGTACTTGCAGCCATCATCAGTTCCCACCATTGTTTATCTTAGTATTTTAAATACAGCAAAGAGCACATCATAGCTCTTAATACAGTTATCCTGATATAACCCCTCATTTTGACATACTTGTTAATCTTTAAAATCAAAACCAGATCCTGTCCAGTCCTGGAATAAAAGCACACACTGATTTGGGGGTGCAGGTGAGGTGAGATGCCTCATGGCAACGTGACAGAGATATAATCAGTAAGCCATGCCTATGTAAACTAAACCTAAGAAGGCAGTAAAGTGTTAACCTACCATTTGGAGACAAAGTCACGGCTGGCATGGAATGCATACTTGGCTCAGCGATGTACTTGAAGTCTACAGGAATGTCCCTGCAAAAGGAAGAAGTATGTGTTTTATGAAGACATGGAGATGTTCCAAAGGGCTGCCTCTGGCCAGCTGATTTACTCAGGCACTGAGCCATGGAGTGGTGTCCGAAGGAAGAGTGTGCAAAAGCTCAGAAGTACTATGAATACCCACCTAGAGAGCTCCAGCTGCAGAGCCATCTACAGGATAACCTCTGATAGACTGAATTTACCCAAATCAAATGACCCAGAGTCTAAAGCAGAATCATAATTCCAATTGTTAAGAGTAAAACAAAGATACTCTATTGCTTCCAGTTTAAATGCAGCTCTTAAAAAAATCTTTATAGGTAGCAAGAATAGACTGATAGATGCATTTATCTTATTGGAATGTCTTACTGACTTGAGTTTTGAATTAACTGGAATATTTCTGCCTTTTCCTTTAACAAAAAAAAAAAGAAACTAAAAGAAAAAAACAGAAGTCTCTCCTCTCTCATCTCGCTGACAATGTCCTTTTCTTCCTGATCTCCCCAAACAGGATACCAACCAATTCCAAATGTACACAGCTGAACTGAACACCGAACTCTCAGTCTTAATTGCATACAGGACTGTGCCAGCTTCTGTTAAGAACATATACTGTCATGTAAAAAGGCCTAGGGAAAAAACAAGTAGTCTAATCCTTACCCTCCAGAACTGTCATTTGGTTTTGACTATATAAATTAAATTACTAACGGGCCGTGCATATTCACAGTATTTCTCATATCCTACACTAGAAGACTGGTAAAAAGGGAAGGCATGTGCGTGTCCTTCTCATTAAGCAAAAGAAATCTGCAGCAGAACACAGATTTGATTATGATTAATGTATTCAACAGAAAATGCATGCAAAATGTTCTGTAGCAACATTAATTAATACAAAGGGTATGGTTATGACTTTACTGTTTAATTCACACTGTAGAAGGTCTGCTGGGACACAATTGGAGCAGAGAGCGTGGGTGGCTGCCTTGTACTAGTTGACTGAGCTTTGCTGGATGGCAATATGGTCACCACTAGGCAAGGTAATTACAATTCTGTTTTATTGTGGAGTAAGTTATTTCCCGTCATTGCGCTAATCAACATGCACGTGGAAGCTACTCCATTGTCAGGAAGCAACACAAATGCTCCTGTGAGTTAAATGTTAAAATCATTTACCCCTGAGAATAAGATGGGCAACTGCCTTAACACACTCTACATAAGAGCATGCACAGGGATAAATGGCTTCCAAACAGGCAGACCTAAGACTACTGCTGGACGGTAAACCTGTAAGGGAATACCAGTAAGTCCACATCATCTCTGAGGCTGGCCAACCCGGCAGCAGAGGGAGTGTAGCCCCCCTGTGCCCCATCCTACCCTTTTGCATCAACACCCAAACAGCTTCAAACCCTACCGGCACCAGGACACAAGCTCATGGCTGCTGTAAGGCCAGATCCTGATCAGCTCCCACCATCCAACCCTTCCTCAGCCCACCGATCACACAGAGTCCTCAACGCCAAGTAAAAGCAATCCCACTGGAAGCCCCATTAAATAAAGTCTCATCACAGAAGATGTGTCTCCAATGCTGACTTGTGCTGCAGTGAGACATTTAAATGCAGCACAGGTTGTCCTGCCTTCTCTCCCTTTACATACAAAGGCAGGCTCATCGACCGCAATTTATTCAAGACAGCTCTGCTTTATGTTGAAACCCACCAGACACACTGAGGACAGCTGCAGGATACGCTGCATTAGACTATTAGGCAGAATAAAGAGATACATTTATGTTTCACATTTGCTTCCAGTCAAATTGCTAAATAAGTAATATAAGCCTTTAAAAAAATTACCAAGAAGGATGCTGTCATGGTTGCCTGAACTCAAAACTCACGTGATGTATCTTTTGTTCAAATTTTAAATTTCAAGATCTTCAAGTCCTTTCTCCCCTTCATAGCATTTCAAAGGTTGAAAAGTTTTAAATATCAAAAGTAGTAACTGCCAGCTGAGATTTAGAAATGTGATAGATACAACTTCTTCCCCAAGCAGGAGAGAGAAAAATCCTTTTAAAGAAAGAAGGAAAAAAGATCCCCACAAACCCCAAACCCAACCCAATCCAATTTTGAGATCTACACGTCGTGAAGAGCTCTCTCAAGAGACTACAGTATTTTTACCAGGAAAGACAGACAGAAAAGGCCTGCTGAGGGTTATAGCTTTACAGAGATGAGAAGCCTCCTAAGCCTGGCAGATAATAACTGAGCAGCCACTGTATGGTTCTTTGCTGGCTGACTTGAAGGTAAAAGGAAATATAAGCCTCGAAGGTCAATTGCCTAAATCATTTTTCTGTTTATCCAAGTAGGATCAGACATAGAAAAAGATAAAATAACATCTTGCATTTCTCGAAGAAAGAACGCAGAATATGATACTCATGCCAACTTTAATATCCATGCTGAAATGATACAATCCCGTGAAATGGGAAAAGCAGACAAATGTTAAAGTGCTCCCATTAAGCTTCCTAAAGAAACCACTTAATCTGCAAGAGTCTGTGCTGTACTTGCAGTCTGAACTTTCAGCAACCAACCAACTGCAATTCGGTGTACAGCACAGTGAAATCCATGCATGGGATGAACTCTTGGGGAAAGGAGATTTAAATTCTCAGGGGAGAAGTTCCTCACTGTGATGAAGTCTGACACGGCATGCCATTACCAGCTCTGGCCAAGTCAAAGTGTTTACAAAACATACTACAAAATTCCTCCAGACAATTGAAACTAAGCAATTAGACCAGCTTTAATTACTGGCTTTTAAGGCCATACTCAGGTCATAATTACTTCTGCTTTGTTTCTGTGATACTGAAGAAACACTGTGCTGAAGAACTTAAGAAGAAACATGGTGCAGTAACCAAATCACCCTAAATTGCAAATAATTTTCCTTATGAACTCAGGAAAAAAGGATTTGAGGTGCATCATGAAATAATTTGGCATGGAAGTTTTCAAGCTCCAAAAGCTTTTGTAGTTAATGCATTAACTTAGTTTTAAGGCATTGTAAAAGTCTGGATCTTGAAATTATAGAAACATGCCTACAAATTGATTAATATATTTGGTTATATATCATATATCATGGCAGGTTGCAGAGAACTGTTTTAAAGTCGTGCCTAAGGAGACAGCATTACATTTGCTTTTTATAAAGCCAAAACATCCCTGGTGACTGTATTATGAATATTGCCTACAGTTGATTTCCCTGTTATCTGAACAAGGGAGCTCTTTCTTCAGCGTACAGCAAGCTCAGTACATAATTCTTTCTTCAAAAGGAAAAAAATTCTGTTACTGGAACAATCAGGTTGCGATGTTCCCATGCCAGAGCCTTTGTGCCTTTCCTGCTCTTCCCCACTGAGTGACTAAATCCACCCACTTTGCTATTTATTTCAGCCATCAACACAAAGCTCACAAAACAAGGGCAATCCAATCTCAAGGAAATAACAGATTTGTGCAAGTGAGATCCTCCTCCCACTTGCCAGAGGGGAGACACTCCTTAGCAGATAGGATATTGCTAAGATTTTTCTTTAAGGAGCTCAGTAAATAAATACATGGGTCTAATTATGAAATGCTGAGCAGAGGCACTCTTGGAGTGACATATGGTGACAGCATTACATGTCTAGCCTAAGTCTGGGTTCCCAGACTTTGGTTATTACCACCATTGCTGCTGGCAATGACAGCAGCCCACCACAGACACGCTGAGGGTTTTGCTGGCTGCTTGGGTAACATTCCAATAACCACAGACTGGAGTCTCTTTTCTAGGTTTAGAAAAAAGAAAAAAAAAAAGCCAGGAAGGAACTGATTAGTCACAGAGCTGTTGAACTAGTGTCCATATTATGCAGCATCTTTGCATGTGTGAATGGCAAAACGAAATGGATACCTAAAGATATGGGAAGGATTATTTCAAAAAGAAATTTGAAAACCTAGAGAAATCTTAGAAGTCCTACACTGAAAATCTTAGTGCCTAGAACCTTGCAGAAAACATTTCAGATAGGAGAGATCTGGTCTCTGCCCAGATATGTTAAAAATTGGAAGCCATTTAAAATTGTATTGTAATGAGCTTTTCTTAGATAGACTTTCACTTTTCTGTCATCTCCTGTATTTTCTCTGTGGATATCAATGATTGCTGAAAAACCCAGACTAGCAGAAAACCAGAAGTGAAGCTACACCAAACCAGCTATCTCATACATGGGCCAAATATTATATAATAATATGCACATCTAAGTTCAAAGCCTTCAAAACTGACACACACTAATATAACAGAGCAGATGTTTCTTTAAAAGGTTAATTTAAGGGTTAATACACCCCTGGAGAAAGGAGAGAGAAGAGAAATCACTAGGAGAGTGCAGTGTGCTTCAGGCTGACAGGGCTGTCTTATGTCTTCTTTGGGGGAGAAGGAAACCTGTAAAATGTCTTGAGCATTAAGCCAGGCTGGGTTGGCTGGCTAATATTCAGCGTTCAATATTCAGTGATAGGAAGCAACTAGTTTTAAAGATTAAAATCTCTAGAGAAATAGTTCTAAAAGATACAATATTAATATAATTAATAATGCTAAAAATAAGTAAAGCCCAATGCGCATATAAAATCTGCGCAAGTAAAGCAAAGGCTATTTAAGATGTTTTCTTTTGCATACAGTGATTTAGGTTTTTTAGGCTTTAAAACCAATTTTCAAATATTGCAGTACAGAAGGGCAGTAAGCTAGGGATAGTAATTCACTGTTAGACTTTAAGAATTATTTCAAAGACACTGAAAGTATTATACTAAGATTTTGGAAGGGATGATTCCTTTCACTGGACAAAAATGGGTAAGAACAGTGACCCATGCTGACGAGTGTGCAGGAGTTTGCAGAGTATATGCCCAACTTCAACAGTTACCAGAAATTAGCCGAGATTGTTCTGGTTCTACTTTATTGTGAAACATTTTAGCTACTGCATATAAAAATAATCACACAATTGAATTCAGCTCTTCCTCAACTCAGTACACACCAGTGTCTGATGTGCTACGACTACTTTCCAAAAAAACCTCTCGTGTTTGCTCATAATATACTTCAAGTTAAAATTCAATTTTTTACACTTACCATTCCCAGACTCTTAAACTCTTGTCATCAGATGTACTCACAAACCTTCTATTTTCATCCACAAACACAATTGTGTTGACAGCTCCCAAATGCCTATCGTATTCCTGCACAATCTCACCACTTCGAATATCCCACTACAAATAAAAAGGATCAGAATAAGACCTTGGTTTTTTACTAAATACCACAATTTTTTGAGGAAGAGACATTAAGTAGACATACCTGCACAATTTTCTTATCTGACATTCCTGCAACGAAGAGATTTTGTTTATCTTCATCAGGATTGAACTTGACACAATAAGGAACCTTCCTGTTTGTGAATCTTGAAATACATTGCCCTGCAACAGACAAGCCATTCATAGTGCGTCAGGCTGGAAGTTCTGTAGAATGATTACTTCTTTGCAATACTGATAAAAGCCATTCACTTTACTTCTACTTTACTAACAGAAGGAAACACTTATTTTAAAG
Source organism: Gallinago undulata (assembly GCA_026546715.1). NCBI lineage: Eukaryota > Metazoa > Chordata > Aves > Charadriiformes > Scolopacidae > Gallinago > Gallinago undulata. The sequence goes on from JAOTQQ010000023.1 coordinate 71,148,767, forward strand.
CCCTTAAGAATATTAGAGGATAGAATTTACCATGCTCTGATTATACTTTCTTCCACATATTTATATGCATACACCTGTGTAAACACATACACATACAAACTGTTCTGTAACTTTACTACAGCTTTCCAAACAATATAGCTGCTCAGTACCCTGTGTCTCATCAGACCACATCCGGGTCATCAGGACTGGTCAGGGTATCACAGGCTGACCACTGTCTCTGCAAAGCATCAGAGGTTGTCTTGACAAGAGACTTAAACTCAGGAAAGAATTCCTCAATCCTAAACTTAGAAAAGGGTAATAGTAATCCAACTGCAAAAAGAATCACTGACCTTTTTTCTTACCCTCAGCCAAAAATACCCCGATTACATGTTATCTGTAACTTACAGGAGCCGGTTTTACTATGAAAGCTCAATACATTTTTCAGGTGTCTAAATAACTGAGTTCAGACTCAGGTCTGTAGCATTCTGTCTGTATGAGAGTAGTGGCACTGCTAAGCAAGAAAGCCAGTGTCTTTTTGAAACATGGGAACCTCCTGGCTTAGGAATGGAGTTAGGCTTAAAAGAATACTGGCAAAAATCTGTCCTATATCTTTTTAGCTTAGAAAACTATTTGGAGCAGAATGTTACAGAGCATCTCCCAGGCAGTTCTGTGAGAGCATCAGACCTACCCTCCACTCCCTATACCAGCAGTTAAATTTCCACCACCTTTTCTTATTTGGAGTGCTCTTCAAGTTCAGGTTAAGCTAAAGATCAAGTAACATAATTCTGCAAAACTAGGCATATTTAGGTCTAAAGTGCGATTTCATTACTTAATTTTATGCCTGTAAATGTAAACTTGGAATTAACCGATTTGGTAATACTTTGTCTTTTTGCTGAAAATTGTTATAGCATCATAAATAACTGTCAAACTTCTCAAATAAAAAGATATATGAAAACATAGAATCATAGAAATGCAGGTATATAGGTAGTGTCAACTGCACTATTACAGACAACACAAAAACATTTAGACTATGCATCCTGTAATGAAAGTCTGAACGCTGAGCTACAAGATGACATTGAGGATAATTGGAAACACCCTGACTGATAATATATCTTGATTATCTTCTGATAATTAAATATAGCGTCAAATAACAGCATCTACAAGTATTCACCTACCTGTTTCAGTGTCCCAGAGTTTAAGATAGCGATCATATGCAGCACTAAGAAACTGAGTGCCAGCATTATTAAAACAGATGTCTCGAACAGCTTTACTATGTCCTACAAGATAGGAAAAAGTGCTGATAAACTTCTATCCATTCATGCATTAAGGTTTGTTTTTTTTTTTAAAAAAAACATTATTCAAGTTAAATGCTCTGGTCTTTAGCAATGCTAAGAGAACAAGGAAATCACTTACTGAAGTTCTTCATGAGCACTAGTAAAGAATGATTTAAGTGAGAAAGAAAAAGTAACTCCTAAAGAATGGTGAGAACAAAACCCCAAAATCCCCACACCTCTAAAGCACTGGAGAGAGAAACAATAGCATTGCACAGAAACAACCACTGTGCGTCGTTCAGAAATTGTTACACAAGCAGAACTTTAAGTACTGTTGGCTTCAAAGATTGTTCTGGTCACAGTTAAGAGCTGCTAGAGAAGTCTAAAACACTGTAATAAATATTAACACCTAATAAAAAAAAGAGGAGATACAAACAATACATAAGATACATTTAAAAGAGAAACATTTAAAATTAGAATACAGGTACAAAATACAGGAAATACCAGATCAGAAAATTAAGAATGCTTTCATCTGGTGCTAACCGTGGTAACCCTCAACACTTTCATCTGATCACTGCATCAGACTTGTAGGAGATCTCCTCCATTAAAATATTGGCACAGTAACTTAAAAATAGCAAAATAGAAGGTGAATCTGGTTGATAATAAGGACCTTTTGAGAATAAAAACCAGTCAAACTCTTCAGAAAGAGCAGTCTATTGAAAGAGACCCTTTTTTGAGCCATCATCTTTGCCACACTGCTGTCATCAGAAATATTAGGTGAAAAAAGACTTCTTTGTTGTTGCTCAACATATATTCACTCCATGTTCTAGAAATGTTCCCTTTTCAAAAGGAGAATCAGCTTCTCTTGTTCTGCATTCAAGGCTGCTAAGAAGTTTGTATTTCTCTCTCTTTCAGCTATCTGCTTTATAAAGCACCTGTTACATGAACAAAGATGGCACCTGAACATAAAAAAAATCCCCATGTGCTAGAAACTCAGCACAGAAGAGACCATCTACTTAAGGTGGCATCATTAGATCATGAGACACCCTCACTGCATAAATACTGTTCTGTAATATACATAAATGCTGTTCTCAACAGGAAGATGGGACAATTTTAATTAAATAATTAATTTCACAGTTTTGCTTTTGGAAAGGAGACTTACATGAAGTATTGTTGACTGTAGTACCCTAATGTTTTGTTTAGGGGTCACAAGGTGTTATATAGCAACATTAATTTGCTTGGAATAATGACAAAGGTTCAATCAAAATTTGCACATTTTTCAATTCTTATTGCCAAGATAATGAATACCATTTACCTTGGCTGCCTACAGGTTCCCTCTATGATAAATTAATAAGCTAACTTAAATCGTATGTTTTAAATACGCATCAGTTTAAAAAAAAAAAAGACTTATTACCAATAAATGTTCGTAGACATCTTCGGTCACCATATACTTCCCATAGCTTGGAAAAGAGAAAGGGGGGGGATGGGGAGAAAAAGTGTCAATCGTTAATCAAAAATAATGCTGAAATAAAGTGCAAACATATATGGCAGCATATAAGATCTACTGATTAATCACAACTATCTACCCAGGAATTCACAAGAAAGCTCTGTCGCTTTCTTGTTAGCAAAACCTCCTTAAAATAACTCAAAATCCCATACCATAGTCCATTTCAAAGCTCTAAGGTTTCGCTTGAAAAAAAACCAATAAAAATTATCAGCTTTCTAATATGATGTATGCCAGACTAAAATGAGATTACTTCAAGACCACAAATGCTTCAGTAAAACACTTCAGCAGAAAACGATTGCTATTTGTAAAACTAGGCTTCACAGATGAATTATAATAACAAAGGCAATAACCCGAGGAACTTGTGACCTTCTAAATGCCATTACCAAATGATTAACACTGTTCTAACACCCACAGTATTGTGTATTATTTCTTTCTTTGTTCCAAAGAATTTATAATTTAAAGTTCATGTGAGAAAAATAAAAGTAACACAGACAAAAGGTATTTGGTAGAAGTACTAAATGTTCAAGTGTTCTGAAATGCATTTTCTGTATTCAATGATGGTATAAAATATATACATGAAATCAGAAAAATAGCTCACCTTAATTTTGCAATCCATAGAACAAGACAACAGTATATGCCCAGAGAGAGGAAACAATCTAACTGCACTGACACCCTGTAAATAAGGACATAATTAAACAGTAAGTGGAGCATCTAGATATTTGTTCAGTTCACTTGCCTTCTTTTCTAAGCAAAAAGCTAAAGCTTATCTTCATAAAATATACAGTATCTTGAAAAGAAATAACCTACCCACATTACATTTTAGAAGCAGCAACGCTTTTTGAACAATTGTTATAGGCAACAAATTGTTTTGTTTCAACAGCTGTATTTATACCTTCCTTCAACTCTAACACCATTACTGTGGTAAACACAGCAAAGAAATACAAATTGTGGTTTTGGGTGACTATTTCTGTATAACAAGCCTCTTCAGGTGGGGCAGTTGAGCAATTTTTCCACAAAAATAGTTTCTGGCCAGCTCCATTTCTTACATCTACTACCAGTGGCTTCTAACCCACTGAACGTGGATTCCCTGAGGACAGCATCTTCCCAGATATCTGTATTTCAGGTACTCCAACCAGAGAAAGTCCAAAGAAACATCAAGTACTCATAATTTGATGTCCCTTCTTTCAATTTCATGTCACTTACTCTATTCATATTCCATCCAATTCCTTCCATCCCTGGTTGGAGTTGGGTCCTTCATCCTCCCTATTATTGTCTCCTTATATCACTCGGCTTTTCTAGGATTGTCTTTTGCTTCTCTCATTGATACCATTACTCATTGAAGGAAAAAGCTATTTTATGCATTAGTCTGTTCTAAGATGATAACAGGTAGAGGTGTGACTAGAGTTTTGGGGAGATGTTACTCTGGACAGTACTGGCAGTTGCAGCTACAAGCTCTTTGATGCAGCAATCATTAAACAAAGAGTTCAGAGTTGTGACTCAACTGAAAAAGAGTAAAAGCTAAAAGTGTTCCCCGTGTCTGCCGTTCTTCCATCTTTCAGATATCATTACGGTGCTGTCCATTGCAGCACAGCATATTCCCTCATGCAATACTGAAAATTACAGACAAAAGAAGCAGGAAATTGAGTATAAGCTTTACAAACCTGATCAGTGAAATGCCAAAATTATGTATATAGTTATGGGCTCTGGCACAAGGAGAAACTGTAAATGTTAAGTATCATCATCAAAAAAAACTCTTAACAAGTCACAGCTCTCAAAGATAATAGCTGTATTTGGGAATCTAGTAATGCTGATGCATCATAATCACAAAACTTATGTAACTTTTCATAAGTTTGATATGAAATAGCCCTCAAGTACCTTTACTATTAAAAAGAAAAAGCATTTCCAAGGATCTCTAGAATTAGCCTTACTCTCATTCATGCGCTAGTTTTTAGGAAATAACTCCAAATCCCACAGAAGTAACTGAATAATATTTGTCCCTTTAAAGGAGGTCAGTAAGTCGTTATGTTCGTAAAAAAAGTATATGCAGGCAAACACCTTGTGTGAAACCAATTTAATGAAACCAATTACATGCATCAAGTGGTAGAGACAAAAATACTCCTTTCCTTCTAGTGATACTTCCATTTCATAGAAGTTTGTAGCTTCAGACACAAAGTAAAGAGGGTTTTTATGATGCACACTCACAAACACGACTTCCTACCTTTGTATGTCCAGACCACACATGGATTTGTTTCTTTGGAAGATAGCACTTCTCAGGTGGCACTGTAGAACGGAGATTAACTCCAACATCTTGAGGGACATGAAGGTAAGATCTCCCCTGATAGTCGTACATTTCCTTAACTGAAAAGGTAAACACGGAATTCTGAGAATCCAAGAGCCACTATTTTAAGAGGTTATAATCTTCAAAAGACTCAACAGCCACATTGCAATTAAGGTTTTTCTCAGCACAGCTGTTCTGCTGTGAAGGGGGTGGGGGAAAGAAAACCCTACTTCATAGAACACAGATGTGGAATCTTATTTGACATCAGTTGAGCTCTAATTAAGTCTTCAGCAAAATCTGCTTGGATAATCTGACTATTAAGACAATCTCCCCCTGATACACATCTTACTCATTATCAAAGAGCAAGAGAGTTCCTCAAGCCAACAAGGGTTTGCTTACACTAACTTTATGCACAGAAATGGATATTTCAGAGCAGACTTGTGTTGGATAGCCATGACATTAAGCTGTGCACTGACTAATTTCTCCATTTCTGGGATATTGCTATGGCAGTTTTGGTTATGCAAGTGCCCTTCTCCACAGTATCCTTGTTTGCACATGTGTACAAAACAGCAAATTTCTGGAATGTTTATGTTTGAAAAAAATGAAGTTTATCTTGTAAGGTCTTTCATGGTGAAACTTCAGGTAGAGACCTTGAAAAGTTTGAAACAAAATAATTATTCCATAAGAGGCTCCATGGCTAAAATTTCGGGTTTGTTATGCTCATCACTTTTCAATCAACGTTGTTGTGATTTAGTGCCTATAAACAGAATGAAGTGCTGATGTCACCAATGCGTATCTTGTAGCTGCTTCTTTATTATAGATAAAGGATGCTCCAGCTTGTGCAAGTGAGCCTGGCTGTAGAAAGAGAGACTCGGTTTACCTAACTATCTGTGCCAAGCAATACAAGGCAGAACTGTTCTGCATGCAGAACATTTCAGAGAGCTGAAATAATAGTTTCCAAAAATCACTTAATTTTACTTAGTTACGAAACCATTTTCTTTGCAGGTACCACGTGCTATAGGCTTCCACAGGGTAATTATTTGATACACAATTATTCATAGTATGACAGCAAGAACATTTACATTAAGAATTGAGGAAGTATAAAGTCCAAGTGATTTTCTAAATTGTATGTAAGCCATAACTCAAAGCACTACCTGCTGATGAAAGTACTGACACATAAAACTGCAGTAATTCTGAAGTTGAAACTAAGCCAAACTCATTACTTTAAAATGTTTGCTCTGTAAAATAGGAAATGGATATATGCATCTAGTACCATTAAAAATAAATAAATAAAACCAGTACCCTGAATGATGACATTTCCACGCTGCTCTTCACAGTATGAAGTGGAATTAGTCCAAGTTTATCTCTTTCCCTGTCCTTTATGCTTATGCCTGTGAGCACTATTATCTCCAATACAGAAACATCAAGGTGCCTCAGCAGTTTTGCTGAGGCTGTCTGCCATCCTTACTAATTAACACAGCAGGCAAGAAAACACAGTGAGCAAGAAAATGAGAACAGGCAGGAAGATGCCATTACCATGTAATATAGTCTTCTCCTCTCCAGGTTTATCATCTTCTACTTTTCCTCTCTTCTGCCTCTTAGCTGTTATTTCATCCAACTCTTTTTGTTCTTCCTGGAAAAACAGAACACGAACTTGACTTTTAAAAATTCAGAGTTCAGAATCCAGAACTGCCCTATCATTTACTTACTATTAAGAAGACATTTATTTGCTAAATGAGATTAGAAATATTTCTAAGCATCAATAAAGAGGATACATTTACCAAAATGCAGAATAATTTAAAAAGCTTTGTACACTGAAAATAATTAAATACTATATTTTTATTCACAGACTACAGCTAAGCATCATTAAACCAAAAGAATGTATGTTGGTTGGAGAGGGGTTTTTTGGGGGGGGTAATTTTTTTTCTTCCCTTTTAAAAAAGAGTTTTACTTTCAGTTCTTTTTGAGCTGCTAATGTCTATAAACATGCTTTCATTAGATTCCACACACTTCATAGAGATATAATTATTTTTATTTCCAAACAGTTTTTCAAATAATTGAATGCAAAATATTCAGAACACCTTATTTGGACATATTGCCTGAAATGTTTCTGTCACCCTAAAGCACAGCATGGACCTTCTGCTTGGAAAAATTACTAGTGCAGCTGGAGCTCTGTTTAAAAATACTGCAATGTACTAACAATTGTGTTAGTACAATTGAGTTAGTGCAACAATGTACTAACTCTACTGTGTTAAAAGTAGTACTTACTTCTGATGGTTTAGCTACTTCTTTTTCATCAACATACTTTGCCCACGGTCCCAGAAAACCATCAATATTAGATGCATCATTCTCCTTGAATTTCTTCCTTTTTTCAATTTTCCTTTGTCCTGTTTCAAACACTGTTAAACCTGAAGAAAGAAACAATGCACTATCTAGATGCTAACACAGAATACAGCACCATAGGTCATATCATAGTCAGTTTAAAAGAAAAACCACCACCATCACTCCTTCCAATACACAAAAAATGGAAAAATATTTGAGCAAAATTGGCCAACACATTGCTAACTTCTCTAACTATGAACACTGCTAACTATGTACAGTAACAGAAGAACCACTTAAACTGTGTGTCTTTGTTAATTTAACCATGCATGTACTCATGCATTTTTAACAATAAGTTAGCAGACTGTATGAATACATCAATTTTCATACTTTAGACAGTGAAGTGTTTGAAAGAGCAGAGTCCTAACAATTGGCTTCTGATCCCCCTTGCCTCTCTGTTTCTAAAAAAAAAACAACACCCAAAATAAGACAAGTCTGCTAAAACCACAACCCCAACTGTGTATTTTAATTTAGTAACAAGTCATAGAATCATAGAATAGTTTGGGTTAGAAGGGACCTTTAGAGGTCATCTACTCCGACCCTCCCGCAACAAGCAGGGATAACTTCAACTAGATCGGGTTGCTCAGAGCCCTGTCCAACCTGACTCTGAATGTTTTCAGTGATGAGGCATCTACCACCTCTCTGGGCAACCTGTTCCAGTGCTTCACTACACCCATTGTAAAAAAAATATCTTCCTTTATTCTGAATCTACCCTCTTTTAGTTTAAAATCATTGCCCCTATTGCTACAGGCCCTATTAAAAAGTCTTTTCCCACTGAAAAGGTCATCTACCGCCAACCACTCACTGTCTTCTTTTTTCATATAAATGCCCACTTTTCACAAACGCTGTGCCCTCAGAACTTCATTTGTCAAAACCATTAAACAATACAGATATGGGATGAAAAAAAAAAGTTAGAAGATGTTAAAGTTATGACTTAAAAGTTTTCCAAAAGGTTGTATATGCAATCAAGTGCAATTTTCAAATAATGGTTTCCTACAGCATCAGTAATACTTGCCTAGTACAAAGGAGCTGAAAAGAACTTAGTATAAGAAAGGGGAAATAGGCAATGTAAAAACTGAAGTAACGATTGTATGAGGGAATTGTACATTAATGAAGTTTTCTTTAAATAAATCACTAAAATTCCATTATGAGAAGTTTATTTTTCCATTTTTTGAATTATTGTATTTTAGCCATTTCTGTCTAATACCTGTAGCTACTATACTATTTTCTTATACTGCTTTAGAAGGAAATAACCTTGAATATATTCCATGGAAGAGGACACAGAAATAAAGAACCTTCGTATACACATGTGAATAAGATGTTAGAAAGACATGCAAGGGAAAGCATAACTGTAAATTTTACACACATAGAGTTTTCCAATGCAAGTATGTCACTTTTAGTGTTAAATATCTTGTATTGATGTATTAATTACAAACCCCATGCCTCTGCTAGTCAATCCTCCCAGTGGCACGCTATGCCTTTACCATTTGGCAACCTTCCAATGGCTTTTCTTTTCCACATAACCCAAACAGCTTAACTCTGCTAAACAGCGATAACATGCAATTCCCAGCAGAATGCCAGAGCTTGGACAGAGTGATCAGTTTGCTACTGAGCAGCACGCTTACAGCCATCAGCTCCACATACAGGTATCCTAATGCACACATACTACAATTTTAGCCAGGACAGAACTTAAGAGGAGCAAAAAACCTCTGCTTCAAATATGCAGATCAATTCCATTCGCATAATGGCACATGCTAGATTCCAATTACTAATCCCAATTTGAAATTTGACATAATTATAGCCTGAAATATTCACTGCTGCAGGAAAACAAAGTCTCTTCCCTCTTCACATTACAATTGCAATACATCTTCATTTATTGTGTCTTTGGACATGGGTCTCTGATAATTCCATCCTTTGCCAATACCTACTCCATTTCTTAGTGAAGAATTTGAAACAGTCACCAGATGCAAGTCATTTATATAAAGATTCTGAATAATTTACCTTGATTTTTTTCAGCTTCTTCTACAGAACCAATATATTTGGTAGCAACTTCAGGGTTATCTATCGAGGGATCTAATGCATAACCTAGAACAACAGGAGAAATAAAATACTATTATTTCAAGGGTGGGTTTTTTTTGTTTTGTACAGCTTTTATGACTCTCCCCTCGGCTACATTCCATCATTTCCCCCCCTGTTGGCCAGCAAAGAACTAGTGATGTGGAAAGGTTGACACTTTGAAATTCCATCCACTTTTCACTTGCCCTGGGTATTAGGATTACCATGAAATATCACCATGAGGACCTTGAGTATGCATTGCTGCCAGAATGCTTAAATTTGCACAAAACAGAGAAGTAAATAAATATAACAGGTAACAGCTAACATACAACGCAAGGAGAGCGTAGTTACAGGGAGCAAAGTTACAGCATCTTTCTGGTAGGAAGGGATCTTTGGAGGTCCCCAGCCCAATACTGAATTCAGATCAGTTTGCTTTAACACAAGCATGAGATTTTTGAAATGCCATAGCAACCTCTTCTTGTTGTAACATGGCATAAGGGAAAAAAAATGAGTAGCTTGAAATCTTATGTTAGCAACGTGTGATTTTAACCAGATGCTGCTGTAGCTGGGGGCACTGCTCCTTGGCCTGCAAAGGCGGTAAGCCACGCTTGAAACCAGCCCGATGCCGCTGTGCATGGAGAGCTTCAGCAGCCTCTGGCCCTGCAGCCCCCTGCCCTGCTCTGCCTGCCACCTCTGCTGGGTCACAGCCAGGAGGGATGCCACCCATCTCTGGCAGCACTGGGGATGGCAGCAGCTGGAAGGAAGCGTACAGAGATGAGGGGGAAAACCGAAAGCAAATAAAGTTTTCTAGGGCTTTGGGCGTATTCTGTCTCCCCCAGCAGAAATTATTTCATCCTGGAAAGCTGGAAAAGCTTCTTCCCTCAACTTGAAAGCAGTTGCTTTAACTAATGTGGATCGTATCAAAGGCAGAAGCAATGGCCTTTAATTTTTAAAAGAATTAAGTATTCACACCCTCATTTCCTGATTACAGCTATTGAGTCTTGTAAAAAAATCCCATTAAACCAAACAACAAAACCTGCTGTATTTACTCTTATAAATAATTTATAAAATCTATCAGCATTTCATAGATATTCAGGATATTTACAATTTCTGATACTGACATTCTTATTTTAATATGCCTATCTTACAGTTTTTCTCTATTTCTCCTGAAGGGGATAGCATGATCTTACAAGAGTAAGAGACAGATAAACTCCTCTAGTTTCCAAGGAACGGGTGCACTGAACGTTTACTGACCATGGTGGCTTTTTTTTTTTTTTTTGGAAAGACTGCACCCTGGTGGACATATCACCAATTTTTATTAAATATTATTCAAGTGACAAATTGTTCCTTGAGGACCCAATGAGAATTTCTCCATATCAGGAAAGGAAAAATAAAAAAAAAAAAGGGGTTGAAGGGGAAGAGAGAAGCAATGAAAATATGAAATCACCAGTAAAAGTAATCACACACACAAAATCAAAGAAATATTACGGCATACAATCTAATTCTTATATTTTTGTTGATTCAGAGACGATTACGAACAGTGGGAGATTACCCAGTCCACCCCAGAGACCAATGATCCATGAAAACACTTGGGTTCACACAAGTTGAGGACCTATCAACATCACCCCAATAGCCAAAGGAGATCACCTCCCCAACTATTTCTCAGAAATATTACTGTCCTAGAAGATGGTCCAGTTTATTTATTTTTAGATGCTGAAAAAACCCAACCTACTGAAATTAGTCAAAGGGCTATTCCACGAACAAGAGCAAGTGTTCCTATAAAAACAGAGCAATCTGCCTGCAGACCAACTCATGAGCTTCAAACCTGGTAAGACCCAGTCGTTCAACAACATATGCCCAGATGCTCTGTGAATACAGGGAGAGAAATACATACCAATGACCTCTTATGAAATACAGATTCCCACTAACAGCTTTTTCTGTTGTTTGGCTTAGGTATTCTAGGCTGTTATTAGGATTTACTTCCATGGATAACCAAACTAAGCAGACACTGCAATTAGACTTTTGCTAATTTAACTGCATGCTTTTATTAAGCCACTATTTCAATGACTTATTTTCCAAGCTATAAGGTTTCTGTTAACAGAGAGATAATACTTTGGATTTATGTCAAAATCAATACAGTGGTTTATTTGTCCTCTAACTGTATTGACAGAGTCTCCAGGACTCTATTTGCTTGGTACTTGTAAAAGAGGGACAGTATTCTAATGAATAGGGCCCCTGGGCCAAGCACAGCTTCCCGTGGAAGCGGAGACTCCTTATAGCTGGGTTGAATTTGGTCCAGCATCATTCTCAAAGCAAAGCTCCAAACAATTTCTACTTTCTAGTGGGTATGTGAAAGAGAATCTTTTCTTTCTGCCTGGGACTCCTAAACGCAGCTGCAAAAGACAGCTTGCTTTTATCCTACTCAGCTGGTGTGCCATATAATGTGCCCTGACTCCTACGTCTCCTTCAGTGTTATTTAGGAGGTAGGTATTTCATGCTACGTTTTAGCAAGGAAATGTACAATTCCACCTACATCCATAATTTCAGTGCACCTTAAAATGGTTGGTTAAATAAGCAGACTTTGATGTGCATTCCAGAAAGACAGCTAATTAAAGTGTGTTTACACCGTGCTGTGCAATGCAGCGCACAGAGAACCCAAGGCAGCTCAGGTACACGGAACAATACAGCTGGACTGGCCCATTCTGACTGCACTGGCCTCTCCACGAGACCAAAGTCATCAGAGAATAAAGTGCCTACAACTGAAAGAGGTAATAGCAACTGTAGGTACTGCATGTAACATAAGCAGATGAAAAAAAATCAGAAGTCTTATTTCTAAGACTCATTTTAAGCTCTTAAAATATCAGTCTTTCTGATGAAGTAATCTTGTTATAACCAACTTACTCAACACTCACAAAAAGTGTTGACATACATGGACAGAAGATTATCTTTTATTTAATAAGACTTTAATACCTTGCAAAGGAGAGATTTTAAAATACTAAATGCTGCATGAATGAAGCAGTCCACTGATGATGAGTACTGAGGCTGAAATAGCTGTGAAATTTTTCTTCTACCATATTCATGAACAGTTTGTGTGCAGAGCGTAAAAAACTCTGTAATTCCACTTCACAATGAAAATTTATATACGCACATATAATTAAGGAGAGCATATTGCCTTTTTTTTTTTTTTAAACAGAGCTCAAAAGGGAATTTTCAAGAAAAGAGACTGCTTCTGCTGAGAATACAGATACAGAAAAATAAACAAGTGTTTGTACTTTAGGACTTCCTAGTCTTTTTAGCCATGCTTGAAAGACTACAACATCAGAAAAACAATGTTTGTTGGTCTGCCTGGACTATTTTATTCAATACTTTTACAAATTATGCCATCAGCAAAGCATCACATACCTGTAAAACCTGCAGCTGATATCAAAAACAAGTGTGAAATATTTGACTTGAAAGACATGCTGAATGACAAACAGCAAAAAAAGAAAATAACTGATTAGGTACAGGGGGAAAAAATACAGGCTACAAGGGTAGGTAGTGGTATTGATACACTTGACAAGTCTATCTGACACCACGGAAAAAAAAAAAAGAATATAGAAATCTGAGATGTATTGCAAAGGGAAAACTATATAAAGCATGGAACAGCACTGGCAAGGCCTAATCTAGATTAGCACATCCAGTTTTAAGAAATGCACTTTAAATAAAAAATTAGAGAAAAGTTGAGTAACAACAATAATAAACTGTTGGGGGCGAGGGGAAGGCCTAGAAAAGATTGAAGAAACATGCATGTCAGTCTAAAGAGAGATGAAGGACAGAGGGTGAAAAACTGATGGACCCAAAGGTAGCTTCAATACATGAAACATTAGAGACAAGGAGATCCATGGCTTGACAGGGCTGCTGAAGGGAATATAAGAAATAGTTTAAATTTGCAGCACGGAAAGTTCAGGGTAGTATCAATAAAATCTCAACTATTACACTAATAAAAAAACTACACTTACAAAACCATAACTATGACATTTATGTAGGTTTTAAAACCATGCAAAATACTATAAAAATAGGAATGACCTTGAAGCAGTTCTGACTCAAGATCTGACTATATCACTGCATTCAAGCTGCTGCCTGTGGATACAAGACCTGAATATCCCCCTTCTGGGGAGCCTGAAAGACAAGAGAAGCAGGTTTGCCTTCACAATAACAAGGGTTCACAACTTCTTGGGGATCAAGGATGAAATGACAGCTTAAGAATTCAGTGTCTAGGAAGAAAAAAAAAAAAAAAAAGCAGAATGACTAGAGCAGTCTAGTCTAAAATTTGGCTTTTCTTTTTGTGTATTACATGTCTGAACTACAACGTTTTGTATCCTAAAGAATATAGACAGCAGCAGATACCTGACTACTTCCAAATGCTAGTATCACAGAGACATTCTTGATATAGAAGTTGAGGTCTGGCTGATCGGTCAGAGATCTGAGGTTTGCATTTGGCATGCTCTTCCTCAGTTTTCCACAGACTAAGAGACAGTACAAAAGTGACTCAATTATGCTATGGAATTTGTGAGCTTACATAAAATACATTCTCGAAGGGCAGCTCATTTTCAAGTTTACTGCAAAGAGAAGCTACAGATCTTAACCCTAATGTGGAAAACATCTTCAGTGCCTGTGTCAACTTCACCTCTCCAAACTTCTGGAATGAAGGGAACCATACCAAGGGTAGGTCTCATCTAGATTTAAAAGGACTCAGTTGGTACTGAGAGAGTTCAAAGAGTGCGTTTTGATTAAATAGTTGGGGATAGACAAGAGTTAAAGAAAAATAAGCAATTTGGAATGACACACAATCTTAAAAAAGCCTTATCCTTAAGCAAAAGGTAGCACAGAAATCTGAAACCTCAGATAACGAGGATAGCACTAAGCACAGAATCCTATTCAAACTGAGGGCAGGGAAATGGAAAACCCAAGCATGCATACATGCAAAGCTGGAATACCTTTTTTTAAATTCGTAAACTAATGTAATTGGTAGGACAACACTGACATAATTGGATAGAATACCTTTTTGAATACACTCTGTAGAAAGAATACAGAAATAAAATGGTAATACCAGTGGGGGAAAAATATGCTATATGCTACAGAAAGATTAAAGACAGATCAGATTAATAAGCTAATAGCTTTAAAAAGCATGAAAGGACCCTTTGGATTGAAATTCCAGGTTTAAGTAGTGGTGAGTACAGTTGCCAGGATTGTTCAGCCAGGAGATGCAACAACCATGAAATGGTAACAGAGACTAAAAGGTGCTAGGGAAAGAACCACAGTAATAATGACATATTTTAATCATCTCATTGTAGTAGACTGTGCAAATCTCACACCACAATGTGATGAAAGCAGCATTTTTACACAAGGTACTTGTACTGTGAAGCAGTCCTGTTAAAGAGTCACATGAAAAAGAGCTGATTAAGCACTGCAAGAAACTTGATTTAAAGATTTTTTTTTTCCTTAAGAATACAATACACATTTTAACAATGACCATAGTACAGTATAAATTAACACTGTTGAAAAAGCAAAGAAAGCTCTAAAAATGTTTACTACAATGATCTCAGTCTTAAAGCAGGACAGCTATATTAAGTAAAGAAGATTTTTAAAAAGGAACAGAAAGTCAGCACTAAAGGGTAAAGCCTTTTCCAAATGCAGGGACACTTCAAAGATAGCATGTAGGAGAAAAAGAACTAATGCCTGCCAGCTATTAAAAGAAGACTTTAAAGAGACCAGGAGGAAGTGAGCACAGCTGAACAGTATGTAAAGAGAAACTATTAGAAGTAAGGAACTATTCTTCAAAGAGCTGAAGTTGCATCCAAATGTGAAAAATACAAAGGACCAATTTCTAGCAGACAAAGTAAATACTACAATAAGGCAGCCTCCTCTCCCCTCTCCCCCCCCCCCCCCCCCCCCCAAAAAAAAAAAAAAAAAGAAAGCAAGGAGCAAATCATGTAAGGTATAAAAACTGACACTTGGCCTTTGTCAAAACCTGCAGGGGCAGAAAGTGTACCAGACTGCATGTAGGCATGTAGGCCAACAGATGGTCAAGGAATGAAGAGAGAGAATCACTGAGGTTTTTTTTAAACACACATTCATTACAGAGGAGCTTGGGTAGGCTCCTGAACCAGAACATACCTTTATGGTAATGTGACAAAATATCTACCTCCAAGTGAAATGTCAGGAGACTAAAGAGTCAACTAAGTAGTAGGAAGACACTGGAACTAGATGGTAGTCATCCAAGAGATCTAAAGCTGAACCACAGTGGAAAAACTCTCACGTAATACTGCCTCAATGTGACAGAAATGAAATGTATCAAATACAATACCAACTTTCAAAAGATGCTTCAGAGGACTCTGGGGAACTACAGGTGAACCAGCCAGACATTTGAATAGAAGTTTCAAGCAGTAGAAACTATAATAAAGAAAACAATGAGTAGCCACTTGGGTGAGCATTACACATTGCAGCAGAGCAGACAACCCAGCTTTCTGTACAGGCAAATTACAAAGTCAAAACTCCAGAATATTTCTGGGCTGAGCATAATTTGGTTGATGTTGGATACCAAACCAAATTAGACTGATTACAGGGTGCCGCAAAGACACTTGAAAAAACCCACATGTCTTTACACAGACAATTGATTAAAAGTTATTAAAAGACTGGCAAGAATAAACGGTTGGTTTCCACAGCACATGAAAGTTGCTGTAGGACCCATGCTTAGGCCTGTGCTATTCCACAGACTGGTAAATGATCTGGGAAAAGGGAGCAATTAGCTTCTACAAAGTTACTGAAAATCATAGAGAAACACGTAATGTTAAGAATTCTTAGAAAATGAAAGGAAAAAGCCTCTCACTTTATTAAGCCAAAGAACAAATTCTTGGTGAGATTACATGTTAAAAGCTGTGTGCTGCTTTGCTCTTCATCTTGGGAATGATACAGTGGAACTTGAGAGACATGGAAGAGAAACACGCACAGCCATAGACAGGGAAAGGCTGCAACAGAGAAACAGGAACATTAACCAGATCTTTTCAGGTGGGGAAAAAAAGCAGACTGAAATGAAGTTATGGCCGAGATCTATAAAATCAGGAGTGACACAGAAACAGTGAATAAGAAATGACTGCTCATGATGTCTCCCAACACAAGAGACTATGGGATAGCTCAAAACAGGAATTTCCTCACAGAAGGCGCTGGCTGCTGAACTGCCTGCAATAGGTTACTATGTACACAGAAAAATCACACAGATTCAAGAAGCAGCTGGACAAATTTGTCAAAAACAAAACCCAAACAAAACCAACAAATTAACTGAAAAGTAATAAATACAGTGACCGTGCCCTTGGTTGAGAGACTGCATATTGAAAGAAGTATTTAGACGTATCACTATTCACTTGCTTCTTTCTGCTGCACCTCTGCAGGTGCCCACTGTTCACTGACAGGCTGCCCACCTGTCTGACAGGACAAAGGAAGGTCCCTCAGTCAAAGACAGCATGGATGTTCTGAGCTATCCAAGCATCACAAGGAAAAAGTACTTTCAACAGTAAATATTTACTGCAAGAGAAATAGATGACAAAGACCGTTTGCTAAAAAATACTTGGGTTTTGCGCATGATGAATATGTAGGTTCCTCACTGAATATATATAAACTTTCAAGATTCTATATAAAGCTCTAAGACTCCCATCCCTTCTGTCTTCTACCATGCTTGTCCTTCATTTACAATCACTGCTAATCTACATGCTAGCCATAGCAGATTTGTTTGAGACCTCCTACCTTATAACAATGATGCTAAACAGCCCAACCGAGGCCAGAGGTCTCAAGATCTGCAGCTTTCAATTAAGAGGTTTACTCTCTGTTCTTCAAATATGTTAAGACTTAGACCTTAAAAACATATATGACTTAGATTTATGCCTGGCAATTATACTTGCATTTTCATACTTGGTCTTTTCCAAGAAGATATTTATTGCCTCCTTCCAAATGGAAAAGAGAATACTGAATTTTTTAATAGACGGCTTTCTGACAACTTAAAGGTGTGCTGTTTTTAACAGACCTTCTAGTAAACCAGGATATCATGGTCATTTACTGCATCTTCTAGCTTGACCTTCAGCTTCTCAGTGCTTGTTCTTGCAGTTTAAATTGCCTATCTTAGGCTTGTCATAGTTCCATTTTCACCGTATCCAGATCATTATCTATTGTACATTTCTAGGAAGCCGAATATGATAGTTGCACATTTGCCAATGTTATCAGTCTTAAAAATATATTTTTATACTCTCTAGTAATACAGCTTTCAAGGGAGTTGCCGTACACTGATGATGCAGAACGATAGCAGGAGCTTTGAGTAGACTTACTAGTTTATCTTCCTCCAAACAAAACTTGACAAAAAAAACCAACAACCCCAAACCAAACACTACATGCCTACAGACTCTTGTTTCCAGTATCTATTTTACACACACCCTCTCCCCCAATGCACAACCCACACAATGCAATGTTTAATTTCACAGAACAAAGTCTAACCTGTCTATTCAGACCTTGAATAGGCTCCTACCTGCATTGCCTGCTAAGTTCTAACATCAAAATTGCAGTCAAGTAAGTGAAAGTTATGCTATGGAACTAGACATCCATTTCTTAATACTGGCATTTGCTTATATTCCACATCCTATCAACTCAGTGATAAGTACCTATTAGCTAAAATTGTATAAAAAAAACCCAACCTGTCTTAAATACATTTCCTCTTTTAACATTTACAAGAAAACCTCTAAAAAACCACAAATATGAAGAGAAACTGACAATGTTATATTGCCTGATTTTAGCTAGGTTTCACTGTTAACACATGGCTCACACAGATTTAGCAATAAAGTCCCAATTTCATCCATAACAGAATGCACTAAGTGAATTCAGGGGTGCATAAAGCCCTAATGAATTTAAGAGGACTTGTGTGTAGGGAGGTGATTTTGAGCCATACAATTTGCAGGGAGAAGTATTTTGAATGTAAATATGAATAAAGACGCAAGTCTGTTGTGCAAAAAATTGAATGTTGTGACACTACATTTACACAGAAGTATCAGAACTTGCCTAAATAAAGCAATACTTCATCTGAAAACACACATATTTGCAAGACAAGCACCTGCAGTCAAGTCTAAAACAGAAACAAAAGTTTACAATGAAACACAGAAGAAAAATTAACCATTGTTATATGCAAATACGTGGCAGTTTTGTTCTTTCAAACATGTCCAAAAGAATGCTTAGCATCCATGGTCTTTCCATGTTTTCCCTATTTAAAAAAAATATTTTTTTCTTACAATCTATAAAAAGTCTATTTGACACTCAAACCTCTTCAAAATTCAAATATTTCATTTTTCAAATGTAACTACTTACAAGTGAAAAGGTAAGAAGGTAAGGTATCTTTCAATGTAAGAAAGCAGCAACTATAACGACCATCAGTATAGAATTCTTTGAGTCTGTCTTTCCTAAGACTATTTTAATAATGTATTCCCACTTTCTTCGATTCCTGTTAATTCAGCTTGTATCTAGAGGCAACCACTTTGAAGAATGTGACAACTCAGCAAGACTTCCTTCTGGTTTTGAGAGAGCTACCTTTAGTTAGGATCACATGAAAGAATCTATTTGCACAACAGATCTAAAGTTATTTGTCATATTAAAAAGTGTGAAATTTTGATTTGTGTTTTCTAGATTGATGCAACTAATGGAAGGATTAATAAGAAGGGGTTTGGTAGGAGGTCATAAACTTGATTTCAGTTTCAAAGGGAATTACAACATGAGATTTCCCAAATAAATATTACAATCTCCAGCCATATGGATTCTCATTCAAAGACCTTTCCCTATTTTAGTATCTCCGTCAAAAAGAAATTTACAGAACTTGCAGTCCTATTAACTGTTCTAAATAGAACAACTTATTTTGTCCAACTTGGGTATAATAAAGGTGGAGGTCAATTCTACTATTAGTGACTTACCATAGGTTGCAAATGTTCTTCTTTGTTGTTCAAACATGAAGTCATTGATGTGAGCCGGTTCTGCATATCCAGAAAGCATATTTCTAGGTGCAGCCATTTGTTGAGTCCTAAATGGGTTTTCTGGTCCAAACTACATCATTAATGTTAAAAGAAAGTATATCAGAATTACTAATTTCTTATTCATGCATCTGCATTTTTTCAGGAAAAAGTCTTGTCTGTAACTGTAACGCAAAATTACTTCAACTTTATATTTCTATATGACTACTGAATAAGGTTCTCGGTCTGTTATTTTACACAGCAACTGCTTACACAGGTGCTTTGAACAGTTCGTTTCATGACTAAACTTTCTAGCCTGCATTACTGGTACAGAAGACAAATCAATATCAACTACAACACAAAACACTGCCATTCAGTCTGTGATCAGTACAAGCATTCAGAAGACAAAACCACAGCATACTATCCCTTATAAGGGGGAGACACCAGGAAAGAGGTATCAGCTCCTACTAAGCTCATGTACTTGATGTAGAAATTACACTGCCAATGATACTTTTGTGCATTTAAAAAGCAACTGGGGTCTTGCTGTATTATTCCGAGAAATACACTGACGAAAACCTGTCTCGTTTTTCTTCTTGCGAGGTGACAAATGCTAGTCTTCCTGACCATGACATGGTTAGGGAAAAGAACAGTGAATACAAACAAATGCAGTACACTGAAACTAATATCAAATTAAATTTTACTGTAACCCCTATGCTACCCCTTATGCAGACATATTTGGAGACACCTAAGACTGTTCCACATTAGGCTTCCCCAACTCAAACACTTACACAAGGTAACACTGTATTTTTGCTCACATCACGGCTTTTGATATGTTGCAAAATACAAGCTTGCTATGTAAAGGACAATTTATGTCACAAAAGATTTTCTAAACATAAAACATAACTAACATAGAAATTTCAGACTGATGCAGCCAGCCTTTGTCCACCCAGAATGCTAACTCCTGGTCTAACAGAAGAGAAAGAAATTAAATACTGAAAAAAGTTAAATGAACAGCTATTTTTACCCTTCAGATAACCTGTCAGTTATAATAAAATAGAAAGTGGTTCACGTGGCAGCAGGCAGTCCAAATTCAGCCTAAAATAGTTTTTTTCTATACACATTTAACATAGCTTAAGTAGCTAAAGTACTTAGCACTGATGTGAATAATTATACTGAGAGTACTTGGATTTTAATTTTAAATCCTCCTCTTAAAAGTCATGTATACGCAAGACTTACAGCCATTCATTGCACTCTAAGTAGCACGATGAGTAAATAGCAAAAATGTGAAAATAGTAAGAGACTACTTTAATACAGTTCACATTTTACTCAACATCTTTATAATGCCATTTTCCTAGCTTTTTCATTTCTGTAGCTATAATTCTGATAAACACTTTTAAGATTTTTCTTAGAACAGCTTTATGCAGAATAATAAAATTCAAGCATTAAAAATACCAACACAACTGCGTGGAATCTTTTTCAATTTGCCTAAACTAAATTCCAAAATACAGCAAGCATCCAAAGAAGATACATTTTATATGAATTTCACACGAGATTTATGAACCCCTGACCTTTAAGCCAAAGGCATTTCTGCTCTAAAGATGAATATTGTTTCTTACCTCAGGTGCAAACATGGTGTCATAAGTGGGATTATACTGAACTTCCTTGATAGCAGGATCAAGGTGTACTCCTGTTTCCACATCTTCCTGAAATAAAACAGACATATTAATAAATCATTTTTCACATACAGACTCTTATTAAATACATGACATTACCACATTTCAGACCAAATTAGGGCTGTGGTTCAATTTGACAATTTAAGCAATACGAAAGGAGAAGAGTATCTTGGCCAAAGTTTCTATTTTTAAAAAATATTGATTGCAAAACCAATGTCGGGCCCCCACCAAGAAATTAATCTAAGATACATGCAGAATTTTGCTTGTATTTTGCATTACTACTTTTTTTTCCTTAAAGACTTCACGTGCATATTTTAAAAACAGTAACAAGCTGGGAGTCAAGCTTTATGTTTTATAAGATACTTTAAAACTAGACCTTGTAAAGAATAGCAAATTAAAATGGTCACTAATTTAATATTAAAGTGTGACAAGTAGAGTTCTACAAAAGGTAGAAGGCAGAAGTCACAAGTAACTGTTTTGAAAGACAGTTGAGAAAAAAAATACTAGATATCAACACAAACATAAGTGTAACAATGAGTTTCAGAGAATCCAACATTTCCTTGTCTCCGAGATTTTACCAAAAGGTATAAACGTCATTCAGCTTGAGTACTTAAACGCATTTCCAAGACTGTTGAGACAAGAATTTAACTTGATAGATGAAGGGTCAAGAAAGAAGGGCTAACCCAAAGAGTTAACATCTCAAGCAACTCAAAGGGAAAAACTCAGAATGGCAGATGCAGCTGAAGACAGGAAAGAAAAAGGGTGATTAGGTGGCAGTGCTCAAAAAGACCTGGTTTCACAGAGTTCTACAAAGGCTCATTTACATTGATCCTAAATTGACAGGACCACTCCCCCTATTCCCCCTTGCCCTACAGTCAATGGAGGAGAATGTTACGTTGAAGTATTATTTACTGGTATTGCTTCCTGCACCTTTATTCTAGAATAAATGCATTTGAAAGGAATTTACAATGTGTTAGTATATTGACAATATCCCTAGTAATTATACAGGGAAAGCTATCTCAGCATCAGTGTTTAATCAGTGCTCACCTACCACAGGATCCAAAAGCATCTGCAACTCACAGAAGGAAGCAGCACAATAAAGGATTGAATTTCAGTAGTCACTTCATTAATAGAAAATTATCTTGAACAAACTCAATCATGCTTTGTATTATAGTATCTTGAAAGAGAAAAATAGCACGTTCTTTATTTATTTAAAATTATTAGCTATTCTCTTGACATACTGTGCCCAGACGCATTCTTTTTCCCCCCAATTTAACAGCAGGTCAATTACAAACAAATTTGCTCAGGCATGTAAGACTTACATGTCTTTACTTACACATGTAAAACCTGCTTTTCTACAACACAGAGAAGAAAAAAGAGTACCTAAAGATCTTTGGCTTGTTACCCGATTATATTTTGTTAAAAACCCCAAAACCAAAATTATACGTGGTTGAAACAGCTTTAAAAAAAAGAAAAAAGAAAGGTGCATTTATTTTAAAAAAAAAGAAAAAGAGAATGACATTGTGATCCCATCAATTGTTTTTGTACTCAGACCACTGTCTTAGTAGAATTGTTAAGTCCAACTAGAAAGCTTTACTCTCACCGTGCATCAATTATTTTAACAGGCAGGTCCAGCCATTGCCCTGCTCTTGCTGTACCCCTCAGCGCTGCCAATTCTTGGCCTGACCTCATTTCTCTCAGCACACGACCTTTCCAATTCACTGGGCTTGGATGACAACAGCTACTGGTACATTCATAGCCCTGACTTTCATACACTATGAACTTTCCTGGGAACAGCACAGCAGGCCTAATCCCATCATTCAGCAACAAAACCAGACCCCCCTCCCACCCCCAGCTAGAATAGGAACATATTAAAACCGTTACCTAACCTGTATTACCTACACACTTGTATTTCCTTTCACAGCTCCATGACCTAAGGACATTTTCCACAGGCAACTTTTTCAAGTCACATCATACAGCTTGCTGTCAGCTAGACTCCACATCTTATCCACCAACCTTGTAATTTGAGAAAATAAAAATTAATTTAATTGATAATATGGCAAAATACATCTGAGTAACTGCCAGTAGCATTTAAACAGTTATCAGTTTCCTTGAAATTAAGACAGTTCTTTTCCCCTGCTCTTTAAACTGAAAAAGTGATAAAAATCCAGTTTTGCAAAAATGCCAAGAATTCTTCAGTTCTGCTATTTTTCCTCCTCTTTTCTCCCTGTTAAGTCCTATTATATGCTGCTCAGCAATTGAGAAATGAAACAGATTGTGCCATGAAAGCTGATCCTCTGCTGGACGATTATAGCAATTCTGGTTTCTACTTTGCTGCTGGTGGAACAGTGCTGAGTCACTTGGAAGCCACACAATATGTTCATTCCTAGACCACCACAGGCATAGTCTTCCTGTGCGAAAACCACCCAGCCTTGAAATTGAAGCACATGTTATATTTATCAGAGCTACACTCCCTAAGACCTCCAGCCGTATTCATGCTTTCATATATTTGGGCATCAAACGATGATCTGCTAATACGCTGCTGAAGCACGTAAGGGTTATCTTTTCATTAAGCCATTTTGCTTTAAACTATATAATAATCTGAATGTGTCCCAACTCCCTACTTTACATTCTCAGTATTTTAAAGAATTGAAATCTTGATAGGAAAATACTGACATAACATATTCTGAAATATTGGTCTACAGCAAGAGTTCAAATTGCAGCAGACAAATTATCCTTTGGTCAACATCCGATAAATGCCATTATGCATAGCATTATGACACTGGTAGGTAGCAGAAACATTAAAAATATTAACGTAGCTCATCAATCATTTCCAAAAGTGGCAACCTATCTGCATTGGGGCGTTTTAGTTTTTTTCTTTAATGAGAGGAAAGAACTCATCAGCAACCTCTACACACGGTGAAGATCACTGGGTACAACTGCATGCATTGCCAGAAGACTTTCAGTAGAATTTATTTACCCACTAAGCAAAAAAAGTAAACATACGGATCTTACAACTCTGTCCCTTTATGCTGGCAACAGCCTACAGAACTTACCTGCATGCATTCTAGAAGTGTTTGCCACAGCTACAGCGAAGAGGGCAGGGATCACAGGAGCAGCGGTCTGGCTGAGCTGTGATTGAGATAAGGCAATCTAAGGGATCTCATCCCTCTGCTGTGCTGTATTTTTTTTCTTTGGTCACACATGACATGTCTTGATTTATCTAAAGCCTAAGGTGAGCAATTCATCATCTCTGCGGGGTGGAAGACTATCCGTAGATAGGCCAAGAGAGGAGGACATATGAGAATTTAACAATGGGCTAGGTATTACCCTAGGACAGTCCCACTCACAAAAGCACAGGAAACATAAAAAGGGGAGTTAAGAAGATGTCAATTTAAAATGATACAGTGTTCCTCCAGAGAAAGCTAAACATTCAGCTGTAGGACTGGCAGAGAAGCAGCTTGTGTTCGCTGCAACTTGGAATTTGTATAAATATAGACCATAATATCATTAAAGGTGGTATACCCCATATAACCTGGAAAAGAAGAATGAAGGTTTTAGGAACTTATGTTTTACTGAATATGGCTATCTTGGAAGACATAATACCAAGAACTGCAAACTTCAGCTCTGTATGTCACATCTTGGATTTTCTCAGCACTGGTAACAAGCGTCCAACTGAAATACAGTGGTTGCACTGGGTACTATATAGCAGGTAAGACACATGCTACCAAAAAACATCCAAAAAAAGAAAATCAAGAATGATCAGAGGTCCAAGAAAATATGGCCTGTATGGAAAAAATGAACAACCTAATTCATCCTAAAAAAAAAAATTCAGATTATACAATTGAGCAGAAATAAGGACAGCCAAACACTGAAACTGCTCAGTCTATAGATCCACTGAAGTTTGGCAGAAAGGTTAAACGAGTGTCTGGCCAGACAGATGTAGCTATCACTTGATGCGAGACAAAAAAGAAGCAGATGATATCTTATCACCAAACTACTTGGTGTGTTGTTTGCATCTTTTCTTTTTTAAATACACATGATGTCTATTTACTTGCATATTGGGTTGATTTACAGTTCAGATTTGATTAGGTAAAAAAAATTTCTTTGATACTTAAATGGTCTCCTTTTGCTTCTTTCATCCTACAACACAGCATCACGCTATCGTAGGGGAACGGCACCCGGGGCTATACTCTGGAGCATTAGCACTTCCTAAGGAATCTACGTTGAGGCAGAAAGAAGCTTTCCACACCAAGTAGAGACAAGCAGGTGCTTCACTGTAACTCCCTGGATATCACAGAACATCTAGCTCCTACCAAGGTGTGCTGCTTTAGTCCTACCATAAAGGCCGTTTGGCTGGTCAAAAGTCAGCATAGGAAAGAACACAGGAAACAGAAGGGAGTTTTGACTATAAAGGCAGTAAATCAGATTAGCTTTCCTTCTCGTGGATTCCTTAAACATGCCATAGTCCAGTTTGTCTTTGGAAAAACCCTATCTGAATGCCAGAAACCAAAACCATCACCATCTATTATAAGTATTTGATTTATAGAATGCAAAATAGTTCATTAATTAAAAAAAAAAAAAAGAAAAAAAAAAACTTGCCAGAAGTTTTCTTCTATGTGTATGGCAGACCCAAGCATTTTTTAATTAAACACAGGCCAAATCTCTGTAATAGGCATTCGTAAAAAACAAAACCTTAAATAAAAGAAACAAGCTGCAGCGTGGACTGCAACACTGGATGCTAATTTTGTTCCTTAAAATACAATGTTGTTTATGTTAAGGCATCTCACAATCCTTTTAATCCACAATATTTTTAAATTTCAACCAAATTATGTAATCCCCAATGTGCTAATGTGTGGCTACCTATAAGTTTAATGAGAGCCATTTATGCATTTAGAAGTAGAATTTCACACTTAAATCTCAAGTGTTTGTCTAAACAGGAAGTTTGCTAGAACAAAGCAAAGGTCAGAGTTTCCCAGTTTCACTCCATATCATGGAAGCAAAGAGCTGTGATGTCTATATATTTGTTTTTTTTCCCTGGACATATTTGATAATAAACTTGCAATGTTCCCTTCTCCCCAGGTAAATTAATTACTAATTAGCCAAATAGTTGAAAAGGGCAGGCTGCTTTGCATAAGATTGCATTAGTTTTAATTATCCATTAAATTAAAACGTAGTAAATTAAGACCCCATCCCATGAGCCACAGAGATTTAAGCAATTTCTCATGTACCAATTCTTGCACAAACCACTTGGGTTGTCAAATACGCAGTATTATCTCATTCTAAAGACTTTCAGACTTATTACCAAGAGATTGATAGCATTTACAGTGAAGACACAACATTAAGATTTGGTTGATATCAGCTTTTGGTCATTCTACCCATTCATACACTCTTAATAGTAAACGCCCATCCCACTAACTTCAACAGAATAAAAATAAACCAGCAAGAAAAGTGTATGTTGCTAGGCAAGATTCCCAGTGTCTTGCATGATGACAAGTTCTAACCATCTACTCTCTACAAGATATTTTGTGTCAGAGAAAGCAGGAAACCCCACCATATTAAAATAAACCAAAAGATTTCTAGCACATAACCCCTCCAAAGTCACTAATGTTAATCACTGCTACAGAATGCACACACAGTGACTTTCTACCGTTCCTCTCTCCATAGCTGGATGGGGATTAGGTTTGAAAAACATTAAGAAATGGGACTAAAATCTATTTCTTCCCCTGAAGTAGTATTTTTCTGGTCACTTGCATTGTGCCAAAGGTAAACTAGACTCAAGAGAGAAACAGACCCAAGACTTCCAACCCCTTCCCACATTAAAGGCCACACAAACCCTCCAGCTCCTGCACGAGGCCAGTCCAGCCTAATTGATTTCAGCCCAGCTGAGTCTCCTCTCCTCAAAACCACTGAACGAGACACTGTAGATAAATATTGTAAAATCTGCTCCCATTCAAGTCTCACACTAAGCTGATGGAGATCAAACAGTAAATGTTCTCTCCAAAAGCAAAACTTACAGCTGCAACATTTCCTGCAAAAGTGATTTCTTTGCAGAAAGCGCAATTTCCTGAATTTCCTTCAGCATTTTTAATTCAATAGTGAAGGTAAATACTTTGTGAGCAACCTTAGGGTGACTTTTATTCATATCAGTAGAAGCTGTAAGAAAATGAATTATTATTGGCTTTGGCAATGTTTAGCAAAATATAACTTAGAAAGAATCCTAAAATAAGAGGTTTATAGTGAAAAAAAGGAAATCTCTACGATCTCTATGCATTGAAACACATGCTGGCCTCTACTTTCAAATCAAAGGCAGAACTATTAAAACACTAAACAAACACTCATAATGCACTGGTGTTAAGGACCAAGTAAGTGAGCGTCTGTATTTAACTTCTTCAGTTTATATTCTTAATTATTCCACACGTAAAAGCCACCCAACAAACGCATTACTTTGCCAGTTTCTGGATAGCTAACAGCAAAGGAGCTATATATCATCACATTTTCATTTCTTAATTCTCACTATGTTAATCTTAATCAGTCCACAAAAATGGTGGCTTTAAGAGCCTAAGAGATGAAGAGCCCGCCTCACCCAGTATCATGGGCACTGCCATGCTGGGGAGGAGATTCCTATGGCCAATTCATACCCAGTGCCTCAAGTTCCCAATAGGCTCATACCCCACAATAATCAGAGTCCTGGAGCTACCCACCCCGCAGCAAGATGCTGTTACAGAGAAGAAAGGCCTAAGACCTTAATTCAGCTGGATCTATTTCTCCTTAAAGTTGGCTGGAGCAACAGACAGCTGCCTGCATGAGGCTTGACTAGTAGCAGAAAGCACTGGTGTTCCTATACGGAAGGGAGATAAGCCTCCCCTTCTCTGGAAGCCACACGTGGCTTATAGGAGAAATGACAAAGACAAAAATGTTGTACCTACTATTGATTTTAACTGCCTTAAATCTCACCATGAAGCTGACTAAGACAAAAAACATCCATAGAAAAACAGTACCAAAGCACCAGGATGGTGTGTGCCTACCCAGTGCAGTTACTACACAGTCAGATGGGATCGTGGAACAGCCTCTGTCAACACCACTGTCATGTTTACCTGCTACCTGGTGTTCTATTTGGAGTAAGAAAATATCTCAATTAACCTATCCACTCTCCCCGCCAACGAAAACATCAGCCTTATGATAACTTGATGCCTAGGGGAGAGTAAGAACTGAGCAAGTGTACACGACAGTACTTCTGCACTCTCCCAACAGCCAAATATTTTCAGGCTAGAAGACTTCGTGAGCTTAAAGAGATGTGTGTATTTACTGACACCTCTTCCTTCAATGGATCTCTTCCAAGTATTTGTCCAAATTCTCCTTGTAAAAGTGTAAAGTTCTCGCATACACAGTATTTCTTGGCATGGGAATAGTCTTACATGTTGCGTGAACAACTGTACCCTTTCGTCTGTTTCAAACCCAGCTCCTACTAGTTGGCTTAGAGTTGCTGTTCTGGAGGAGGCAGTGGGTATTCAAGCCCCTCTCCATCCTGTGTATCGACTTGGTAGGGCTCTGTCATACTTTTCACATCAGTCATCTCTTGTTCAGTTTTGGCCTCTTTAATAATTTCTCATACAGAAGCAGGACGCTTCTTCAGCCTGGCTGCCCCTTCTCTGAATTTTTGGAATGTATCCTCTTCTGGATGAAGGGACTTGAAGTGCACGCTTTCTTCCTCAGGTACCGTAATGTTTTCAGCACTTCAGTGTTGCTAAAAATAGTAGTAGAAACAGGCACTTTCATCTAGTCAGCTTTCCAATTTAAAATTAAAGTAGCAGTATAGCTGGACTGAAGTAACCAATAATTATATTTCAATGTTATTTACTATGAGCAATTTAACGTGAAGATCAGCAACAGGCCTACTTTAACAAGCAGACTGTAAGATGAGGATGTAACAAAAGCCATCCCCTCAAACTTTCAAAACACGATTACAAATCATTACTACAGTTTTCAATTATGGAAAAATTATTGTCACAGAAATATGATTTTATATATCTATGATGTACTCCAAGGCAAGGACTCAGCAGATTTATGTAGACTAAAGAAATACTTATTGGACTAATATCTTAGGGCTATATTTGATACATACATTTAAGTAATAACAAAGAAATCGAATGCTGTAGCAGAGTGTGCTAAAGAGTGGGGAACCTATTCCTCTTTAAAGTACACGTAAATCTAATGCCTGCGCAAGGTAACAGGCCAAAATCCTGAACCAGAAACAGGCACAATGATTAGAGCTAGGGTGCTGAACACCAACCACTTAAGGTTTAGATTTGCAACTGCCAAAAATGCACTTGTGTGCAGCTGTTGTTTATAGTTACTGTATGACTGACCCTTCTAGCTCCCCTTCTTACCCCCACCTTTTCTTATCCATTCCTGGTCCCCTGTGTAATACATATCCATGCACTTAAGAGTACTTGGTCCTTATTCATGTCAAAACAACATTTGCACAAGTCAAGTGATACTAATGAAACGTAATTCTGCTTTCCTCCTCACTCAGCTTCCTGTTTTTCCAACCCTGTACTTAGAGAATTCTTGTAACCTGCACTCAAACATCATGTCTTTTAGGTTTGTTCAAGCAAGGGTTTTCTAGGGTAAATTCCTGAGGGGGTGACTGGCAAACTTTCACTGCTGATTGGTGGGACGTTATCATTTTTAGACATGGAAGGTGTTGAGAGTATGTTGTCTAAGAGACCAGCACTTCTTTCTTGAACCACAAAAGTCTGAAAAGAAAGCCTGATATCACTCTACAAGGAAATGATCCTTTACTCCTCAAAAAAGGTTGCAGTGCTAAAAGAAACTCCAGTATGCTGTGTATTCAGAAAGCCTCAGCTTGAAGTCATTGATCTTTCCGATATATGCATCTTATCTATGATCTCAAAAATTACAATGTTTTAATGGAACATCTTGATACTCAGAAACTTCACTTCCTTTTTATCTCGGTTAGCAGAACACCTGCGGCAGAAACAGTCCTAATTGCACTGGTGGATACCCCTTTCAGGGCACAGCCTGGCAAACAGCATTGAATGGAATGTGCTGCTGACACCTCACTCTTTCCTCAAGCTGCTTGTTCCTGCTCTGGCACTGGGGATTTACCTGTGCTGGCACAGCATGTTTGCAGCTGCATGGCAAACCAGGTCAAGGAACAGATGCAAGGACAAATAACTCCACCAGAATGATTTTTTAATTTATTTATTTAAAAAATTCAGATCAGCTCCCTGATGTCAGCCACCAAGCAACTGCACAAACCTTTGTGCTGGCACGGCAAAGGGAAAACCTGTTGCTACAGCCTAAAGAGTGGCAAAGAGCACAGCCAATGCTGCTTACCACTTATCATTCACACTCAAAAGATATTACAGATGTTAATTAGCATTCCTTTCACAGCCTGTATAAGACAGTCTGCCAGAGGCTATACTTCAAGAAGTTAGATATTTCTAAAATTCTAAGGGATAAGAAAATGCATATGTAGTCACTATGTAAAATATAACACGCACACACAAATATTATCAGTTGCAACAGCATATGAATTAACTAGGGACAACAAAGCAAAAGATTCCATCCACCTTTTTGTCACAAAGTAGGAAACTTTCCTAACAACTGGAAGCAACAGAATACTCCAGTGACAGTCATCACATTAAGACACCTACTTTTGATTATAAATTATTTGCCCATACTAAAATCTCAAAACCAAACCAACACCTTCCCCTCCCCCTTTTTGGAATCACAGAAATTAAACAACATGATGCTGATCTTGGGAAATTAAGGTTCCCAAGCAACACTAGAATGAAAACAGTAAGACCGATCAGCTTTCAGGCTGCTCTTTAGAACTGGACTCTGCTGCACTCAGCCTATCAAGTACCTATTTCATCCCACCGCCCGGGCAAACCACGCAGAAAAACATCTCAAGCTCGGGGAAACAGAAGACAGGAGTATCTGAAGAACTCTAAGAAAGGCACGGCTTTGAGACAAAGATAACACGCTTTAATACACCTAATCCTGTAATAGCGGGATCCACCGGCCGTGCTCCCGACCAGAGGCCCTCCCTCCTCGGCCCCCACACCGCGGGGCAGGGCAAGGCCAGGCAACAGCAACGTGTCCCCCCCGCCGTCCCCGCACCCGCCCACCCGCTCCAGCACCCTGCCCTTCCCGCCCCGGGGTTGCCCCAGAGGCTGCTCCCGGCGCTGAAGGCCGACGGTGAGGCCGCGGGGTTAGGCCCTCCGTTCCCTCGGGCGGCGGAGGGACGCCTACCTTCACGGCTACTTCCGGGGCCGCGTCAACGGCGAGGGTCGGGGGCGCGGCAGGCGGCGCCCGGAGGTGCAGCACGGCGTCGCGGCTGGCGAGGACAGCGGCGGCGCGCTGGGAGCCGCCCTCTGTCTCAGGCTCCGAGTCAGGCTCCGAGTCGGAGCCGCCGTAGGAGGCGAGCGCGGCGATCGCCGCCGACATCTTGGCGCGGGGGATGACGGGACGAGCAGGTCCTGGCAGCAACACGGAGCTCGCCGCAACCCTTCCCCCCGCAGGGCGGGCGAGGTGGGGCTGCACGTTAAAACGTAGCTCATTTAAAGGAAAAATACTCTTTAATGGAGAAGTTATGGTCTTCTGTGGGGTATAGAGGCATTTGGAGGGGAATCATCTCCTTTTGCTGTTGTTGGTGCTTAAGCTTTCAGGACTCCTGGGTGGGACTACAGGCTCCAGCATGCAACGCGGTCCTGCCGGCCCAGGCCCAGGGGGCTCTGCGGGACGCACGGCCCGGGAGTCTGTGTCGCGGCTGCTGCCGTCCCGCCGCTCTTGCCGGGGAGACGAGCGCCAGGAGGAACTTCCCGGGGGACGTGCGCTCGCCGATGACAGAAGCGTTCGTTCTGCCCGCGCCCCCCCGCGCGTAACGGGCACTTAGGGTTTCCCCCCGCTCGCCTTGTGTAACGGCGGCCGTCTCCCCCTCAGCGGAGGGGGCGAACGCGACGGCTTCTCCGGGACGCCTGTCCCCTCCCACACACAAAGGGCTTTCGCCACCTCTTTAGCACCGCAGAGGATCCTGCTGCCCGCCCGCGCCAGGCTAGGCCCTCCGCGTCCCTGGCCCTCACCCCTCAGCTCCCACCGCACCAGCCCGGGCAGCCTCAGTAAGCCCCGCCCCCTCTCGCTAATTGGCCGTCAGCACCCGGCTTTGGTTACGTCACACAACGGCGGGCCCCGCCCCGCCCAGTGACTAGGGAGAGGGAGCCCGGCCGGACTGTACCACCTACCGCCCGCGGGGTGGGGTGGGTCGGCTTTCCTGCCTCGCGTTGAGGGGGGCGGGGGGGCGCAGCGGCTCATGGACCAGCGCGGGCGGGGAGGCTGGGGGGGGGAGCTGGGTCCAGCCGCCGGGTAAACAGCCCCTCCTTCCTTCCTTCCTTCCCTCCCTCCCTCCCTCCCTCCCTCCCGCCTCGGCGCGCCGGGAGAGGCCCCGCCTCCCGCGCGCGCACAGGCACACACACATACACACACGCGCTGCCCAGTGCCTATTGTGACGCCTCCGAGGGAAGCTCCGCGCCGCCGCCGGAGCCGCACGCGCCCCCTCCGGCCCCCGCCTCCCGCCGGCCGCCCGCGGCGCGCGCGGAACGGCCGGCGGCCGCGTTGAAGTTTCCCCAACGGGCGGCGGGGGCAGCGCTCGAGGCGGAGGGAGGGGCCGGAGGCAGAGCCGGCGTGAAGGTGTGAGGCGAGGGGCGGGCGGCGCAGGGGAGCCGGGCCGGCCGGTAAGTGCTGCCCCCTCCCCCGCAACCCTTTCCTCAGCGGCCCCTGGGGCGGGTGGGGCCGGTCCCCCCTCTCCCCTTCCATCCTCCCCGCCATTCCCCGGCGCTGTGCCTGCCCCACAAAGGGACCGGCGCCCGCCAGGTGTTACCCCCTCCCCTTTGTCCGTGCACCGGGCGGGCGGCGGCGGGAGGGAAGGAGGGCGGGAGGGAGGCACGTCGCGGAGCCCCTTTCCCCCGTCTCCCCAGGGGGAGGAGGGGGCGTGTTGTGAGGCGGAGGAGGGGAAGGGGGGTGGCCGCGGTTGTGCCGGAGCGCGCCGCTTCCCTCTCTCTCTTTCTCCTCGCCGCCCAGACCGCTCGGCCCCGTGTACCCGGCGAGGTGGCGGCGGCGGCAGGATCGGCCGGCGGGGGAAGGTGGGGGCCGGGGTCAGTGGGGCCGGGGCGGCGGGGGTGACGTCAGGCGCAGCCAGGTGCGCGCGGCCGGCGCCGGGCCGAGGCGGGCTGAGGTGAGGCGGAGGGGTCCACTCCCCCGCCCGGCCGCCCCGCGGGATGGGAGGGCAGAGGCGGGGGGGACGGGCGGCCGCTCCGCCGCACCGAGACGGGGGGGGGGGGGATTCTATCCGTCGGAGGGCAGAGATCTGCCCGCGGGAACACTGCGACCATTGTTCGGCCCGGCCGGGGAGGTCGCGGCTGGCGGGGGGCAGGAGGGAGCGGGCAGGTTCCAACTTCTCCGGCCGGAGAAGGTGACCGCCTTTCTCCGCGCCCTCTCGGCTGGCGGGCAGAATAAATCGGTGGGAGCCCAGGGCGCCGAAGGGCTGGCTTTAACTCTGGGCATATAGATTCCGTGCGCTTGCACCTGGAGCGGTACGTTGCCGTGGCTTCCCCTTCATGCTGCATGTGCTTTCGGGTTTAGAGTGAACATACAGTGACATCTAATTGTGACACGGTGGCATTTAATCAGATTAATTGCTCTAGTTTGATTTCTTTTTTTCCCCCCACTCTCTTCAGCCGTGATGGTTTTAAACAAATACCGTAGGCTTGAGAAGATGTAACTTGGATTATTTTTGAAGAAAAAAATATAGAATACACATAAGGGCAAATAAAAAGTGTGGAGCAAGGTGCTGCATTTAGATCCGTTTTATTAAACATGGACGTGCTTCCTCTTTATATGCCAGCATCAGGATTTTAGGTGATAGTCCCACATTTTCAACACTAGGACCTTTCTTTTGTTTGCATCTCCAACAGCTCAAACATACTATGCTTAACTAGCATTTCATATGGTAATGAGTTGAATGCCTCTCTTAAATACATGGATGATGAATCTATAAGTAAGGAAAGCTATATGAGGCTTCACATGAGTCACTGCTTATTAGTATCAAAAGTGGATCTTCCACTGCAGTCAATTTGTTTATTGGCTGTAATTGTTAACTGATTCCATATGACTGCATTCCTTTTTCTCTTGGCATGCAGATGCTGGGTATTGTCTGAAGTTGAAAGGTGCGCTTCCTGGAAAGGGAAATATTTCAAGATTTATTTGTGTAGCTAGTCTGTGATTATTTTATCTGGAGAATTGTGTTGCAAATGATTGAACTAATTCTGCTTTTTTACCCTCGCATCTGAAATGTTTGACAATGCTTTGGTAGTTTAAGTATGCTCAGCTAAGTCGTGTCCAAGCTTTCTAGCCCGCTTGCCAGCAAAATTTAATTGTCTTGGATTCTAGATGCTTTAATTGTAGAACCTATGAAAATCACTGACTGATTTAGATTTGGTGCCTTTCTGGTACCATCGGGCTAGTATATAAGCAAGCACTCGAGAAGGTATTCAGTGGAACACCATATGAAGTTTCTTTGCTTAAATTGCAGCAAAGATTAATTTTCAGCAAGTATGCAGGTGCCATTTTTGAGTATGAAATACTGACTTGACTGTGCTATAGAAGTGTAGATGGATAATATATATGGTTGTCTAAAAACTGTTTTTCTTGAAAAAGCTGAGGAATTGCTGCTCATCACTTGTGTTGAGATAATATGTTAATACATAGTCACTATTAAATATTTGTGAATCCAAGAAGGGGTTGGTCGTTGTAAAAGAAATCAAGACAGTGATACGGCTTTTTAAAACAGTCTTCTCATTGATTATTGTATGCTGAAAGTACATTCTGTTTTAATTGGGTTCCAGAGAACGTGTTATGTTATGCGTTGGGTGCTGCTGTTTCTGAAGGCAGACTGGAGTAGTGGGTGGAAGGTGATTTGGGTTACTTGGCTTTTCTTTCCATCCAGCTTTTTTTTTCCACTGCTGTTTTTCCTTGCAGTCACTTTGCCTCTCTTGCTTTGACTTCTCCAAAGGAAGATAAAAATGTCCCACTTTATACACCACTTCTGCATATAAAAAGGGCCTTTCGGTACTTGTATTGTTACTACTCCTGATGGTGAATACGCTACCAAGTATTACTATGCCTTCCATTTTTCCCCAGGTGAAAGAGAAAGGCATATTTTAAGCCTAGCTTCTTAACCTTTTTTTTTTCTTTTTTTTTTTTTTTTTAAATGTCATGGATGATTTTAGCTCTAATGGCTTTTTTTTTTTTTCCTGTTTGAAACATATGTAGCCTCATCCTTTTGTGGATCATCTAATGCCTAATAAGGTCTTAATGCATACTGCAGCCTTTCCCTTGGTCAGGACACTCATAGCATTCTGATGTCATGCATGTAGCATTTTCTTAGGCTATTATCTTTGAGACCCCTACCCTTCTGTCAAATTTGATTGAATTCAGCCAGCCAGTTTCCAAATAGGGGATCCCCTCCCCAACACTTCCTGCATGAGACTAATTTCCTTCAAAAGGTGGGGTAAACTATATTAAGTTTTAACCCAACATTTCACAATTTTTCCTTCACATCAGTCTTTTCTTCCGTATAGTAGATAGTGAAATCTGTTTCCCTGTGCTTCTAATGTGTTTTATCCTGCTTTCTTTTCCCTTTAATTTTTCTTTCTTCTGTCACTTTCCATGATGGATGTGTTTAATCTCATACCCTGTGTTTTCTGTTGGTTTTTCTTCCCCACAGAAGATGATGTTTATAATCCCGCTTGTTCTATGTTCTATTTTTTTTCTATATGCATATATATTTTTAAGACTCTTAAACTGCCATCACCCCGCTTGCATATACATTTACTTCTCATCCACCAAGATCTGTAAGTCTGCAGTTTGAAGGGAAGACAAAAATAAAGCAAGCCAGATACTTACCAGACTAAGGATTGAACTAAAATATGAAGCTCTATTGTCTGTGGGAAATCCAGAGTTTGAAACAAAACTAGGGTTTTTTTTCCCCTTTGCTCATATGCTTTTGGCTGCAGAGAAAAGGTACCATGATGGAAGTCTTATCAGGTTACTGTTGCTGCATTTGGACTGGGCCTTTTTATCACCTTCTGCGTCTGATGCATCTTAATGTACTCTGTTTAACTTAACTGCTTGGGGAATGAAACACCTGTTATAACTCATGCTCTGCTTTTTCTACTACCTTGGAGCCTCTGACTGCTGCAAAGGTGATAATACCATTTTTCCAGTTTTTGTTTTTTTGGACTGTGTCCTGGATTCTCAAAGATACCAAGGGCGCCGGATTGCAATAGGAGTTCTGTGTTCCAGTACATCTGTGAATCAGTCTCTAAAGCTTTTTGGGAGGGATCTTGAGGTCGTCTGACACAGATTACAGGCTATATATTTCATGTTTACAAGATGTGGTTTCAAAGAAGAAAAGTTATGGGATAAAACTGGAACAACTTAGTCTGTCATACTTATTTCAAATGACTTTGCAAACAAAATGTGTGGGTTTTTTTGTTTGTTTGTTTGTTTGTTTTTTTTGCAGAGCCACCTTCTCCCTAGAGGTCAGAAGCGTTCTGTATGACCTCTTCAGTCTACTCAAATGCTTATGCAGTGCTGTGAACTGCATCTTAGAACACAAGTTGAACAGAGAATGTGTCAGAGAGGCAGCTAAAACATTAATCACAGACTTCCAGGAAAATAAACTAATTAGCATAAGGAGAAATTCTCATATCTTTAATGTTGGATTCCTTAATTCTCTGAAAAATGTTTTTTTAATGACTTGGAAGACAGAAGATGTTATGAAAAGTGCATGCATTCCTAAAAACATATTTATTAATTTAGGTGCCTGTATTTTTGGGGGGTGGGGTGGAAAGCCAAATTCAATGCTAGCTTACTTATGCTAGTGTCTTGGTGTAATAAACTACCTTATACACTCAGAGAACAGCGCAGTGAAGGTAATTACACGTTAAGATGTTTCATGAAGAGCAGAAATAATGGATAGTTTTCAATGAGTTTATACCTTATTGTTGATTGACTTTTTACTTAGATGCTATGGTTGCGATGTGAATTTAGTCTTCCAACAGCAGGCTCCACACAAAAGTAGTTATGAATAACTGCCTGACACAAGAAACTTAGTAGAAAACAAGAATCTATTCTAAACCCAGGTAGGTTTTTTTGGCATCTAATAAAAGGCATTAAATTCTGTTGAGGCATTTCTTATAGTTAGGGCATTTGTACTGTTTTTTTCCCATTTTTTCCTGCTCTATGGTAAGCTCCATTCATTTACTGGGAGCATTAATAGAGTCTCTGTTCTCTATCTGACTCCTGTTTTCACAAATTTGGAGAACCTCAATATACTCGAGTCTAATTTGGTAGAAACTGGTCAATAGATTTTTAAGTTACTGAAGGGGAATTTCCAACAAATCTTCTGCAAGTGATCTTGTAAATTTTGTTTGCATTTCAAATAAATCTGAAAATTATTGGGACCTCTTAAAGAAAAAACGTGCATGCATAATTCTCATCCCATACAGATGCAACTGCCTGTAGGTAGGTAGAAGTATACAGTGACAACAAAGCCTGATGGTAGACTGAGTAGTACTAACTAGTATTAGTAACGGAGTTAGTACTGCTTCTGCAAAAACACTTGTGCTTTACTAATCTACTAGGGTTTTTGATTGCAGTAATAACATAGTAGATTAAATTTTAATATAGTTCTAATTTACATATACTTTTAAAAGGTATAATTGAAAGTTCCTCACACCGGGCTATTAAATGAAGAAGTCATGATGTGAGAGGTAAAATATTCTCAAGGGTCACAAAAATGTCTGAGAGGAAATAACAGAAATAAATGTTAAGTTATAGGAGGCTTAATGTTTTGTCTTAAATCAGGAGCTGTTCAATATTTTCTATTAATCATCTGTAGAATTTGATTTCAAAAATAGCTGTATTTACTGAGGATTCAAAACTTTTTAATCAAATTCAGAAATACTGCAAAAGTCGCCTGAGAAGTCTAAGCAAGCAGCAGGATGACAGGTAAAACTGATTGTTGGCATAAGCAAAATAGTGTCTTTTGGAGGCAGAAAATGAGATACTGTTTATATGCCTTAAAAGTTCCTAATTTAATGGTATTAATATAACAAGAAAACTTGGGCATTGTTGTAGCTTGCTGATGTATCATTACCCAATCTATAGCTGTAATCAGAAGTGGGGAAAATAGTATAGAGAAAGAAGTGCCATTCTATACAAATACCTTAATTCTTATCTGTTCAAAGTGTGTTATTAACTGTCAGTTAGTTAAAAAAAAGATAAACCACAATATTGTAGAGAGTTTGGCATGAAGGATATGGCAGAATTTTTCAAGAGACTTAAAAGATTGGAATTATTTACACAAGGAAATGAAATGCAGATCAAAACAGTGGGAAGTTATAAAATATATGTGAATTTTCATTCTCCAATAGCAGATGTAAAATAAAAAAAAATGCATTCAGTAAAAGACAGTTTATTGAAGTTGTACTTTTTTGTAAGGAGAGGGGAATTTAGAATTGTTCCCTTCTTTCACTCAGTGTGCCTGTATTTCTCTCCATGTGTATATCTGTCAATCTGCCTGTCATTCAGTGATAGACTATTTCTCTTGAATACACACAACCAGCTTAAACTCCTTGCTTTATTTGCTTCAAACAAATAATTTGAACTTTGCTCTTTCTCATCAGAGATGACTGTTCAAATAAATTAAATAGCTTGAGGTATTTTCAGTCTTCTATAGCTGAAATAATTTGATAGTAGTGGTGTTATGTCAAAGCAGAAAAAGGAACTCTTACAGCTCAACCCTTGCCTGATGCCTTATGTACCAAACTCTCTATTGCAATTGAGGCAGATGGCAGATGGGATTGGTTCTTAGTATCTACCATATTTGATAGATTCTTGAAGCACTAATCTATTTATAGGATGTCTTTAATAAACTCTGGGTTCCTCACAAATTTACTATCTGCTTATTCATTGGACATCTGATCAGTGTAGTCAAAAGATTATTCTCTTGAAACCTGCTCAGTCCCTTTGAGTGTCTGTTGATTTGTTTCATACAGCATAGCATGATATGTTTGGAATGACATTGTGGCGTATCAGTGTGGCCCAATGATGGGACATCTTGATAAATTATATACTTTTGTGGCCTAAAATTTTTCTTAACTCTGAACTTCTGACAGCAACTGAATGTGCCCTCAGCCTAGACGTTAGAGGGTTCCCATGGGAAACAGCCACTTCATGATTACTATTAGCTTAAAGCAATACTTGGTAAGAGGTTTCATGTAGAATAACCTATTGGTGGAGAAAAATCCTAGTTACTTCGAATACTTTCAGACTTTCGTTCTCTCACATAAAATGATCCCTTAATTTTGTCTTCTATTGTTCCTGGGAATACATTGAAAAGCAAAGCCATTTGTGTACAGAAGCAATCTAAATGGGTCATCTTCTATGTCTGAGTATTTTCAGAAATGTAAGCATTTCCCACTATCTCAGAGCTTGCGTGTTGGGCACTGGCTACCAAAGCTGATTTTTGAGTATGAATGTAACATCCAATCCTTTTTAGGTGTTTCAGCTTTTCCATATGCTTGTTGTAGATATTCTAGTCCATCCCTGGTTATAATGAGCTTCTTTACTCATGGTTATTTTTCCTTTGAAACCTTCTGTGTCATTAGATCAAGAATCTTTTTAGAAAAGCTATTAACTTTATTAAGCAAAGAAATAAGGATATGATTTTTAAATGAAAATGGCTAGAAAAGAAAGCCATAAAGACTGTATGATGCAGTCATAAAACACATTGGATGTTTGATTCTGGTTGTTGGTCAAGTTTCATTTTGAAGCATGTTAGTCTGAGAGAGCTGAGGACTCTGCTTGATGGTAACCTCCTAGAAGGCTGAGAGACTTTGACAGACAAATTCTTCTCTACTTGTTTTATGCCTCCTTTTTAAGGAATTCATAAGCTTATGTAGAAATACTTTCAAACATACACTGTAGGGGGTTTTGGTCTTGGCTTCCCATCTTCCTCAAAAGTCTGACTTGCAACATGAGGCTTTCCATACATTATTTTTTTTTTAGTTGCAACTTGCCTATATAGCATTTTTGCAGGTTAGCAGTTTATGTTAATTTTCAAGATGTTATTGTTCATTTAGATCCCAAGACACATCTGTTAGCCTTATTTTTAGAATACTATCTCTAAGCTTGAGTTAAAATCAAAACCACCTACCATTTTGTCTGTATGTTGGAACAAAAGGAACCGTTTGGACATTGTTGTTGAAAGGGTTTTGGAGAAGCCTGATTCACCTGTACTTAGGAACAGTAATTTAAAAAATACACTTCAGAAAAATTTGGGACAGAACCCTATTTCTGTAAGATATATAGGAATGTTGAAATGTCTGGAGTCTTATAGAAAGAAAATGCATGTTCAGTGCTCAGAATATAGCCCTTTAAGTAGTACAGACGTTATAGGATGTGGAAAACAGACAATGAAATGTTTGAATATAATGATGATAATCGTGTTGTTCGGAGTGGTGGGTTTTTTCTTAATGAAAATTTATAACTGTTGCATGATGGTCTCACTGTAGTGCATGTATTAATTTTGGGTATCTGCAAGCTTTGCAGATAAGATTTAATAAGTGACATGCAGGTGTATTTAGAAACTATAAAACTAACTTAATTTGTAGGTTTAATTGGACAAAACAATGCTAATTGCTGATATGTAGTAATTTTTATTTTGTTAGAAATGCTGTGGGTTTTGTTATATAGATGTAGTTACAATTGAGCGCTTCAAAATCACTTGTTATCCAAAGTTAGTGAAAATTTATTAGTAAGAATGAAATATACTGTAATTATCACACATTTAGAAAGTAAAAGTATTGCTAATGCTGTTTGCTGTTGTGCAGCTGTTAGGATTTAAAAAATACATTCTGGAATTAGTGGATACCCTAAGGA
Source organism: Gallinago undulata (assembly GCA_026546715.1). Classification (NCBI taxonomy): domain Eukaryota; kingdom Metazoa; phylum Chordata; class Aves; order Charadriiformes; family Scolopacidae; genus Gallinago; species Gallinago undulata. The sequence continues at coordinate 71,189,956 of JAOTQQ010000023.1, forward strand.
GAGAAATTTGTCTATTAAATATAGTTAGCTAGTGCATGAACTGGGCAGATGAGGGAACGATGTCATTTTGACTCTGGTCCAAGGCCAGTACAGGCCAAAACGTATTATTTTCAGTGGATGTGCTTGTGCATTATAAAGCTCATAATCAGAACTGGCGTTAATACTACCAGATAAACAAGGAGTAAATGGATCTAAATGTGTATTAGGTTCTTCTGTTACATTGTTTATCTCTTGTATAAACCAACCACTTGTGTTCCAGACTTACTATGTCAAAAAGTACAAATTTGAGTCACACTCTTGCAAAGTGTTAAGTTTCATTATTTTTTTTTGAAACTGTGTTTATTTTTAGCATATCATGCTTAGTATGGAAGTGTATTTTGAAGAATGTCAACATTAAAACCTATTTAGAAAAGTGTGGGCTTTAACAATTTCCCCCTTACATACTCTATTACAATTTCCCTGTGTCTATTATATGAGAAGTTGTCTTTTTGTAATATTCTAGTCAGAATTAGATCACCATGCAGGATTTCTGCTTAATACTTTTAGTGTGCTTCTGTTGAGATGCCAGTTCCAGACTCTCCTAAAGATTCAAAAAGTAGTGCTCCAAAATCTAAGGTGACTAGTATGCATTACATGGGAAAATATTTTTTTGGGAAGTTTGATTAGCATTGGAGAAATTAATATACTGAATCTTTAGTACAACCAGCAATACTAGGAAGATACCTTACTTGTCAATAAATATTTAGGAAGTTTCCCTTACTACGAAAACCAGCCTAAAGCTCAGCAAGTTTATAATTAATCTTTCAGTTAGATAGCTATAATGTGTCAACTATTAAAAATAAATCATTTTTGTCCTATTTAATACACAGTGTGTTTCAGTCCCTCTGCTGCAGCTTGGATTTTGTCAGAAAGTTGCAGAATGAAATTAATGCCTGTCAACTTGGTTAAAACTTGGGTTATATTCTTGTCTCTTCTGTAGCATGCATAAAAATGAAAGGGGAAAGTAAATGATTTGGCCTTGTTCCAGTGCTAATTGAGATATGGTGTATCCAGTGTATGAGACTTGGGATAGAAAACAAACTTTAGGGATCTTGTTTTTCAAGAAGTATGTGGTGAATTGCTAGGCTTTAATCAGGAAACTGTAACTGTATTATTGATGGTGGGCCTTACTGTTTAAAAAAGGCATCAACTGCTTGCTGCTTTGGACTGCGGCTAAAAATTCAGGCAAATCATCAGTCCTTGATGTTTTGTCCTGTTTAGCATTTAACTTTTTTTTTTTTTCCCCTAACAAATAAAATTGAAATAACAATGTCAAACTTCCTGAGAACATAAATTTATTCTGTATTCAGTTTTTAAGGATGCTGTCTGTGTTCTGAGTTTATAGCATATTTTTTGTTGTAATAACAGGGAATTTTAGACAGTTATTAAATACAGAAGGGCTCCCTGGAGGATGTATTGTGTGTCCAAACCACTGGCTGATACAGTAGTGCTTGCTTTTTTCTGCTATTGTGAATCTTGAGTTGTTTTGTAGATAGTGGAACAACTGCAAAGAGAAGGTGAATAGTTTTCTAATTTGTGTTTGTTTATATTGTTGCCCACAGGAAGTAGGAGATATGCTTTTGAACTCCCAGAGAGCCAAGGAAGATGTTTCTTCTTTGTAGGGGACAGACCTAATATCAAAGATGGGCACCCTCTCTCCTGGCCATGTTATATAAGAAAAAACAGGAGCATCTTTTTCATTCTTGGAAGGAGTGAATGTAAACAGCTGTGTTCATTTTTAGTGGATAAAGATGCTGGTTTTATGGGTTTGAATCTGCCAGGTGAAATCTAGAAAAGGGTCGGATTATAAATTTTACCTGTCTTTACTGTCATCCATAGATTTATTTAGATAATACCCTCTTCGCATCATATGGTATGTGGGTAGTCTAGAAGCCTAAATGAAGATTTTTCTCTGAAAGGCAGTCATACTGCCATGGGCATAGGATGGGGCTGAGGCAGTGATGGCTCATTTCCAGACACCTTAATGGATAGCTGTCTTCAGCTGTCCAGGTAGACATACCCTAAATGTTTTACTAGATCTGGGCTTTAATGGTGTGACCCGATTTGTCTGAATGGTATATCACACAGTTGCTTGACACAACATGTAAATAAAAGCAATTTGTTGGGGTTGTTTGTGTGTGTGAGAATAAAGCTGTCTATGCAGTACTGAAAAATGTATCTGTTAAATGAAAGATGACACAGATATCTGTGTAAATGGAGTCATAGTGTCTCTTTCTTACTGCATTTCTTAGCAAAATGAAGTATGCTTGAAATTAAACACTGGGTTGTTGTTGTTTTTTTTTGTTTTTTGCTTAAAATATTTTAAATTCCTCCCCCTCTGCTTCTCACGATATTTCAGTAATGAGGAAAGCAAAGTTGTTGGTTGCATTTTGGGTAACTTAAGTTTGCTTTATAGAATATTAGTAATCTTGAATGCTGTTTGGGGACAGACAGTAAAAATGAAGCTGACCAGTAACTGTCATATCATGGTTTGGTAGGGAAATAGGAATTGTTAGAATGTAGAATCATGTTTCATGTGTGATTGCAAGCTTTTCTTCCTTACCCAGATTCTAGTTACGTTATGCTCTGTCCTGGTCAAGTAAAGTTTAAAGTCGCACCATTTTCATTTCAGTCTTCTAAAAACAGCATCTCTGTAAATGCTGATTTGCTGTGGCCATTATTTTAATTGCAATGGAGCATGAATTTATGAAGGTGATCTGTTTCTGTAGGCAACAGGGAAACTTAGAGCAGAAAAATAAACACCTATCAGTGTGGTTCCACCATTTTCACTGTCTGATACCCTTAATCTCTTCTCCCTGAATCTGGTGGTGAGCTGTAAACCTCCGTTGCTCTAAGGCAGCTAATAAGAATAAGAACAGAACCTTTTCTTAAAGTAGCAATATTTTTCCTTGAAGCTCCTGAGCAGTCAGTTTATGGCAGTTTGAGAAACACCGGCGTGGTTGGCCTGTTCTTGCGCTGTTGTACCTCTGTGCACACCCACAGAACACAGCTGAGAATGAGGAATGAGGAGGCGCAGCAGGTTCACTGTCTGCTCTCAGTGGGGAAAGGAAGGTACCCAAAACTGTTGCTTTATTCTAAAGGGCAGGGGTAAGCTTCCCTTAGAGGATGCTGGTGAATGCTTCTCACCTCACAGCTTTGCCATCCATGGTCTGTCATACCTGCCCTAGAGAGAGCCTTATCTGTAAGGGCTCACCTCTTACAGTGTGCTTCAGTCCAACATTAGAAGCCCCTCAGATTGACAGCTGCTGTCATGGCGAAAGACATCTCTGCAGGTGTTGTGTGACTGCTGGTTTTTAAGAGCAGGAGAACCTTCAGTCACTTTAACATTCTGTTGTGACATGTAGATAATGGATATTTCATGGAATTCATAAGTTACTCTTTGTCAGAACATTTTGAACTTCAGGTATTGGACACTAATTGAAGTGAACGTTTGACTTCAACCCTTGCTGACCTCTGCAATCCACATTTCTGCTTGGGATAGTAGTTGCATTCAGTCGGCCGTTAAACAACTTCTAAAACTCTACTCTCTGATCTCAAGAGTGTAGTTTTTTTTTAATGGGACTTTTTTGAAGGTGGCCATAAAAGAAAGACAACAGCTACTGTCAGAAGTATTAAGTAGGATGCAATGCGAACAGGCTAGCTTAACGCACTCCTAAATATAATTCTTCTAGATTGTTCTAAAAATAACTCCTTCAAGCAATAAAAATTGATGTAAGTTGACAGTATGTTTTAGCAGACATTGACAAAATGTCAATTTCTGCTTTTTGAACTTTTAGATAAAAAATGTAATAATTTAACCTCTTTAACCGCAATAATTTAACCTGTTCTTCATAGATGTTGTTGCTTTATTACACTGTCCTTGTCTGTTTTGTGTGTCATAACTGTTTTTTCTGAACTTGTGCATGTTTCTTTATTTTACTAAACTATTACAATAAAAAAATCCACTCAGGATTATGGCTTTATTCTGTTTTCACTAAACACAGTTCTATCTAGAATTACAATGAAAACATAAGCAAAATTTTTTTAACAGTAATCGCAAAGTTTTGTTTATAAAAGTATTTTCTCAAGTCCTAGGTATACACAAATGCATTGAGTTAGTTATAAAGTTTCTCTCCTGAGCAAGCTTTGCATAGCATTGGGTTTTGTTTTGTGGTTTTTTGTTTTTTTTTTTCAAATAGTGTTTTGTCTACTTAATTTCTGTCTCTCCTTGTGGAAGAGCTAAACCTGACAAATGATGAGAAGGGGAGTGTGGCCACAGTCACACTTAGCAATTTGTCCTGCTTACATCAAGAACACAACAGTTTTGAAAACATGAGGAAACTCCAGTTGTGGTCAGTCTTCCATGTCTGCAAAACAGATTTTTGGTTATTTTCAGTGATTATGTTCATAGTTGTGTCTGGTGACATCCTGGTGTAATGGAGCTGCAAGAAAGATGGGTGGGATCAATAGATGGCATTGTCTGTGAACGCATAGAAGTTAGTTGCCAAGATAAGATGGGTGAAGCAGTGTGGCAAGAAACTGTAAGGAGGAGTTAGATGGAATAGGAGAAAAAAACAACAGCCATTTGTGATTTTTCAAATACCTATGGAGTTTGAAGTGTACTGGAGGTTTCTGTGCAATTTTCTCCTTTAGGAAAATTCATTTTAAAAACTGCCCATTTTTCTCTTGAATTATGTAAAGCCATGATGCTTTTGCAATTGGTAGTAATATTCTTAAGGTTTTCTTTAATGATGTATTGAACGTTGATAGCTTTATATAGATAGATAGATAGTATACATTGTGAAGAGTTGAAGTTAATGAGAGGGTAGAGAGGAATTAAACGATAGAAGAGGTACTAGGAGGAGGAAGTGAATCTTGGAGCTGGAAAAGGGAGAAAGGAAGATAAATCTGGTGTGTAGATAAACAATTTAGGAAAAAGTAAAAGGAGCTTTGGAAGAAAGCTCTAGTGTACTGATATGTACGTTTGAGAACAAATAGCAGTAACAGAAGGGAAAATAACCTGGAAAACAAAATCCTGTGTACAAATATAATTGGTGGAAAACGTGACTGAAAACAGAAAGTGGAGGGAGAAAAGCAAGCAGAGGAAGATAACAAAAATACTAAGGATGCAGAGGATCAAAGCGCATATCCATCTAAATCGGGCTCATTTAAGAAAAGAAAATCACCTGAATTTTCAAACAAATCTTACAAAAAATATAAGGGAGGAAGACCAATATGGGATACAAAACTACATTAAACTACAACTTGAAGTTAGATACCCTATGCAGATCTAAAGGGCATGTAAGTATTAGTAAAGCTTCTTTATGGGCCGTATTTGTTTTAGTCAAAGGAGCATCTACACAGTCAGACTAACATCTTGTTAGTCATTGTCATTCATCCTATAGTCTTAGAGTATCGGTTAGGTTTTCATCTTGCCTTCTGGCAGATGCTTTTTTCCTTAAATATAGCAACACAAGAGTTTGCAGAGCCAGTTATTGAAGTTTGAGTATGAGGCTTCACTACCTTATGCTGACAATTTGCAGTGTCTGGTCTTAAGAACATTATACAATCTGAAAGTTCATGACTAACTTAGTCTAATATCATGTATAAAATTCTGTCACTGTTGACACTGAATTCGAGGCAGGAACCCTGTCTCTGTATCTCTTCTATGTCTGTATTTTGAGAAAGTATGGACTTCATATGGATGTAATATTTTAAGGAGGCTCAAGGAGTTTCAGAAAGGTGCTTGTAAGAATGCAGACTGTCAAGAAATTCTTGTGGTGCCATTTTTGTTAGGTAGCCCCTGCACATGGTCCTTGTGTTCATGTCACCCTGCAGTTGTATGGTCTTACAGTAAGTGGGATTGGGTAGTCATCCAAGGTCTTTCTGATTTTGTTTGCCGGTTTATGTTTTACTTGGATTAATTTTCTGTTCTTTTTAATTTTACCTGCATGCTGGGGGTAAAAAGATAGGATTTCTGTCGGTGCTCCTTAAAAAGCGGTTATCAAATTATTACCTAAGTATTCACTGCAGATTGTTGCAAAACTTTTCCAAGAATTCTATTCAAATCTCTTTCTGCACTTGTGAAATCAAGGGAGCTTTGCAATTGATTTCAATAGCATCATGCTTCTGGGGGAGCTGGGTGGCTGGAGGGAATTCCTGTGGTTTTTCTTTCAAGATACAAGTCATCTTTTTCATTTTCATCACAGTATGCTTAGTTTTAAAGTAGCAGAGTAAGAAGATAAGGCTATGTAGGTTTGGAATTGAACTTCACATATCAGTTGGGCTTTTGTCAGAAATAATTACAATAAGTATTCTACACAGCTATAACATTCTTTCCAAAATCATATCCCAGGACAAGGGGCAACAGACACAAGCTAGAACACAGGAAATTCCATCTCAACATGAGGAAAAACCTCTTTAATTTGAGGGTGGCAGAGCACTGGAACAGGCTGCTCGAGGAGGTTTTGGAGTCTCCTTCTCTGGAGATACTCAAAACCCATCTGGATGCGTTCCTGTCCAGCCTACTCTGGGTGACCCTGCTTTGGCAGGGGGGTTGGACTAGATGATCTCCAAAGGTCCCCTTCACCCCCCTACAATTCTGTGATAGCTGTAAATGGCCCTTATTCTTCTTAAAATCAGACTATTTTTCAAAATAAAACAATTCCAGTAAATATGTTATTCCAAGCTGGAGGCACCCTAATTTGTGAATCCTTTAAATTAACTTCTTAATTTTAAGTGCGGCATTATGGATGGGGAAGCTTTATTAATGAATTTGGGGATGAGGGAGTTTGGAGTAAAATAGGCAATAAGGATGACACTTAAGATGAAATGAGATTTTTTTATGCTGTCAGTTCTGTAAGACAGTAGAAAGAGATTGTTCCAAAATGAAAAAAACAGTTTGCATGCATAAGTTAGTTATCAGTGTGGTGTCATGTCAAACAGACTTCTGTAACTGTTTATTTTTCCAGAAGAATGAAATACATAGTTTATATTAAAAAGTTAAAGTAATAAGTAATGCATGGGGGATAGAAGGGAGGAAGCTTGTTTTGCATGACATCCTTCTCTCAAAATAATCTTTTAATACAGCATCAGGAATAGTTTAGTTCAGAACATTTCTTTGTATGTTATGTGCTTCAGGTGGAAGGACACATTTTATTCTAGTGGTAATGCCAACTTCCTTCCTGTTTTATTTTCTATTGCATGCAACTACTTTAAGGGGAGAGAGACCTACAGCTCTTAATTATCATAACACTACGAAAATTGGGCTCATTTTTCTATACCTGCCTCTGCCTGTTCTTTTAATGACTTGGCAATTTTAAAGCTTTTCATGAGACAAAACCACAGATATGATGACTAGGGACCTTGCTTTATCTAGACTCCTGCTCAACTCAAAGCTATGGCCAGCACTAAGGCAGGCCAGATACCTTTGTCTGGATGAGTCATGACCACTTGCAAGGATGGAGCTTCCATAGGCTTCTCTACAACTGGTTTCAGCCCTACACCATCCTGCTATGGAGGAATTGTCTCCAGAAGTCTAGCCTGAACCTTCCAAGTTGCAATTTATGGCCACTTTTCACTGTCTGCTACTACCGAGAAGAGTTTGACTCCATTGTCTTTGTAACTCCTATCCAGTAGTTGTCATTTGCTGTTATTAAACTGCTCCTGAGACCTTCTGGCTGAAGTGGTCTAGATTGCCCAGTCTTCTTGGAGGCTGTGAGTTCTCAGCCCCTTACCACCTGGGGCAACCCTCTCCAGTTTCCAATTAGTCTTTTTGAAGTATGAACCCCAAAACCAATATTCTAAATACTGCCTTACTAGGGCTGAGCTAGAGGGGAATGGTAACTTTCCTTGTTCTGCTTGGTTTTGTTTCTGTCTTGTTCTTTTTCTTCCTAATACAGCCCCACGTGCGGTTTGCCTTATTTGTGATTAAAAAGTATTGTTGGCTTGTCTTCAGTGTAGGATCCATTGTAACCCTTAGGTCCTTCTCAGCAGGGATGCCTTGACTGATGCGTGGAACAGATCTACCTCCTTGTATGTCTAAGTGAACTTCACAGTTTCAGATGACTTTACTTGTTCAGTTTCTCCTTGTTCCTCTTTTTACTGTTATACAGTGAGTTTGGTTGTGGGTTTTTCTTTTACCGTGTCAAAACAGGATCAGAGCTAGATATTCTGTACAACTCTGCTTACGATCTATGGACTTACCAAAGTGAAAAACGTCCCTGAACATCTTGAAGGCCCAGTCCCCAAAGATAGGCTTCTTTAGATTTTTATCTTAGAAAAACAAACAAACAAAAAACCCCCAAATTTCCCAACTTGTAAATTGAAAAGGAAAACTTCTATTTTTGTTTTCATCTTTGTTGTGATGAGAAGTTACTGCTACTGAGCAGTTGTATATTGATGTGCCTGAAATTTTAGTAGTAGCTCTAATAGTGGTTACACACTCACTTTAATGCAGTACTGTGTTGACCTTCCAGGATGTCATTCCAGTAGACTGTCCATCCATATATTACATGTGTTGAATCTTGTTTATAGATTATTAAATACCTCTTTTTGGGGAATGTAAGTACCAGGAGCTTTCACAGGAGGAAAAATGGACAAATATTTCAGAAATAATGGTACAGTCTCAATATGAGTATCTGGAGTAAAACCTGCTTTATACTCATGTATTTCAGATACAATTATTGACATACTTTGTTTTGGTTAATACAGTTAATATTTGGATTCTTTTTACATAAATAGTGAGGTCAAACTAACCCTCTCTCACCACTTTTATATTTAAGTATTTCTTTTGAAGATATAATTTAAACAGGAAGCGGAGCAATGAGGTCTGAACTATTTGTGTGTGAAGGAATTAATTTTTGTTAATCTGTTCATTAAAATTTTAAAAGAAAAAAACTTGAAAGTTTATCTGAAAACCTAACCCGGTAGTTTATTTTTTTTTTAATATTGCAGCTGAAATTAAAAGCATCCATTACAGTGATGTGGATACATGCAGAAAATATTTGTCACAAAGTTGTTATTACAGGCTAACGTTCATCCAGTAATAACATAGATAATATCAAATAATTTGAATAGTGAGTGCACAGAAGGTTAATGCAACTTAAATGAAGAATGCAAGACTGTTTATGTCTGGAAAATAGATACCAAGATGTACACAAATATAACTTATTTGGATTGCTTTGTTATTGTTTTAACAGTAAAAACTGCAAGATTAAGATCTAAAGTACTTATATTCAGTAGGCACTCAACAAACACTGATAGCAGCAATGCAAGTCTTCTGCTCATCGCCAAAGGCTATTACTTGCTTTATATTCATATTTAACATAGTTGCTTTAGGGATGTGAAAGGAAGCTGGTTGTTCCTTCTCCAAACTTGAAGGTTATTTTCCACCTTTGAGAGCACTTCATTTTGTGTTTTAAATTGAAGGTGCAGAGATATGAATGGTCTCTTGCATTCTGAGAAACTGTCCTTCTGAATTTGTAGTGCATGTAAATTGGAAGATAGAAGCCTGTTGTGATTTCTCTGCACTTGAAATCCACATTCAGTTTTAGGTCTCTGTGTGCTTTGGTCCAGTGCTAGTGTATTGGAACTGAAAGACTAGTAAGTGTGGTGCTTCTGATTTCTGGTCAGGGAGCTTTTCTGATTGATATAGAAGGTTGGTTTGGTTCAGTTGTTTTTCTCAGCTGGAAGTGTAGCGTCCACGTGTGTAAAGTCTTGGAATTGAGTGCTGAATTTCCAATATGCTAGTAGATTTCAAACAGGGAGCCCCCAGGTAGTTATTTATCCAACTTGTGTTTGCTTGCCTATTAATTTGCCACGAGCTGGCTAATTTAGGCAAAATTGTAATCCCTGTAGGTATCATGACAATCCAGAACACAGTGACTCTGGAAATAGGTTGTAGGATATTGTGTTCTCTGCATTTCCTCATTTTTACTGCAGGGCAAGCAAATGTGTATTCTTTTGCATGCAATTAGTACACCTGCTGAAGTGCAGGACCTTTCCTCAACACTGTTCTCCGTGACAAGAGCATTATAACTGTATGTCTTCAGTCAGAAAAGCAGTGGGAGGAATAATGCATTTAAATATACCAAATCATATTTAATTTGTTGCTTAGCAGCCAAAGCAAATTATGGAAATCTCTGAGACAGATCAAATATTGCTGTAGTAAAGGGATTTCAGATCAGCTTGTCCATTTTTGTTGTTTTATAATACACCAAAGTTCAGAGTTTGGGGAAGGGAGGTGTCTTTTCCCACTTACTGATGTTCTCCTTAGTCAAAATAATTTTGATGAAACCTGAAAGGACATAGGAGAAAAGCAGAAAAAAACCCAAACAAACAAACAAACAAAACCCAAAAAGAGAGTGGGGGAAAGAAAAGAGACAAAAAAACAACTCTGCCCTTTGAAATCTCACCAGATAAGCACTTTAGTTAGATACATAGATGAGAAAATGTAACATCACTAGTCTGGATGTTTATGGAACAATCTGGGTGCCAGTTTAATTTACAAGTTTTTTCACCATGTAAGTGTCTGGAAAATACACAAACTAGTCTTTGCCATTTTGAAGATCCAGGTGGTTCAGTTTCCCATTGTGTATAGAGGAATCTCTCTTATGTGTGAAATTTTTGAAATTTTAGTTGTTTGGTCTTAATCTAGTTTTACTATGCGTAGTTGGATACAAAGGGTAGTAATTACCATAGCAGAAGTTCACCAAATCTTTTAGTACCTACAATTCTTTCAACGTTTTTCCGTTTCCAATATTTTACGTAGGAAGCAATTGCTATGAATTGATGTTTAGGGGTTGGGGATGTGGAATATAAAATCTATTTAAAGATAAAAGTACCTCCAGATTGATTCAACAGTAAGATACATGCATGAGTACATACAGAATAAAAATTAAAAAGAAAAGGAAAGGGAGACAGACTTTAATATACAGCTAAGCATTGCGGTGGATGGAAACAGGCAAACTGCTCTGGGTTGACTGAGGAGCAGAAGCAGGCTGAGCTAAGCAGAGGATTTTCATATGTGACAAATGTGAAATCCTCCAAGGGACTGGTATAGCTATTAAAAAATCCCACCAAAGCTCATGGAGTGGAGGAGGGCTCTATGATCACAAGCAGCAGGCAATGCTAGTGGAGCTAATCGGGGCAGCCAGTGGCATCTGAATTTGGGATCTTGGAGCATGAAGGAAGCAGCTGTTGCAGTGCATGAGAGCTGGGCACTGTAATGGGAGGTGTGTGTGCATGTATGAATTGAAGAAATTCCTAAGCTTAAGGCATGAAAGTGTACTGATATTGAGTCAATGTTTTGTGATCGCAAACCTGTTGCTGTCATGATTATACTTCATAGAAACTTAAAACCTTTTGGAAAGAAAAATCCTTTTGGTTGGAAGCTTCATGTACACTAATCTCTTTGTTACCCAGCACACAAGCTGCAGTCTGTTTTCTTCAATTATCAGTAAGGAAATAGAAGCTGAAGTTCTCAAGCTATGACCTCAAGTATGATTTTTGACATTTACCTCCTCTAACTCTTTGGGCTTTTTATCTTTAAATTTCTTTTGGTATAAATATAGCGTTCACAATTCTTTTAAAATTTCTCTTTCTGGTTTAAATGAGTAACAGTTATGTGTGGGCAGCATCAATTTGAGGGTAGCTTTTGATGCATTAGCAACTGCTGCAGAGAGATACTGGATATTTATGGAATTTATTTTTTTTTTTTAAATGGGCAGAATGTTTCTTGTCCTTACATACAGAATGAAATATATGCTTTTCAAAAGAAGATATAGAAAGTGCTAGCAACTTTTATATCACAAATACTTACATTATAAAGAAAAAACCAAACACAGTACAACCTGAATGCTTAGTTTCTTCTTTACTGTGAAATATTTTTGCAGTTTGTATGGTCTTCCAAGAATTCTGTTTGTGCAGCATCTTTTGTTTAAAGATATTTATGTACTTCAGGGCTTAATTGGATTTAGTAAAACATGTAAGAAACATGGCAACTGTCTGTTTTCTTTCATACCGAAAAGCTAAAGGGATGGAGAATCTTTGTGGACTGCTTAAAATTAACATAATGTGAGAAGCTTGAAAGAAGAGCCTACTCCCTAGACTCCTTATGCCCTAATATCAAAATTCTTATTTTTTATTTTTTGGCATTCAGAATTGCATTCCAAAATTTAACTTTAGATAGTTGCGAAATACCAGGTTACAGAACAGTGCTGACATAAACATACTATTTCTCAAAAGATACATGGTTACTAATGTTGAAATTTGATAACCTACTTAATTTGGAATTGAGGAGAGGGCTCTTACTGTGTTTGGTTTGTGGGGTGTTTTGGTTTGTTCCGTTCCTGGCAGAAGCAGGTTCTATTATTATAGTCTACAGTTTGAATGTCCAAAAAGACTGAAAAGTGTGCAGAGAGCATCACTTTGTTGGTTGCTGATGGAATTCAAAGGTGATGTTACCAGTCAACAGTGAATGTCTAATGGACATTTTGCTTACTGACAGAAGCCTTAAAGGGAAGTAGTCTACACATTAGCAATGAAATCATCAGAAATCATCTTTTACAGTAAGCTAGTACAGTTTTTAGTTTGAATTGTAAGACTAATTCCTTTAGCTGTACAGGACCTCCATTTTTCCCAAAACTTACCATAGATAGACTTTTTTCCATGTTGCCCCTATGAACCGTATAGCTTCAACTATAGGCATTTAGGGGACGTTTTTTACAGTCACCTTCTTGCCATATGCTTACTTTTAGGACACACATGACCTGTGCATTTCTGAGAGGACCAGTGCTTATTGCACGTGTGCAGTACAGCAGAGGCACTGACATAGATTCCCGCACGTATCTTTTGGAAAGGCAGCATCCAGAAATGGCAACAGAAAGATTTATGCTCCCAACCATATACTTTCCCAAGGACTGTCAAAAATATGTTGATGATGTGTTAGGCAGCTGCAGTCTGTTTCCATTTGCTCTCTCTTCTGAGGACTCTTCTCTGTTGTAGGACTGAATGGACATCTCACATGAAGGGAGACATTTAAAGATAAAAGTACCTCCAGATTGATTCAACAGTAAGATACATGCATGAGTACATACAGAATAAAAATTAAAAAGAAAAGGAAAGGGAGACAGACTTTAATATACAGCTAAGCATTGCGGTGGATGGAAACAGGCAAACTGCTCTGGGTTGACTGAGGAGCAGAAGCAGGCTGAGCTAAGCAGAGGATTTTCATATGTGACAAATGTGAAATCCTCCAAGGGACTGGTATAGCTATTAAAAAATCCCACCAAAGCTCATGGAGTGGAGGAGGGCTCTATGATCACAAGCAGCAGGCAATGCTAGTGGAGCTAATCGGGGCAGCCAGTGGCATCTGAATTTGGGATCTTGGAGCATGAAGGAAGCAGCTGTTGCAGTGCATGAGAGCTGGGCACTGTAATGGGAGGTGTGTGTGCATGTATGAATTGAAGAAATTCCTAAGCTTAAGGCATGAAAGTGTACTGATATTGAGTCAATGTTTTGTGATCGCAAACCTGTTGCTGTCATGATTATACTTCATAGAAACTTAAAACCTTTTGGAAAGAAAAATCCTTTTGGTTGGAAGCTTCATGTACACTAATCTCTTTGTTACCCAGCACACAAGCTGCAGTCTGTTTTCTTCAATTATCAGTAAGGAAATAGAAGCTGAAGTTCTCAAGCTATGACCTCAAGTATGATTTTTGACATTTACCTCCTCTAACTCTTTGGGCTTTTTATCTTTAAATTTCTTTTGGTATAAATATAGCGTTCACAATTCTTTTAAAATTTCTCTTTCTGGTTTAAATGAGTAACAGTTATGTGTGGGCAGCATCAATTTGAGGGTAGCTTTTGATGCATTAGCAACTGCTGCAGAGAGATACTGGATATTTATGGAATTTATTTTTTTTTTTTAAATGGGCAGAATGTTTCTTGTCCTTACATACAGAATGAAATATATGCTTTTCAAAAGAAGATATAGAAAGTGCTAGCAACTTTTATATCACAAATACTTACATTATAAAGAAAAAACCAAACACAGTACAACCTGAATGCTTAGTTTCTTCTTTACTGTGAAATATTTTTGCAGTTTGTATGGTCTTCCAAGAATTCTGTTTGTGCAGCATCTTTTGTTTAAAGATATTTATGTACTTCAGGGCTTAATTGGATTTAGTAAAACATGTAAGAAACATGGCAACTGTCTGTTTTCTTTCATACCGAAAAGCTAAAGGGATGGAGAATCTTTGTGGACTGCTTAAAATTAACATAATGTGAGAAGCTTGAAAGAAGAGCCTACTCCCTAGACTCCTTATGCCCTAATATCAAAATTCTTATTTTTTATTTTTTGGCATTCAGAATTGCATTCCAAAATTTAACTTTAGATAGTTGCGAAATACCAGGTTACAGAACAGTGCTGACATAAACATACTATTTCTCAAAAGATACATGGTTACTAATGTTGAAATTTGATAACCTACTTAATTTGGAATTGAGGAGAGGGCTCTTACTGTGTTTGGTTTGTGGGGTGTTTTGGTTTGTTCCGTTCCTGGCAGAAGCAGGTTCTATTATTATAGTCTACAGTTTGAATGTCCAAAAAGACTGAAAAGTGTGCAGAGAGCATCACTTTGTTGGTTGCTGATGGAATTCAAAGGTGATGTTACCAGTCAACAGTGAATGTCTAATGGACATTTTGCTTACTGACAGAAGCCTTAAAGGGAAGTAGTCTACACATTAGCAATGAAATCATCAGAAATCATCTTTTACAGTAAGCTAGTACAGTTTTTAGTTTGAATTGTAAGACTAATTCCTTTAGCTGTACAGGACCTCCATTTTTCCCAAAACTTACCATAGATAGACTTTTTTCCATGTTGCCCCTATGAACCGTATAGCTTCAACTATAGGCATTTAGGGGACGTTTTTTACAGTCACCTTCTTGCCATATGCTTACTTTTAGGACACACATGACCTGTGCATTTCTGAGAGGACCAGTGCTTATTGCACGTGTGCAGTACAGCAGAGGCACTGACATAGATTCCCGCACGTATCTTTTGGAAAGGCAGCATCCAGAAATGGCAACAGAAAGATTTATGCTCCCAACCATATACTTTCCCAAGGACTGTCAAAAATATGTTGATGATGTGTTAGGCAGCTGCAGTCTGTTTCCATTTGCTCTCTCTTCTGAGGACTCTTCTCTGTTGTAGGACTGAATGGGCATCTCACATGAAGGGAGTGAAAGACAGATGTCAGTAAGGAGCAGGCTTCGGCTACAGATCAGTTTGGTTCATCTGCAGTCCCTTTTGCCCTGCTATGTTTGAAAGGTCCTGAATAAAGAGCATGGACTTCATGTCAGGTGAATTGAGATAGCAGGGTTGCCTGTGTATATCCTGAATTATGTCATTCAGGAAATGGTGGTGTTCCAAAGAGGCGGAAGGCATTTTGGCGATCATGGTTTTCTCTCAATGTTTGGATTTAACCAAGCAGGTACTAGATTTGCTGACTTGCAAATGATTTGGCAAAACCAATGTTAAATCTTGTTTTCTAGTGTGATCCTTTGGTCAGGGCTGAGACTCGGGTTTTGTAGGGGTTTTGTGTGCATGTATGATATTTGGAATATAAACTTGTGAAAATTTTTTTTATAACGAAATGCATTTGAAGATTACATCATCTTGCAGTATTGGACCATTAATCTTTATTGCTAAGTTTCTTCGTTTATGAGCTTGAATAGCATCTATACCTCTGAGGCAGACAGAGCGAGTTTGCCTGCTTGCATTTGTATTCTTAAAGTAATAAATTCTAAGCAAGCAGAGGATACCATGATGGTTCAAATTATTCAGAGCTGCAAAGCTGTGGTGCAAATATGTAAAATTGTTTGTATAGGGAGCTTTTGTGCTTATGGAACAAAAGAAGTACACACATTCTGTATGTTTTGTGAGCTGAGGTAATTCCACCCCCCCAAGGTATAGCTGAAGTTTCCTTGAAATTACCAAAAATAGATCTCTTTCCTGTAAGTTCTCTGGGTAAAGTAATTGTAACTGGAATGTAAAAAATTTACTTAAGACTTTCTCTGGAATTATAAAGAATGCACTATGCTTACTTGGCGTATGCACTATTAACAGTAGTCATTCAATGAGCATTAGATTAGCATTATGATGCCATTAGAAGTCTGAATATTTTAGTAAATTAAGGTGTTCATTTTCATTGTAATGTCAGTACAAGTTTCTGGAAATGTGGACTGTGTAAGGGTGACAAATTTTTGCCAACTTGGTTTTTTTTTTTGTGTAATTATTTAGATGGCTTTTAAAATTGCTTTATTTTAACAAGCAATATTGTTTAACAAGGATATAAATAAGAGTGCTATAGTCACATTCAGGTGCTTTCAAACATGAATCCTTTTCCGGCATTCTCGGTACTCTGCTGTGAGAAATTCCTGTATACATTTAGATTAGGAAGAACACCATAATATGATATGATCGATCATATTAAATCACAGGATAGTAGGTGTCCATCCCTGGAGGTATTTAAGAAACGTATCGACATGGTTCTTCAGGGCATGCTCTAGTGCCCAAGATTATTGGTTTG
>JAOTQQ010000023.1:71208053-71224260 GCA_026546715.1 Gallinago undulata
TTTTTTTGTGGTTGGACTTGATGATCTCTGAGGTCCCTTCCAACCACCGTGATTCTGTGATTCTGTGATTCTGTGTTGGAAGGGTCCTCTTGAATTCATCTGGTCCAACCACCTTGGTTAAGCAGGGCAACCTAGAGACAGTTTGCCAGGACTATCTCCAGATGGCTTTTGAATATCTCCAAGGATAGAGACTCCACACCCTCTCTGGGCAACCTGTGCCAGTGCTTGGTCATCCTCACAGTGCTAAAGTTTTTCCTGATGTACAGAGGAAGCCTCCTGTGAATCATTTGTCTAAAATCTTGTGTATTCTCCATCTGTTTTTCCATCCAGATTTTCTGAATTCATTTATGTTCTTTAACTGAGCATTCTCAAAGGACAAAAAAAATTGTTCTTTTTGCATTGTGGCTATATTTCTGTTATGGTTGGGAAAAAGCTAATGTAGATGCTTTGCAAGTGACTCAAAGTGTGAGTAGCAGTTATCACATGGATACAAATTTTCAACTTTTATCTTCAAGTAGGTAAAAAGCTGGAAATCAAGCCTAAAGAGAGCCCAGCCTTAATGTATTGTTTTGTTGAAAGTTATTATGGGTTCTTTAATAATTTTTATATTTACTTTACATCTTTATTTTTTAGATGGTAGTCTTAAAAAATGGCAGTAGTGATTGACCTTTTTTTACAGAGCAGGTTGTCTCCAAATGTATTGTAATGACTAAATGCTATAGTTTAGTTATAAGGAAAACTCTAAATTTAATAATACTGCTTAATGTTCATATATTAAAAACATTGAACTTTTTAAAAGCATTCTTTAATAACATTTAAGTAGTTCCTCTGTTCCTATTGGGAATATGCATTACTATAGGCATTATCGAGCTTATCAAAGATGAATATAAAAATCAAGTATTTAATTTAACAAAGCACCTGGTGCTTAAAGTTTCTGTTCAGAAAGAAAAGAGCTCCAAAATTACTTTAAAATAAGTCTTTAATTTTTCTAAAAACACATAAAAGTATATGTGTGTCTGATGTCTGTGTTGAGGTTTTTTTGTATTTTTTTTCCTGGGCAATGAGGAGAATAGGGAGGGACAGTGAGCACCTGTAGAGGAATACAAACCATCCTCTAAAACCAAGAAGCTGCTCTTTCAACTCCCTCCAACTGATGAAATGTTAATTTAACAATCTTGCCTTTTCCTACCTAACAAGACCATTGAAGTATTTGGAGATGATAGTGCAAGAGACTTTGAAGATTAAAGTCACAATCTTTAACTGGGTCAGGGAAAGAATTGGTGGATTTGTAGAGAGAACAAAAGCTATATTATTACTGCCCCACAATAAAATTTATGTAGATATAGATGCAGTTCTGTTAGTTCCTGTCTTTTGGGCTAGTTCTGGCTGTACAAAAAAAATAGAGAAACCACCAGAGTGTGTTTATACATCTGTCCAGCAGGCTGTAACAATTTATTAAAGAATAAGCACTAGAAAAAAAGTCCAGAGATTGTGTGATTCATTTAATACAATATCTAAGCCTGTTTCTGTTCTGAAGACAAGCATATAGTAAAGTACCTGTGACTTTTAATGTTGGTTATTGTTTGCATTTTATGTAATGGATGGAAAGAAATCACAACCATAAAGCTTAGTGAAGTGCTGATCAAGGCCAAATGCCTCAGTGTTAGGTCTTAATATCTTTTTTTTTTTCTTCACTGTGAGTCATGCACACTGAAGTGTGTCCGTTTCAGATGATCATAACAAAAAGTTTGATGGTCTTGAAATACATAAAACTGGGAGGAGTTGCTGTTGTGCTTCTGCTGAGAAGGAACCTGGGCAGGCTGACAGGAACCTCATAGTATTCCACAAAGAGAAGTGCGAAGTCCTGCATCTGAGGAGGAACAGCCTCAGGCACCAGTACTTGGTGGTTGGAAAGCAGCTTGGCAGAAAAGGACTTGGGGCTGCTGGCTGAACATGAGCCAGCATGGTGCTGTTGCAACAAAGGAGGACAACAGTGTCCTGAGATGCATTAGGTGGAGGGTTACCAGCGAGGGAGGTGATTACTCTACTAGCAAGACCATGTCTGGAGTGCTGCGTCCAGTTGTGGGTTCCCCAGTACAGAAGAGACATGGACATACTGGAGTGAAAAGCCACAAAAATGACCAAGAGATTGGAGCATCTGTAATACAGGGAGAGTCTCAGCAAGCTGGGGTTGTTTAGCCTAGAGAAGAGAAGGAATCTCATCAATGTATATAAATGCCTGATAGAAGGCAGGAAAGAATATGGAGCCATACTCTTCTCAGCAGTGCTGTGTTTCAACACAGGAAATTCCGTTTAAACATAAGAAAAAAACTTTCTCTCCGTGGGCCTGGTCAAACACTGGAACAGACTGTCCAGACATTGTGGACTCGATCTGTGGAGATACTCAAAATATGACTGGACAAGGCCTGGAGCAACTGCTTTAACTGTCTCTGCTTTGAGAAGGTTTTGGTCTGGATGATCTTTAGAGGTCGTTTTCAACTGCATTGGTTCTGTGATTTATTGGCCAAAGTTCTGACTTGCTTTTCTACTGAACTGGGCTCTCACAACTTCAAACATGTAGACTTCTTTAAACTTTCTGGAAGCATTCTAGGAGGACTGGAACGGGTAGCTCAGAGAGCTTGTAGTCTTCACCTTTTCAGGCTTCTGGACCATGATGAATAGAAGCCAAGGCTGCCCTGGTTTAGTGCTGGCAATAATTCTCAGTTGAGTGGGAGGCTCACCTAGATGACCTCTGGAGGTCCCTCCACCCAAATGTCTCTCTGATTCTGTGTCTCCCTGTGAATTTTAGATCCATGTGTTCATCACACTTGATTTAGAAAGTGACTAAGGATGGGGTCAGTATTATGAATTGATTAAAGCAGTTTAACCTCCTTTAGTTGTAGTTTTTCAAGGAGCTGTTATTATGTACATGGTGACCTACCTTCTATCCCTGCTGTTTGGAATTTCTGCAGCTGAGGGCTCCTGCCGCTGCACATGCACAAAGAACAACTGTATCTGTTGTACCTGCAGGTGCCATAACATAGAAACAGTGCAGCAAAAGAAAATGCTTCTGGTTAAAAAGAAGCTCAAGTTCACTGGGGTGCTTGCAAACCAGCATTGAAAGGTCTGTGGTCAATGCATCTGAAATAACTGTGTTTGCTTCTAGATTAGTAACTGTTTCCTGTTTAAAAAACAGATGTAAGTTTATGCAACAAAAGTACCGAAGTTCCATTGCTCTCTGTTTTCCTCTGCGACAACAATGTGGAGAGGTTGTCATTGGGGTAAGGGTAGTTTGCCTCTATGCTGATCCATTTTGATGACATTCTGCAATAAACAAAACATTGAATAATCAAATCCCTTCATGTTAGCTGCTAACTAGCTTTCACTTCAGCTAGTGTCACATTAGCTATACTATTAGATAATGGTAAATTTTCATGGCTTTTTGTACCTGTGCTAATTACAGCACATGAGCTAGTTTTGATTGTTTTTAATGCTGATTATCAAATGGAAGACTGTCCTCACTCTTCTGTTTTGTGTTTTATCCTTCTCCTATCTTGGGAAACGGGCGGGAGGTGGGGAGAGGAGGGAAGAATTAAGTAAGATAGAAAATTGTGTTGCAGCACGTCATTTGTTGGAATGGTAGGTGGTTTCAGGTTGTGTGCAGCTTATGAGAGTTCTCAGAAGTTGACATAAAACCATACAGCTGTTGAAAGTATCACTGAGTGATCTAGCTGTGT
This sequence comes from Gallinago undulata, assembly GCA_026546715.1. NCBI lineage: Eukaryota > Metazoa > Chordata > Aves > Charadriiformes > Scolopacidae > Gallinago > Gallinago undulata. The sequence goes on from JAOTQQ010000023.1 coordinate 71,211,791, forward strand.
ATTTGTACACACTCTTGGACACAGGTCTAAGTTTACTTCTGTAAAAAGTGTATCATATCAATATACATGGTTTTGAAGTAAAAGGTGTAAAACATGCTTTTCGTATTTACAGATAACTATAGCTAAGTGTACTAGTTTCAGACAGTTGCTCTCAGTGATTTGATTGGAAACTTGAAAAATAGGGTTTGTATGTGTTAGCAGGTGTTCCTCTAAATATCGTGAACATTTCTGTCTGCCCATTTTATGCAGTGGCAGTAAACAGTTGTTAAAATACATTTGAAATACCAGAAGTTTTGTATAGAATTCTTTTAGGTTATGTAAATGCAAGACTTACTCCCTGCTCCCCCTCAGTTCTTTGCAAAGAATTTAGTAGTTACTCATCTTTTTATTTCTGCAAACAAATAAGATATGATAAATTATAGTCAATACGAAAAATACAAACTTTTAAATATGAAAAGTAGTTCAGTAAATGCAATTTAGGCACATTACATTGTGCGCAATGTTTCTTAATCTTAAGGTACTCAGGCTAGTTTAAACAGATATTAAAAAATTGAGTGGTTTCCAAAGTTAAGATCTATGTGTATATATACAGGAAAAGTTGTCAGAAGGAAAGCAACAGGTGTCTTAAAAAAACTGATCCCATTTTACTCTCCACTTTTTGTATTAGTCCTAATGTTGGCTGCAGAAGCTCTGACAACAGATCACAGACCTAAGCTTCTTTCTGTTCCTTTGGCAGTCTGGGTGAGGTAATGCATTCTCTTCACCCAGCAACGTGTAGCTTTTTGGTGACTGGAAGAAGGAACAGTTGGAGATCCACACTGCCAGAACAGAATAGAAATGCAGAGGAGAGACAGTTATTTAACCTAAAAAAACAAAAAAACAAAGGAGAGAATACACAATGAAGTAAGATGAATAGAGAAATGATTAAAAGGATATGGACAAAGAAAAATAATTCGATCTCAGATCAGATTTATCATTCTCAAGGCAGATGAACACAAGCTGCTGGATTAAAAAACAAACCAATATCCCATATGATTGTTTAAAAATATTGTGAATGTGTTCTCTCTCTTTTGATAATATCAAATAAAATACATACTTGTTTGACATCATCTGGGGCCACAAAGAAAGGAAACTTACCAACTGTGATTGAAAACATAGTTTAGTGGTTTCACTTTCAACTTCATTAAATAGAGTAATGGAGGAGTTAGGAAACCAAGTTAACTTTTAAATCAGTGTTGTCTGAGTAATTTTGAAAGTCAGCAAATTAGTTGCATAGTTGAAGACCTGAAGCGGGCAAAATTGCATGTACAAGGAAACTATTGTTTTCAGTTGGACAAAGAACTTTAGTTGCATTTATATGCAAGAAGTAGAATTGGAAGGCAGAGGAAGAGTAGGATTGACTTACTTAGCACAAGAAAATGTGAATAGTTGCATGTAATTTACATGCAGATATGTGGGTTTTTTTATCAGTTTTTCAAAACAGACACAGCTGTAGAAACTAAGAATTTTTATAGGACCCCTGTACTGACATGGTTTAAGGTTTTTAAGGGTGAAAACATGGTGTGAAAGGGCTGAGCTCCTGCATAGTCCGAAGGCAATAATTGTGTTTCTGATTTTTATGTTCTCAAAATAATAGACACTAGACAGTTAATTCACAATTAATGAAAGACCATGCTGTTCAGCCTGAATTAGCTATTTAATTCTAGGTGAATTAGTGGATTTTTAGTTGATTGAAAATCCTTAGAGAAGCATGATAATTTGAAATAAATGCATTTTGTCTTTATTTACAGAGGGAGGTTTTACTTGTGGGTTGGTTTTGTGTGGTTTTTTTTTTCAGTTCTGATTTTCAATTTACTGTGCTCAAAGACTGGAAAAAGAAGGGAGAGATGAGCAGCTGGGAGCTATGCATGGTAGGAAGAAGATGGCATTGTTCCCTGTAAGACATAGCCATGATTTGATTTAGACCACTTGTGGAAAAAACGGCATGCCTCTGTTTGATCTTGCTTCTCGTGCTTTAGTAAAATTACATATTATGTACAGGCTCACTGAGGCACATTGGAGTAAAGAAGTGAGGATTGTCCATTAAGCACTGTATGGATGCCCAACCATACAGTTTTTTGGGGGAAGTGGGGGAAACCCTCACCTACAACCAAAACCAAAAATGAACTCCCACCAGATTTCTGAGAGAATATATGATGTAATTATATGTTTTGGCTATTCTGTGATTTTTGACTAGGTCCTATCACTGTGTATTTAAGTAATCATGAAAATGGTCACAATATTGGTAGACTTCACAATTACAAGATTGTATCTTTAGCTTTTATTTTTTCTAAGGTAATTCTGCTTGAACTGAACAGCCTTTCCCGTAGTTTTTACAGAAAATATTGAATGGGCTGGTTTTAACCAAAACAAGCTCCACCGTCATTAATACCTTTTATGTACCAAATAAGGACTGTGTCTTGACCACAGTATTAATTCTTTTTCAGTTCCTTCTGTCTTTATTGAGTTTATATCTATTTGACTTTTGGTCTCATTCCTACAAATTATTTTTACTGAGTAGAACTACAAGAGCATTCCTTTGAAGATCAGTTTGTAGGACTGGGATTTCCACAGGCTTTTGGACACGGGACTCTGTGAACTCTTATTTCTAATTGAGGGGCTTCCTTTCAGATGTTGTAATAGAGCATGAGGTTTTATTTTAATATGATGGTTGGGATCTCATGCATTCTTTTTGTTTCGTATTTAAACAATACCTGAATTAGCTATCTGAAGTCTTCAGCTCTCCTTTGCTAAAAGGAGAGCATGAAGAAAAAGGTATATAGTCACCCACAAAGGTGGCAAAAGCAAACTTCAGCATTTATTCTCTGGAATATGTATCTCATATTTTTATGTGAAATGGTAAATGTATCTTATTTCATAGGGTGGGTTTTAAAAAAAATACTACATGATACATTTTTGTTTCATGATGATGTTAATCTTGACTTTATCTTAATAGAATTGAGCTGATAACCTTGTCCTAGAAAAAGTTTGGGGTCTGTATTGCAACACTGAACAACTGCATTACATAATGAAAGTTAGATACAGACTTCACATCTTCTATTCTTTGTGTGGTATGTCCTATGGCAAGCTTATTATACTGTTGATTTTTTTTTTTTAAAGTAGTGATTTTAAAAGCATGTTTATATTCTCAGAGTCAGTTGGTATTTCTTTGCCAGAACTATTGGAGAAGTTATTACACAGAAGGCTCCCAGGATGTTCGTGGAGGGAGTAGCTCTGCTTCCCAAATGGTAACTTGGTCCATGGAAACAGTTTATCAGATGGGAATATATCTCTTTTTATTAAACTAGTAGATATAAGATGAATATTTAATACAGATTTTTTTAAAACGTTCATTCTGTACTGCTGCTTTCATGGCTAATGCTTATTAAAGAAAAACTGCATTTTTAAAGTGCTTGAAAAGAACTTTAAGATTTTTTCAGGATTCAGAGGATTAAGCCAGATTTATTTTCACAGGGTATGACTGCACAAGTCACAAATCAAAAATATTTTCTCTATGCCTTGATCTACACTTGCTTGGTGTTTTGTTTGCTTGTTTCAAATCTACTACTACCAACAAATGGGAAGTAAAGTGAAGAGTAATTTGTGGTTTGGTTGGTTAGAGGATAAAGCTCTAGAATTCTAGGTAAGTAGAGGTGGCAAAAAATTGACTGACAAGACTCACAACTGTCTTCTATATTAAGGGCTTCAATTCACAAGTATATGACCATGTTGTGACAAGAAATCTGTCCTTCAGTTGGATTTGCTTGTGTTGTATGTGTACACCTGGATCTGTATGCTTGTTTCGCTGTTGCAGGATGCCCTACAGTTGTGATGGAACAAATTTTACTACCCTGCAGTAATTTATTTTCAGAAGTATTACAGATTCCTTTAAGGTGTAAAGTTGCTTTTGCCTGTTAATAGCAAGCTCCATATATTTCTTTTCATGAGGAAGAGGAGGGCTGGAAAAATATTTTTATATGCAGCTGTGCATACAATACATCTACAATCTTAAGATAGAAGTAGCCACATAAAGTGGCAGAAGCTTTGAAAGCATATGATTTTCTTGAGAGATGCCTTATGGTGGGATAATCCACTATGGCAGGGGGAATTGGAGAGTAAGTATATTAAAAGTACATGGCACTTTAAAATTTTAGAGACTGTGTTTGAGCACAGGTACATAAAAATGTTTATGTTCATCATACGTTAAAAGAGTGTTAAAGAAAGCATGGTGCTGAATAAATTGTTATTGACATTTCCTGTCATCACTGCATTACACGTATATTTAATTATCATGGCAAATGACAGCTAGTTTTTGAGGTGAAAAATTGATTTGTCTTTTATACATTAAATGTTTCCTCAACTAGAAAATATAATCTTTCCAGATAAAGCATTAATTTTGAGGTTGTTAATGTAAAGTAACAGTAACGTTAGAGAAAATGAAAATCGCTGATGTTAGGAAAAATACATGTAAAATATCCAACCTAATTAGATTCACAGAACCAAAGGGCAGATCTCCGGAAACACACAGATGTGTGAAGTGCTGCTTAAGCACTGAAGAGCTGTGCAGAGCCAAACCAAAATGAAGGAAACAAATCTCATACTCCATCTATGGCACTGGTGAAGAATGAGAACAGGGAAGGCATTTATACAGCCATTCTCCTCTGAAATACCTTCCCAGCTTTGAGCCTGTGTGGCATTCAGATTTCCAAGGTCAAGAGAGTGATCTGAATAACTGTAAAATCTGAAAGACCTAATTAACTATCACCAGTGTGTAAAGTTTCTAGGAAAAACTTTCATAATCTTTGAAGACTGTGCTGAGCCCAGGCCTGGAGGTGCAGCCGTCAGCTTGCTTAGGTGTCTAACTTCCAGCAAAGGCTGTTTAGAAACTATGGGGGGATGTTTGTACTACTACATTCTTCCAGGAATGCAAATCTGGAGGAATGAGCTGAGCACATTTGTTGCACGTGGACAGTAGGGAGTTAAGCCCAAACCACAGCTCTCTCTTCTTTACTAGATTTCAGAAACCAATAGGGTAGCAATGGCTGTATCCTGGTGCTTATAGCATTCTCCTAGAAAGTGTCAGGGATGGGTCTGAAGAGATGGGGAGTTTCTGCTTAGTGCATCATTGTTTCCCCTTAGTGCTTTAGTGCCTGGGCTGTTACGTGAGAATTGGACAATAACATCAGTTCATCCAGTTGTCTGGATACAGATAATGTAGTTGAGAAATCTACATGTGGGAAATCTTTAATATAATTTGAGGTGCTTACTTCAAGTATAGCGTAGATATCTCAATCCATAAAAGAGATCATTTCAGAAACACATTTCTCTAGCATGTTCCGTTTTGGTGGTTGTAGGTATTTCCTCTACTTAGGATACTGAGTATTGTGAATACTATTTTTCTGTACCTAAGATTGTACATACAGTGTTTAGACAAAGAAGGTGCTTAATGGAACCTGTGAATTCCATCCCTAGAGCCAGCTACCTCATTTCTTATGCTTTGGTCTTTAATGCTGAGTCTTATTTTGGATCTGACTCTTGGATACACTGTAACAAAAGCAGTTAAAACCTGGACAGTTAATTCAGTGAGATCACTTAAGGCACAATTGTTATTTTTGGTAATTCTGTACACAAAGAATAAAAGATTCCATTTTTCAGTTATATAAAAAATTCATTTTAAACATTCTGAAAGCAGCCTTATCTTTGATTTCTGAGTGTATCTTTAATGGGAAAGAAACACAAGCAAAAAAAAAAATTAAAAGGTTTTCAGTGCACCGTATATTACAAAATGGACGGTGTGTATGTAAAGAAAACTTTACAGGTGCAATTTGCATGCACAGTCATACAGAACTGTGCTGCTTGTCATGCTCGTGTTAATGGTATTCACTATTTAATATCTGTAAAAATACTTTATTATGGTCCATGAATGCCCTCCTTATAATTTGTTGTCAAATACTTACTTGAACAGACATAATGCCAGTTTCTCTGTCTATGTTCTTTTGTCTCTTATTTTCCAGTCTCCTGTTGCAAGTCACTTGGAGGTACCAGTCTTAATCAGTACACAGAAAGTGGGAAGATGTTGATGAAATCTGTAGATGAGACAGTGGAAAGTATCATTAACTCGTGAAAGATCATGATATTATAGAGGAAAGATTGAATAATTCTAAAGACTGAATTTATTAGGGTGAAATGTAATAGAAAGTGCAAATGGCAAAAAAAAAGCATTTTTTACAATTATCAGTAGAAGAGTGCATGAGAAAATCTGAAATGCGCTAGCTGAACTAGGTGATAATTGCCGAGCAAAAATGAATCTGAATTCTGAAAAAGGCACATTTGAAATTAGACTGTGTTTGATGAAGTACTTAAGAAATAGCTAGAAATAAAATAGTGCCATTTTACAAAGCCCTCGAAGATCTAACATCAAATTTTGTATTCAGGAATGATATACTATGGTTGTAATACAGGCAGCTAAGGACTAGAAGAGTGATTTATTTGAAGACCGAAGTTAAAGTTTAAAGGAGTTGTGACCCTACCCCATATAAGTACACTAGAGGGTAAACACTGAAGGAAGAAGAGTTACATAAGGTAAACGATGGTTCTGTCAAGAAAAAAAAATGTATGTAAGATGGGCATGAATATGTTTAGGTTGAAAATTACAAGGAATATGCAGTAGATATCAAATAGAACATAGTTAAAGAAAAAATAGCAAGACAGGGTTGGCCATGGTGGACTTCTTTACCAAAGTCTGGCTGTATGCTGCTGTTTGAGCAGCACGATAAAGCCCTGGTCTGCAGCTGAGGCTCCAAGGCACTGTAGTAACAATGAATGATGAACATCACCAATATTCTGTAAATTCTTCCAAGAGGTTTATCTAAAGCTGACTTTGTGTATGGCCTGAAGGAAGTTCAAGGTCTGGTTAAAATGTTCCCTTCTGCAGAATGGTATGTCAAGATTTTTAAAAGCCAGTATAATGGTTTAGGCTTCAGTACTTTTCAAAAAAACAAAAAAAAAACCCGAGCAAACCCAAAACAAAAAAACCCACACCAAATCTACAAAAACCAAACCAGCCTTATCCCTTTTGTTGACCACTGGATATTAACTTGGAAAATATAAACATTCAAGGCACTTGTCTCCAGTGGATGGGCTTTTATAGCAGATAACAGGGTTTTTCTGTAATGTTGTAATTAATGGTGTGATCCAATGAAAAAAGAGAGGAGAAATATAGCCATGACATGACAAATGAATGTGCTACAGTAATACACAGAAAGTATTTAGAAATTATAATTCTGTGATAAAAGAGAATAAATATACATGTTTTTTAAAAAGGACATAAAAAAAGGAAAATACCTACAATACAGAGGAAAGATTATTTCACATAAATGATTCTGGATAAACTATTTACTATACTAGTAATCTTACCTTGGCTTTAATAGCAAGAAGGGTTTGGGCTTCTAAAGATAGGAACTTCCGCATGAACGTAAGTTCAAGGACAGTGGAATGCAATTTGAGTGCTTATCTTTTAAATATTTAAATTTATGTAAGGTTATTAGATCCGATTGTACCCCCTTATCTTAGCCTTTGCAATGTGAATTGTTGGTTAGTAGTTTGCAGAAAATGTTGCACCCAAATAGCTAACAGAGTAATGAATTCTGCACCTTGTTCAGAATTCTCACTTCAGCAGTAACCACCGGCAGATACCTAGAGAAGGGTAAGAACAGGATTAGTCCGTATGACACTTCTATCATTCTTTCAGCTTCTGAGCATTTTCATCTTGAAGGTATTGTGAACTTTTGGGGGTTAATCTATTTAGGTACCCGTAGTAAATCTATCTCACAAATGCTTGTCTGGTTTTAGCTTGACCTCATCATGTGAGCTTCTTGGATTCAGTGTCCCTGGCACAGAGTCCAGGGGTTTGAAGTAGTTTGAAGTCCTACCACGTGTTTGCTTTGAATCTATCTCCTCCTACCTTTATGTGATATCTATTTGTTTGTTTTATGAAACTGTGAATACTTTATCTAAGGTGTTGCCACTAAAGATTTTATAGATCTCTGTCATAGCAGCTCCCAAACTCACATTTTTTGCAAACAGAAGAGTCCCAGTCTATTTGAGCATCCCTTGTATGAGAGCAATTCATACCCTGGCTAGCTCTTCCTGTCTCAACACCCTTTCCATTTCTGCTGTGTACTGTCTATTGAGAAGAACAGGCAAAAGCTTCATGCAATTTTAAAGTATGTAGCAAACAGAAGTTTATAGAATTATGTAGAATGGCCTTTTCCTGTTTATATTCTTTACCGATGTTTTGTAACTTTCATAATGCTGCTTAAACTTCCTAATTTGCTTTTTTAGTATGGCCAAGCACCAAGCTGATGTTTTCATGGAATTAGCATAACCTCACTCTTCTGCTCCTTAGTGTTACTGGTCTACTCAGAGCCTCTTGTTTTATATATGAAGCTAGGATTAGTTTTCCATACATGTATCGTTTTACATGAATCTAAATTGAATTTCACCAGCCATTTTATTACCTGATCACTCAGACTGATAAGGCCTTTTTGCTGTTCTTTAAGGCACTCATCCTTACTGTGTTGAAGAAGCATGTACCCTCAGTAGGTTTTCTCACCTTGCTGATGTATCCCCTTCTCCTTCTCCCTTGCCATGTTATTTATAAATGTGTTAAACAGGACAGTTCCCAGTACAGACTCCTGTGCGAGTGACTTTTCTCCATTGTCAGAGCTGCCTGTACTCCTGTCTTCTGGTTCCTCTGTTTTAATCGGTTATTTTTCCATACTACAACCTTTGCTTTTATGTCTTGACAGCTTAGTTTCCTTAAAAACCTTTAGTAGGGAATTTTGTTTAAAGTCTTTTTGAAAAAGTGAGTAGACTGCGTGAGCTGGGTCACCCTTGTGCACGAGATTGTAACCCCTGCAGAGAGCTTGCCTTTACAGAAGCTATGTGGGCTCTGCACTGATGGATTGTATTTAGTGAGATGTCCACTAATTCTGTCCTTTATTGTACTTTCTATTATGAAATCTCCAGCTTACGCAAATTATTCCTGAGAACTTTTTTGTTTATCAAGCTTGGCATTGCATTTGTCAGTTCCGTTGTTTAGGTACCAAAGAAACTAGTTGTCCGACTACTTCAACCTGTATTTGATTAGAACCCTTGGGTGGATACCATGGAGCCTAGACAGTATGTTAATTTGTATGTTTGTACCATAGATTCTTCTATAGCTACTTCCATTTTAAACCGAACCTGCACTTAGTGGCTTAATGACTTAGTTGTTTAGTCAGTTGATGACACTTTCACCAGTAACAGCATTTGCTTTAGTAAGGTGTGTTCTCCTCTACTGCTGCCTGTAAAGATCCAGTTGTTTTAGGAGTCCCTTCTGGCTTTTTTAAGTCATCCTCATTTTTATATACTTCCACCTTCTGAAGATTAGCACAGCTGTGGTGGTTTTTCTTGCCCTTTGTTGTTCATGCACCATACTGATTTTTAAGTACGTTGTAGTTGCTACTTCAGTGGCACTTTCACTGTGAGATCTTGGAGTGGTGCTATGCGTTCCTCAGTGCAAGTATGTCATGGCTTATAGTTCCTGTTTTGTGATGATAACCATGAAACAACCTCTGATCTAAAAAATCAGTAGGATCTAAATAATGTCATATTTATGATTGTTCCATCTATATAATGTCTAATACAATTGAATGCTCTGCCTTTGCTACATCTGTGATGTGTTGGCGGGTGATGCCTCTGTTGTGGTTGGTGTCACTATCATGGTGGGGCAGGGAGCAATATGCAGCAAAACTTTGTATTTCTGTCTGGAATTTCAATCCATACAGCTTGTCTGCTAGTCACCAAAATGGTAGTTTGTTACTTAGACTTGATTTTAAACTATCTTTTTAACATATAGTTCTGTTTTACACTAGCACAGTTTATTGTATATTTTGTGTCCCCAGACTTTTTCACAAAGTCTACAGTATGTATGCCTGGTATATTAATGTTTTTATTTAGGACAAGAAATTGATCTAAACTGGTCCTTTGAATTTTCAATTCCTGTTCTAACCCCAAAAGTATAAATGTATTCTGCATTATTAATGCATTCCATAAATATTGAGACATAGGCATTAACAACTTGATAAAATTAAGCATTTAAAACGTAGTTTAAAATGTATGTAAAATGAAAGTTACGAAAGAAAAAGTGCCACAGAAAGGAACAAAATGAAATGTCTTAAGTGCTGTATGCTAAAAGAGCTGTATAGTACATGCTGTTAATGCAGAAATGCTGGTAATGTAGAAATATGCAAATGTGTACTTTTTCCAGCTCTTCTGTCGAAAGCCTGGAATAATAAAATGGAAGAAACAGTTGAACAGATCAACCAGAATAGTAACATTAGAATTATATACTTGACAGAACATTTTTGTGTCCATGTATATCCCTCTCATTTTAAGGTGAAAATAATGTGGTTTATTCAAAAAAGGAAATGGCATTTTCTCTTAATTAGAAAAAAAAAAAAAGATAGCACAGGTTATATTATCAGCATTTCCTCCTCCTGATCTCCAGTATCTCTATTACTAGGGGACTCTGATACCAACAGGTCAGGATTCCAGTTATTTGGATTTGACCTCTAAAACGAAATAAGACCTTTAGGGCAGGAGTAATGTCTTTATTGAGCATCTAGCACTAAATAGAGACTCAACATGATACTGCAGTAAAAATAATAATAAGCAGCAAAAATAAAAATAATAATAATGAGAACCTTTGCGATTTTCATGATTGCTTCTTTGCCCTTTGTTTTATGTCTGTTCTCCTATGAGAACCTACACAAATCATTTGGCCTTTTTTGGATCAATTTTATCCGAATTTAACACCCTGAACAATTTAGAATTATCCTAGTAGGATTTGTAGAGAGCGTTCTCTACCTATACGGATTTACTAATGGTGTTTTGAAGCAGTTACCCTATGCATGAACTAGGGATGCCTGGTTAAGGGTCTCAGAAGACTTTTCAGCTGATCTGTGGAATTTACTGAATACTTAAGATTAACCATCCTCATTTCAGTGAACAAGCTCCAGGAAGCTTGCAGTTTAAATAATGTAAGTAAGTACTGTCTTCCAGTACTGCTGGTTCCACTCTCCGCCCCCCAGATTCTTTGTTTGAAATTCAGCAACTGAAGCAAATTAAGTCCTTCCATATTTCTGTATTGTCAGAAGGAATTAAAAACAGAATTATGAATGTAGCAAATAAGCTGCTAAAATATGTAATAAGCTCTTTCAAGACTTTCTAATTGTCTTATTTTATATATATGTTCCATTAATGCATGATGAAATCTTCAGTAGCACATAGGAACAAGCAGGTACTTCATGCTTAATTTATGTACTATCTTGAAAGAGTCTATTTTAATAATAAAAAAGTGAAATGCTTTCTTTAATGCCAAGATGTGGCAAATGTATGTGCCCAGCCGAAGATGATAATTTAAAAGCTATTAAATACTGAATTTAGTGTTTACTTTCTATAGTTTTTGGTTATAGCTTTAGCTTGAATTTCTCAGAACATTTATACAGCTGTAACGCTCTTAGGTTTACTGTGAAACTTGCGTATTCTTTGCTCTTTTCAACAGGAAAATGTAAGTGAAGAATCCAGTAGCATTACCAGTTGATGTTAACAAATTACTTTTTTTTTTTTGTATGTGTACAATATTCGTAACTCTTGAAATTTGCCTCCCAGATAGTGCATGTTTGGTTTTTAAATAATTTAGTAGATGCAAAATTTAAAGTTTTTGTTGATGTACTGATTTCTCTGCTTTGAATTATTTTAATAAATCCCTGAAAAACACTTTGAATATTTTTATCACCATTGCTTATTACTTTGAACTGACACCTTTACAATCACAAGAACTATCAGGACCTTCTCTAGGAGAGAGAATCTAGAGGTGTGTTAGCAGTCTAATACACTTCTGCTTTGTTTCTGCCCTCCCTCCTGAGGTTCTTTATTTGGAAATTGTTAGGAATATTTCTTCTTTCTATGACCATGTGACCCGCTTTCTCAATGAGGAGAAGGCTATGGACGTTGTCTACCTGAACTTTGGTAAGGCCTTTGACACCATCCCCCACGGTGTTCTGGAGAAACTGGAGAATCATGGCATAGACAAATGTACCCTTCACTGGATTGAAAACTGGCTGGATGGCCGTGCCCAGTGAGTTGTGATTAATGGGGTGAAATCTGGTTGGTGGCGGGTCACCAGGGGTGTCCCTCAGGGCTCCGTTTTGGGGCCAGTCTTGTTTAATATCTTTATCGATGATCTAGATAAAGGGCATTGAATGCACCCTCAGTGAGTTTGCAGATGACACCAAACTAGGTGGGAGCGTTGATCTGCTTGAGGGTCAGAAGGCTTTACAGAGGGATCTGGACAGACTGGATCAATGGGCCAAGGCCAATGGGAT
>JAOTQQ010000023.1:71243134-71282674 GCA_026546715.1 Gallinago undulata
GTATTCCAGTTGTGGCCTCACCAGTGCAGAGTAGAGGGGGAGAATGACTTCCCTCGACCTACTGGCCACACTCTTCCTTTCCAAGTTTCCTTTCCAAGTTTATTCCTGTTTTAAAACTATACCTTTTACCATACTTACTGTTCCCTCTATCTGTCTTGTCTTGTAGGACAATCACAGCTGTGTTATTCAGATATTAGAAAATTATATTTGTGGGTTTTGGGGGAAAACAAGGTCCAAAAGTAGATTTTTTTGAAAATGCTAGAGGTTAATGCAAGAAAATTTCTAGTCTCTTAAATGGACTTAGTCTCTGCTTGTGCGCTATCTTTTTTATGTGCTGGAGAAAATGTTTGGGTCAATACTGTGTCTTTTCAGCTGTTTTGTTAAGTGTTCTATTGTAAAGACAAATCAGATTGGTAAAGGGCAGTACACACTCAAATGCTGTTACTTGAAATCTAGCTAGCAGTTGGCTGTAATTTCTTGTAAGACTATTTTTTTTAATTGCTATTACATACAGTTTTCTAAAGAATCTGCCACTTGGGCATCTGAAGCTTTACAATCTATATGTGCTATAAATTGGGCAAGTTTTTTCATGATTGGTATAAAATCGAGGAGGGAGAGTAGTATCATCACTTACTAACATCTTGACTATATAAGATAAAGGAACAAGTGCACTAGCCATCAACTGCTTTTATGCCTGTTATTTACAGATTTTTTTTTTTTAACCTTTATAACCCAGATCTATATGAGATAGATAGAAAGAAATAAAAACTATTTCTTTTTATTTTATATGTAGATTTTTACTTTTTCTGTTAAAACATTTCTTTACGTACTTGTTTGGACCTCTTTTTAAAAGGCTTGCCTACTGTGCTGTTTATACAACAGTATCATTAAAGCAGTAATCAAGAAAGGGCTTAACTCTGGGATTAATATTTAATTGCTTCTGTAGAACATTGCTCACGTATCGTTTGTTGTGTTTCTTTTACAGTGACAGAATGGTTCCTTTATTTTCTGTTGGGGAACCGCGATAATGAACTTGTAGTTAAGGGTCTTGTCACTGCCGGTAGAGGCGTTGCATGCTCCCCAGACAGCAGAAGCTCTGCTGGTGGGACCCATTTGATCTCCTCTGCTTGACACTACACCTGTGTCTTGTACCAAAAAATCTCACTTTAACTATAAACACTTTCTCATTACTTCTGAGACAGCGTTCAGATTTGCAATTTTTATTTGATTTAGCTTGTATGTAGCACCTAGCTTTTTAGCTAGGTATTTAAGGACTATAAGGATATAGGGTATTCCTAGAAAATAAAAATAAAAATCTGTTCTTATAATTTACCCCTGCCCCATGCATATTTCCATAACTTTTACTGTTGATATTGAGAAACTAAATCACAAGATTTTAAGAACCATATAACCTTTTCCTTAAGCCAGTGACTAGAAAAACTATTTTCATTGGGTTTTATCCATCAAAAGCATAAAGTATTTCTGATTATTCTCTCAAGAAAATAAGGGCAGTAGACATGGTGTTAAAATGCAATGAGTGAAGTCTAATGAGATCCTGGAAACACAGATGTGTTTCTCAGGTAGACTTAAGGATCCTGCCTGCGTCCCTCAGCCATGAGCCCTGGCTTCAGTGAAAGAATATACTCCCAGGAAAAATGGCAAGGAGAAATCTAAGCAGTCTGGGAGAGGAAGATACTCTATTACAGGCTCTTTGACTCTTTTGATTCCCCTCTTGCCATTCTAGGTCAGCAAAATTTCAGCTCTAGCACCATGGTCTTATTTATTCTTATCCAAAAAATCTCTCCGTTTCAACCCAATAAAGATAACAGCGGGTACATACATACTGTAGGGAAGATTCTGTGGAACACAAAAAACCCTAACTGCATCCTGGGAATACTTTTGGATAAAGCTTCTAAGCAGAGGACGGATGGAGCTGTGGCCGGATGTCTGGTTGAGGGACTAGGACTGCAGGTTAAGTTGTGGAAAACTTGTCTGCCTTACTTGGAGAAAGGGTAATCTCTTCTGCAATGGAATGGGAGACTGAGCTATTGCAATACCAAGTACATTCTCTGCCTATCAAATGAGAGTTTTGCATTGGTCATTTGGAGTTTTACATGACAAATGATGGAAAAATTGCAGAATTTTAGGGAATCCATTTTTCATGAAGAAAAGTTTTAGTAGACAGATCTTAATAAACAGCACTAATAAGACGAGAGGCATAACTTGCCACCTGGGAAACTTCTTCCAATCAGTGCTGTGGGTGCAGAAAATTACAAGCCTGGGATTCACAGCCTGAGATGATTCTTACATTGTCTGCAGAACTAGTAAAGACTCTTGATTAATTTAACATATTTAGATTTGGAAAGGTGTGGAGGGGTAGGATTTCTGAGTCATGGAGGACTTTACCCTACAGGTTTACTGAGGACACTTGTATTTGGGATTCTTAGCTGAATTTATTTCCAGTAGCAGTACAGGGGGAAGGGAAACATCTTCTCTTTTCTTACCTTGACTAGGTATGATTCAAAGTGATGTTTAGACTAGAAGGGTGACTCCTGCTAGTAACATGACATTGCATAACGAATGGATCATATCTGCCTGTCAGGTGGAATAGGCAACTACTTTGACTTTGACCTCATAGTAAAGGGCATTTGTTGTTGGACTTTGCCTGGCCTGAACAAGGAAATAATCCTTCAAGAAGGAAATCATTCTTCAGTAGTTTTGTACCACAAAGATTTTCCTGTCTTTTTTTCAGGGGGAAAAAGCCGTGAACTGTAAAAAATTGTTTGTCACTTCACTGGCATCTGAATCAGGTAAAGGTTTAAAGAGAGAGAATGAAATAGTCTTTCGTTGGGCAAAGAAGAAAAGATTTATGTACTCAGAGCAATAAATTCTGTCAGTACTATGGAGGTATTTTTGCCTTGTTAGGATTAGTCAATTGAACTTTAGACATAATCTGAATTTAAACTATGATCAAACTTATAAGTGTTTTGTCTTCTTTCTTTACAGGTTTGCTGGTCCTCTGATACATTTCAGAATGCCGCTGGTAAAAAGGAACATAGACCCCAGGCACCTGTGCCACACAGCTCTGCCTCGAGGTATCAAGAATGAATTGGAATGTGTCACTAATATCTCCTTGGCAAATATAATCAGACAACTGAGTAGCCTAAGTAAGTACCTTGTCCTGATAGTTGTGTTTAGAACTAATATATTTTACAGTCACAGT
Organism: Gallinago undulata; assembly: GCA_026546715.1. Taxonomy (NCBI): domain Eukaryota; kingdom Metazoa; phylum Chordata; class Aves; order Charadriiformes; family Scolopacidae; genus Gallinago; species Gallinago undulata. Next base: position 71,246,358 of record JAOTQQ010000023.1, read on the forward strand.
TTTTGTGGTTGAAATAGGAACACCTTTTCAACTTCCCAATAGAAAATTGTGGCTGAGCCTTGAATGTACTGCTTTTATGGCTAGTGACTAGCATGGACTTCTGAAAGAAGTGAAAGAAAACTAGGAATATTTCTGGCAGCACATCTTAAAACCGTTGAGCCGTATATTTCTGTTACCAGTTGAACATTACAGGAAAAAAATATCTGGTAGTTAACAAAGTCAGTAATTGCTAACCTTAGAGCAATTCTTGAATAGGGAATATAACATAATGAGGAATATATCACTGGTTGATTAGTTCTCTTAAACCCTTGATCATGTTGTGGTTATTCAGGAAAAAACGTAGTTGCCTTTTAAGAAAATAAACCTGGAAGTGTAATGATTCTGTAGTATTTCAAACAGCTAAAGATTTTTTCCTCCTTTTTCTCCCTTCTGTCAACAATTTTTTTTTCTTGGTACATTTGAGAGGAGTGAATACTTCTCAAGCTCTTGAACTCTGAAGGAGATTTTCTGAAAAGGCCAGTTGCTGGATTGTTTTTTCTTTAAGTTTCAGCAACTTTACAAAGTTGTCAGGTAAACCAGCATGATAGAGTTTTGAATTTCCAATACTAAGGTGCTTTTTAACCACTAGGACATTAGTAAGACTACCACCACATTAAATATTAAAATGTGCGTGTGTATACATCTACAATGTAAAAAAGCATTTCGGCTCCATCAGTATCTTTGGGTCATAGGTGATGTAGCCTAATTTGTTAATTAGATTGAATTAGTTATTGGTTTGATGCTATATACTGTATGGTGACTCTGGTTTGGCAGTCTTTCAAAACTGTTATGGTGCCATTAGATTGAAGACTCTAATTGAGGACACTGAATTATGCAATTGAGACAGGAAGGCTTACAGCATATAAATATGAACATTATTAGTATGGCTGCTACAACAGCAAGGAAAACTTAAATATTTAAATTCTTTTCAGTGAATCAACTGTTACCAGATTAGGATGCAGTATATGATCACCATCTGTAGTCTGGCCTCATTCTGCCAGACCCTTCTCAGACTTAGCTGCTTGTGTACTAGCCTCCCCTTCCAAGTCACTCTTACTAGTATTGTATACATTTATTTTAGCTTGCTTATTTTAAAAATTCTTACACGATTATATACTCCATCTATGGGAATTTCCTTTCGTAGGAGGCATACCAAATTTACATCTGATATTTTCATTTGGAAGTTTTCATTTAACCTTAAAGAAACCCATAAATCACTTGGTTTTTCAATTTTAAAGAACACCAACTTCTAACTCAACATCATGGTCTCTAGTACTTACCTATTGAGATTTGGCTGCCTTTGCTATGTTTTCTTGATATACAGAGCTTATGCCTGATGGTGTGTGTACAACAGCTCAGGAGGAGGTCAGGACAAAGCAATACCAGAACAGAAAGAACTCAAATTAAGGGAGAAAAAAAGCACTGAAGAACAGCTATTGAATGCTCCCACACTTGTTACATGGCTTGCCTAATGTATAGCACAGTTAGAGAGATACTTTCAAGGGAATGTAACTGTAATTATGTAAACTTTTCTGTAAAAGGAATGTTGTTCTACTTGAAGCATGCATACATAGGGATGAGCCCTAAATTAGTTGGTTTCAGTTGACAGGAGTTTCTGTCATGAATTTATGACTCACTTGTGGTCAAAAAGGCATGCAGTGTTGGAAATGACAAGGAAGGTAAAAGAGGATGGGAAAATGCATTCTTTACTCTGCGACAGCAAGCCCAGAATAGGTCATTCAGAATTTTTTATAAGTTAAACACTCGTGAGCAGGACTTGTTACTTCTGTCTTTTTCTTTTCCCTCCAAATAGCATCATGGTGTTTGTAGGTTTTCTATGGGCAGTTTTTATACCAACTGAAGAAGGTTTTTGATTTATACTGTGTATGTTTTCAACAAAAAATAGATTTTTTTTTTCCCTACAATTAAATAGAATATGTTTTGCAAAATAATCCTTATTTCTCAGACATGTTAAGGATTGCTCTATGAAAATGGAGATTGTGTTACAAAGCAATGAGTATCTGTGAAAGTATTTTGTTTCACAATATATATTTTTTTTGGTAGCTTTTCTGCCTCGTTGTGCTAATAGCAATACAAATTCAAAAAGATTTGGGAGTTCTGATGTAGGGATTTTGACCCTCATGTGCTTAAACCCAAATAACCAGTCTTCATGTGGTGTGTCACTGTTACCGGTGTACAGCGAGGCCTGCTGACACGCAGATAGATGTTAGTAGCTGTCTGTGAGTCACAGCCAGCGGGCATGGTTTCGCAGCAGTCCCCTGGCAACCAGCTTCTCTGCAGTCCTTCCCTTTTTGTTTTCTGTGGGTAATGTGTATGCTTGAGAATCAGCCTTTAAATTGAAGACAAAATGGGGGTTCACTCTCAGAGTAAACACTGACTGTTCTGGTAGGGTTTCGTTTCCTTTAAACTAAGGCTGCTTCTGCCAGTAAAGTTATGCAAATTTAAATTAATGGTCTTTGACCTGATTAGCACTTAGTTATTTCTGCCTCTGAGATTTTTCAGTTACTGGCCCTCAAACAGAGGATTAATCTCCTGACATTATAACTCTCAAGACCAACCATTCTTAACCTTTATTCTGATACGATATGGACAAAGAGCGCTGTGATGGAATTAGAGCCTCCAGTACTTTAAATGATACAAAAAACTATTATTTAGAAGTGTTTTTAGAAAAGCTAATTGTAGAGTTTTGTCATGCATGTCATTATATCTCCATTCTTGGAGTTATTAATAACTTGACTGGGTTAGTCAAGCAAGTGGATCTAATCAGATCTGCTTTGAGCAGGGTGTTAGAATAGATGACTTCGGGAGGTCTTTTCAACATGTACTGCGCTGTATTTCTATGATCTTGGACACTGTGTGCAAGTAGGACATGCCTGCAGAAACAATATCTATTAAATGACAGGAATTCTTTTTTCCTGTGTTTTAATATAAAATAAAAAGAGCTTTACATCACTAAGTCAGCAGTAGCTGTTATGTGTCTCCATACGAATTCTCAATCCTTTCATAGTTTATTTGATATGTTGCTTTTAATTGTTCAGTTTGAGAAATTTTCTGACCTTTAAAAGAAGTAGAGATGAAAGGACGAATATTTATTTCTGCTTTGAGTGATAGTCCTTGCCTTTCTCCCTGGAGCATGAAAACACATCAGTCTGTCTTGATATGACATAGGAAAATTCTAGTAAGTAAATTTCTTTTTTCCCCTGTATATTCCCAGTCTTCTCTAACTTCATAAAAGGATCTGTCTTCTGACAGCTTTTCTTAGCACTGTGGCAACAGAAACTCTCTAGACAACAGCAGCACTTGCTTTAGTTTCCTAGCCATTCTTCCCCATATTTCTTGCTTTTTGACTGTATCTGCTTTGGAGAAGTGCTTAGCTTTTTTTCTTTTTTTCTTCCCACCAATATTGCAGATACATTAGCACTGCAGTGCTGCCCGAGTTGGTATATGCTGGTGAATGTCAGGCTATAGCATTCCAACATACGTGAAACATAACTGATAGCACTATGCAGCTGTGCCATTGTTAGAAGACGGATAATAGTTCTCTTGTGTGCATGTAACCTCCTCGTTCTGTTCACAGCTATTGGCCAATCTTGTTTTTCCTTTTATGCAGCTGTTCCCAGTACACAGAATCTCAGTACCACGTAAGAAACCTAACTGGTGGGGTTTGTTCTTGGTCCTGGTCTCTGACACCTCCATCTGGGGAGGAGAACATTTCTACTTTGAGTATATTCTTTTAATGAATATTTATATTGCAGGCATTGAGAACTTTTTATTCAATCATAGCAAGATGTCATTCCCCTTTTTCTCTTCTACCTTGGTATATGGAAAATGCTGCATAACTGTTTGCTAAGCTGGAGTGCCTTTTGTGCTAGTGAAAGCAATTTTCAATTAACATTGAACCTTCTATAGCCTTTCCCCTCTTTCTGTCTTTTCTTTGTACTATTTTCTATTTTACTATGTTGTCTTAGTTATTTCTTTTTCTCAACCTTTATTTGTTAGTTTTCAGGAGCGAAACCCTCATTTTCAAGCAAATTATTTCTCCCTCTTTTTTTTTCCCCTTTCACAGATGCTTTTAACTTTTCTTTCTGATTTTTTGCTTACCACATAATCCTCTAGAGTGTTTTAAACAGTGCTCGTCTCGTGAGAGAGATTTTCTCACCTCAGGAAAACCTGAGCCAGTTTGCCATGGCTTAAGGTGTTAACATTCAATAAGTGGGAAATGTTTCTTCAGAAATACTTACGAGCAAGGTGTCTGGACTGCAACTGGTCTTTAGAATCTGCCCTCTTCAGCTCAAAGACCAGCCTTTTCTCTTCATCCTGTCTCTACAACATCTTCAGCATGTGGCAAGGAATGTTGCATGATCTCTGGTCTCTGTGGAACTGCAGCTAGAGCTTAGTCAGTATTCAGAACCTACAGAATCACTGTGGCAGGTCCTGGCCTGGGAGTCCTCCTTCTCACTATCCTCACAAGCATATTCAGTATTCTCTGTGAATTTTCTTCATTACTCACCCCTCTTTCTTCGTTATTACTATGATTGCCAGGAAGCACTAAAGTGTTCTTATGCACATGCAGCAAGGGAACTAACTGATGGACTTGAAAACTAAGGGCTTACTCGGTTTTTCAGTGACCCCCATCCTCTCAAAGGCTTTTGTCTCATTTCTTGATATTGTCTCCCCAGCAGTAGCAGTATTGGCAATGTGATGCTGTTTCGTGTCTACCTCAAATGATAATGAGGGCATGAGCAAATGGTCAGTAATTTCTCATTGAAAACAACTATGTGTTAGCAGAAAAAAGTCCCACCTGTCATTAATTTCTTGCCTACATAGTGCTATGATTTTCGGTGATATTAAGAACAGGAAGAGCAAGACTTTCATGTGAAGTGATCTTTAGGACTGGTGCTTTCAACATCAGGCTTAGCTCTTGGCAGTCTCTTTTACAGATTTCTGAATACCTAATGTCCTCAGTAGGATATAAGAAATGGTATCTCAGACCTCCGTGACGGAAGATTTAAGGCTGAGTTTTTCTTCTTGGATGTCAACAAGAAGCATCAGACCTGCTCTAGAGATGGCCTTTAACAGAGTTTATTTGATACTTTTTATTGGATTGGCTGATAAATGCCTGGTTCAATTTTGTTGGCTAAAGGAACCAAGTTGTCTCTTCAGTACTCTGATATTCCTGTTACAATCCTTAAATCCAGTAATGTGGGCTGCCCTTACACCTTCATAATGATAGGTTCTTAATTAGCATCACTGAGCTATATTTACTACTTCATTTTTCAGAGCTAGCTCAATCATAGCCACTAAAGTTCTAAAGGATCTATCAACATTCTTATCTCCAGGCCCAGGGAGACAGTTTCAGTCTCCTGCCACTGCGTTGTGAGAGAGTCCATTTCTCAGCCACTGACTTGTGAGATTGAAATGATCCTGATACGAAACAAGCCTAAATTTTCAAGAAAAACTCAGATACACCTTGATTTTTGCTAAAACATTCAATTAAGTAAAATTAATGTAGTGAAGATCTGAAGCTCAATCAACAGGCAATGGGTATGTTATATTATGTGTCAGAACTAACGAAGGAAGAAAAATATATTAATAGACTTAGAATAACTTTTTTGTTTTGCTTTATAAAGGGACCCTGGTGTTATATTGATAGTGGCTTATGTGGTAACTAATTATCCTGAAAGAATATTTTCTAATATATATGTTATATTGTGTAGGAAGAAACTATTCAGCAGTGAATAATATAATTTTGCATAGCATAAGCATATTGGGTAGGGATTACTGCAGTAGGACATGAGGCAGGTTTTACAGCTGCTTTTGTTCTACGCTTTTATTTTTTAGAAAATGTACAGGGCAAAAACATTTTTAGTGTGTGAATGGGATTGAAATAATAGAAATCAAGGAATGATAGCTTAGAGGTGCGTAACAGACTGAATTCTTAGCTTATTCTTTCTGATATTTTATCAATTTCTGCATCTCTTTAAAAAAATCAAATTGTCAAATCTGTATTTTGAAACTGTAATGCTATTACAAGATTTGTATATTTCAATATATCAACATATTTATTATTTTAATATTATAATAACATTTAATAATCTTAAATTTAGGGATATAACATACATCACATTTAGTAATGTTGTGACATATTTAATATATTAAATATTTTTTATAATATCATTCCACTAATAAGTATGTTGGATGTGTACATGTTAACTCTGTCCCCCCTCTTCCCCATTTCCTGCTAATCTCCAGAAGTTTGACAGATTAGTTAAAGCTAAATTAATTAATATTAAGACTTTTGGCAACATTGAACAATTGCCTCATTTCAATTGTCCTGCTTGATGCATCTTGCATTGGCCTGAAATTTACCAGTCACCCCCTTGAACTTCCAAAAATGTTGCTGTTCTATGGCATTAATCACTTTAAGTTTAATCACTTTTGTTTAACCAGATAGCTACTTAGAATTTTGACCATGGTTCCTAGAGGCTAGTGATACTATAGGCGATCTGTAGGTGCTATTTCAGATTTAGATGCAGTTGAAGGGTTTGGAACTCTTTTTCTTTAAAAGTGCAAAAATTAAAGAAGTAGCTTCTTCAACCAGACCTGCTTTAGGATGTATGTCCCACTCCTTGTCTGAGGGCCTGTAATTAAATCTGATGGTAACTGATCTAGTATTGTAAAATGATTAATTTAAAAGCCCTTAAGATTTGCTGACAGATACAGCATAGAGAATGCCATATTTAAGGTGAATTTGAGGACTGGAGTTTTGAGGGAACTGCTAATTTATGTCCTGATCCTGCAACATGTTAGCATGGTTTTAGGAATTTGTACAACACAACATGTAAGATTTATAAGACGTTTCTTTGCTATGCTTTGTTTAATCAGCCTGAAATAAGATTCAGAACCTTATGTGATGATTGTAGTTGGCTTCAGTTCATCTGATACATACCCAGTCCCCCAGAACAAGACAAAAATAATATTTCTTTTCCCTTAGTATTCCTTCATATTAGTGTGTTGGATAGTTAGAAATCATTAATTTGTGCATAGAAGCCAATGCTGGGCAAATGTTTAAGAAATTGAGGGAATATTAGAAGATATAACAAATTAAAAGAAACAAATGGTGAAAGAGGAGAACTGTTAAAATGCTTAGTGGGGTTTTTTTCAGATTTTATAAGCCATTGTTCACTTACTGCCATGGTAATGAACAGGAGTGGCTGCTACATGTTTTGGTGGCTTTAATTAAAAAAAAAAATATGTCAGGAAAATAATTGTTCAAAGAAAGCTATCAAAACACACACGTTGTTTTGGGGAGGTAGGACAGCACACCGCTTCCAAGACAATTCATTTGGTTGTCACAAAAAAGGACACTGAGTGACACCAGAGGGAGCTGCATTCCTGTAGCCGTTTCTTACTGATGGGTTAATTGTGAATAGAGACCTTTGAGATAAGAGGAAAAGGTTGTGAAAAGAATAATGCGAGTAATACATTCTTTAATTAAAAATAAATAATAATTATGCTCTTTTTAAATGAAGAAAACTTGTACTTTGTTAATAAAAATAAATGCAGGTGTGATGGACTGAGAAGAGCAGCTAGTAATGCTGGAGGGAATATTACTTGTCTCTTGAAAATGACACATTTTGTTATATTTCTGGTCAAGTAAGCAAGTTTTGCAAATACAGTAAAATAAGCTTTTCACAGATGTTGAAATAATTTATTTGTAGAAGTCTATATTGTCATTTAATTTAATAGGCAAACAAGATCACTGATCTTTCTATTCTGGTATTATGTATCCAGCTGTGACCAAGATCCTAAGGCATTATTATTTTGTCATAGTCATCTGTCATTCTCTTCATTGTACTCGTGAAACAAGAGTAGAGTTTGTCATCAAGCAGTCCCATAATGATGTAAATTTTCTGAAGCGTTAATAATACTCTGGGATATTCATTCTATATAATGGAATTAATTTTGATTCCTTAGTCTTCTAACATATTACCTATAAATTAAGTGTAATGAAATCGGTAATGTAACTTTTTCTTATAAGATTTTTGTTACTTACTTGAGTTGTTATGACACTTTGTTCAGTGTTACCGCTTGTAATTGTATTTTTTGTAATCCATTCAAAATTGAAGATATATGGAATACGTGCAGAGACAGCAACATAAATACTCAATTATAAATGTTGTATACAAACCTACCATCACACATAGTATTCTTTTGAAGGGAAGTTATACATTTCACTAAAACCAAACATTTTGCTTTACTTGAAAAAGTAATTTAGTTAAATATACTTCAAGCTAAATAAAGAGACAACCAAGAGTGCTGTAGGTAGAGATGTAGTGGTTGGCATACCACTTCAAACACCATAGGTTGTTTTTAATGTATTTCCCATTTGAGGATTAGTGTTCATAAGCATAGGCAAATTATTCCATGCAGTATGTTTTTGGCTGTATGCAACATAACGAAAAGATTTTTGAGACAGATTGTTTGCGATTGGAGCTCATTAATCGGGTAAGCCTGATGAAACGATGTAGATAAAACAAACTGTAGCCTTAACATATACCTATAAAAGGGAAGTTGTTGGGTTTTAAAGCCCTGCAATTTATTTTTTATTCTATATAAGAAATTTTACAATTAATTTTAAATGCATGTCTGAATATTATGTGACTTGTCTAATTAAATTGAATAATATATCTGAATATATATTTTATTGTATTATCTGAAAGGACTCACACTGGAGTAGTTCATGAAGAGCTGCAGCCCATGGGAAGGTCTGGCATTGGAGAATTTCATGGAGGACTGTCTCCAGTGGGAGGGACCCCATGATGGTGCAGGGGAAGAGCGTGAGGAGGAAGGGGTTGCAGAGACAGTGGTGAAATAGCCACAAGCCCCATTCCACAACCTTGTACTCTGCTCAGGATGGGGAGGTTGAGAAATTGGGGGTGAAGTTGAGCCCAGGAAGAAGGGGAGGGATGGGGAGAAAGTGTTTTAAAGATTTGGTTTTATTTCTAATTACCCTACTTTGACTCTTGATTGGCAATAAATTAATTTCCCCAAGTTGAGCCTGTTTTTTTCCCATGATGGTAACTGGCGAGTGATTTCCCTCTCCTTATCTCAACCCGCAAGCTTTTCATCATATTTTTTTCTTCAACTGTCTATCTGAGGAGAGAGAGTGAGAGAGTGGCTTGGTGGGCTTCCACCCAGCGTACCCACCACAAGAGATTTCACTTTACAAAAGCTGTGCTATTTCTTCGCTAGCAAGTCATCTACGTGTCTGCTAATAGACTTCTTCATAATGATTTATACTAATTTGTCTGGATGTTAGGCTTACAGGCCTGTAGCTCTCGAGACGTTCCATGAAAAAATTTTGAACTTTACTGTTGTGCTTGCCACCTTTCAGTGTGTATTAAGGAGATTTGCAAAGTGTTACTGATATTTTACTGGTCGTTTTGTTTATTTAGTTTTGCAAATTTTGTATAGTTACTTCACTTTCTTTAAGACTTCCACAAAGAAGAGCTGTGGGATGAGTATGTCTCCAGTTCCTTTCACTGAACACCAGTGGAAAGTGTTGTTTTAGCTTGTCTTCTGAGTCCTCCTCTATACCTTCATTACCATTGGCTCTGCAGGCTCCCTGGCAGGGTTTCTTGCTTCTCCTATCGGTGAAGAAATGTTGTTTGGTAGTTCTTCCTCAGGCTAATTTTGGGGGGTTACGTTTAATATCCTAGAATTTTCTTCATTTATACATTTTTTCTGATATCCCTTTTTGTATTCTGCAGTTTATAGTCATGCTGGTTTTCTATTGCCATTACCTACGTCTTAATAAATGGTATGTGCTGCCCTTGTGCTAACTGCACGGCATCGTTAAGTAGTTTCCACACTACCTGTAGGGATTTAATTTCTGTCCTTTTGATGTCGGTATTTAAGTGTCCTAATTTTTATGTATATTTCCAGATTTATTATGCACCAGAGGCAAAGTTTTTATAACTATCCTTTCCTTTTGTACCTGTAAGAACTTGTGTGCAAACCAGGTAGTTAGAAATTTTTGAGATTTATACTTCCAAAACGAATGTAAGTGCACAAGCACCACAGAAATTACATATGCACAGTATGGTAGAAAGTTTTAAAAGCTATCACGTGGTATTTCAGAAATGTGGCTACAAATTTTGCTAGGCAATGTGGTGGGTTTTTTCAGTGGCGTTGACAGACTACACAGGTTGAGTCTAGGATGCATTAGAAGCACTATATGGAGTACTCCTTCCTTAGAAGATAAACTCATTACTGATCCTTTTCTTGTGATACCTGAATCTCCTGCACTTTTGATCTCCATTGAAGTGAACAAAGGACACTTTTTTTTTTATTTCAATATAAATTAGTTACTAGAATTTTGATCCTCCAAAGTAGAAGGATTATTTTATTATAGTATAATATTATTATTTTAGTGGGTATTTTTTAATAGACAGGTTCTGACTAAATTAGATGTAAATATCTGATCTTCTGTTTTTGACAGGTCCTCTAAACAACAGGATTGAAAACTGTACTTCATTTTGAGAAATATTGAGATAAATTTCACTTGGAAAGATTAGCTAATGCTCACACAGGAGCAACTTAAGATGCTTTTATATATACCCAAGAAACTAGACAGTCTAGTTCCTTGCGTATCAGCATATTTAATCAGTTTATGCTACCTGTCCTCTAATATATTAAATAATTTTATTTTTGATAAATTAGAAATAAAATATTTAACTTTTATTTACTTTTCTGAAGCATTCTTAATGAGCTCAGTAAGTACACATTGTTACAAGCGATACTCATGCATCTTAGGTTTATTTTCGTAAACAAAATAGTTATAAATCTTTTTCAAGGCAAACTTACTTGACTGTCTTGTGATACACTTAATTTTTTTTTTCCCATTTCAGGTAAATATGCTGAAGATATATTTGGTGAACTTTTTAATGAAGCACACAGTTTCTCATTTAGAGTCAACTCCTTACAAGAACGTGTAGATCGCTTATCTGTCAGTGTTACACAGCTCGATCCAAAGGAAGAGGAATGTAAGTTAATTCCTGCATTGGAGATTACTTATTTTGTCACCCACATGCCATTGAGATGGAAATAATAACTGTTTAAATTTATAAGAACACAGAGCAAAGCATTATGAGAGAAAGGTCCATTTCTATTTCTGCTATAGGTTTCTTTGATAGTCTGGAGCAGCTTTCTGAGCTCAACATTTTCATGGTAACTGAACAGTACTGTTACCAATGAATTTACATAAATACTGCTACAGGAGTATATGTCACTTCAGTATGTATTAGTGTTAATAATATTAATAATATGTAATACTATGTGAATGCTAAGAGGTAAGTGTTTACTCATTTTTTTAACCTTCCTGGTAGTTCCCATGGGACGTAACCATTTGTCCAAGTAGGGTTTTGCATTTGACTTGTTACCATCTTAATTCTGTATGAAGTTATAGTTGTATAGCTCTGTTTATTGACGCTATATATCCCGTTGGATTCTTCCTAAATAGCTTTAAGTACTGTAAATATTGGTTAGCACTGAGGAAAAAAAGTACTTCCAATAGGAATATGGGTACGGCTCATGCCTGTGAGATAGAAGTTGTGTGGAATTTATATGATGCACAGGCTTTGTGATGACTATAGGAGCAATGACCACCTAATATGTAAAATCTATGAAGCTTTTTTGCCTTCCTGGATATCTGTTCATTATAGGTGAAACTATGAAAGGTCTTGTAACCCCAAACAGTTTTAGGGACTATATGGCTAAGACTTAGAATGACCTAGAAAGCAGAGCAATATCCTATCATGAAAAATAACTTCAGATTTCTTGTGCGATCCAATTTTAAAGTATAGAAAGCTGTTTCAGTTCTGAATGTTTGGGTATAGCAGTAGTGTGTCATTTAGGAAAAATGAAGTGTCAAACCAGGAGCATGGCCTTCAGGCTATGTTTAGTTACCGATGTCGACATTTTGCTATTAGCAAAATTAAGCTATGGAAGTTTTGATTCTGTACTTTGCATGACATTAATTTAGAGCAGGTTTCGAAAGACAGCTGTTCACAGCTAGTAGCAGATTTTCCACGAAATCATGACTTGCCTAGGGGAATTCTTACATTAATGGGATGTTCCAAGACTCTTGACAACTCAGCAGAAATCATACACATACACCTCTTTTTGTAATAAAATACATGTTTACTATTATTGGATAATGACAAAAATGCTTTCTGTGTACAGTAACAAATTTTCAGCAGTTGTAATCTTGTAAGAGCTGTAATACTGCAGTCTTAATGTCATTTCTGTGTTTACCCTTGACAGCATAGTTTTTGGTTTAAATCAGGGTGGGATGTATGTTGATATGGCATATCTAGTACAGCTACAATTCACATTTTAGGAAAATGGAGAGAGCATTTTAACTCCTTGAGTTAAACCATCTAAGGTTGTTACAGGATAGTACAATTTTGCATCTTGCTTTCCTGTGTAAACGGCCTTTGACTAGTTTGGCTGTAGGTTACAGGTTGCAATACTAAATATCCATAACTATTTGATGTTAGAGAATTGCTAGAAATATTTCTAAATAGTATGTAGTCCCAAATGCACCGGATCAATAATTTTTCACAATATTGTTTATACTGTAGTGTTTGCTAAACTGTATAGGTATAGAAAGGGTCAGACATTGCAATTAAAGAAAACAAGGCTGAAAAGAGGTCTACTTGATGAAGTCCAGAGTGGCTAAGTGTGATTCAAATCTGGTACCCTGGAGTTGTCTCTCCTGCTGTAGAACAGCAAGAGACTGCTAGTACTTCAGAGGAACACGTAAAGTCGTCAGTGTCAGGAACTATTAAATGACTATTTTTATTAACCTAAGAATATCCAGTCCTTGAGCCATACCTTGTGTTCCTTATTCGCAAACGACTGCCCAGAATGAGTCACCAGATGAGGACAAAAGAGATGAGAGGAAATTCAATACTATAGTTCCTTAAAAAATAGGGATTTGGAAACTGTCTCTCCTTCAGTATCCTGTTTTGGTCTTGAAATATAGAAATTAATCAGAAATTGGTTTGTTTTAGTCCTGATCTGGGCTAGAATAGCTGGAGGATGTTAATGCAGGAAAGCATTGGGAAGACATTTGGATTTACCTTTCTTGCCTTTTTTAACCTTCTCTGCAAAAACTAAGGAAATTTCAGTACTTCTGCTTGGCTAACAGGATGTGTAAAATGGGCTCTACTTGTAAAATGAGTCTTATTTGCTAGTTCTTTGCCAGCAGGCAGTAATAGAAGATTTAATGTCTTCCTTTGGGCCTGTGCTATTACACAAGAGGAAGAAATTAAGATTCATTTAAAGCTAAGTGGCATGGACAAAAACAGTCCAAGTGAAGATTCATTGAACAAGATGCAGATACTTGATGAGGTGTTTCTAGTAGAGTCAAAGTAATAAAAAGCTCTGAGTTTTGTTGTGGTTTTTTTTTTTAAATGCTCTGTGTGTTTTCTCATTTTGAATTACTACAATATCTCTATGAAAGAATAAAACCAAATGAAACCAAGGTTAGAATTGTATCCTAAAGGAGCTACCTCCTGGTACACAACCTTTCCGTCACAGAAGAATTTATATGAACTCGATTTGGTTTTCAAATTCTTGATTTCACAGAATTAGTAATTTAATATTGTAATTGGTTTTTTTACATACTTTATTCTTTTTTACATACATGTGGTTTTTTTCCCCTCAGAAGAAATACTAAACTTGCATACGGACAAAAAGAAATCCTCTGCCTATATGTATGTTGTGATTTTCTGCACAACATGCTGTTAAGTTCAGAGAGTTAGAAGAGGCTTAGCTAAAAAGTAAAATGGGAAAATAAAGTCTTGCTATGGAGGTGAACTAATGTTGATGGTTTCAGTAGCCCTGCACTAGAAGATATCCCCATAGGTCAGAAAATAAACCTTAAGAGTATAGTTTCTTTGCAACCATTTTTAATTCCAGTATTTACTTTATAAATAATGTTACTAACTCTCTCCATACATGCAAATTTTATATGTATAATAATAGATTTTTGTTAATTTACCATTCTTTTGTGAATTTATTTATGCCATTGAGCTTGAAGTACTACTATAGGTAAATGATTTCTTATCTACAGAAATCTGACAGTTTTAAAAATAATATTCTGTTTAGCTTTTATGTTGTTCTTTTTTGCAATGCTAACACAGTACAGCTCGGATGTACAGTGTAATGAAGTATTAGAAAGTAGTTGTGTGTCACTCAAATGGTATCATGGCAGAAGGAGAACTCAAACTAAGAGTTTTGTTGCTTATTTTGTTATTAATTTAGTTGTTCTTTAAAGGGAACTGCCTAATTCCATTTAACTCTCAGACTGGGGAGAATTTTAATCTCAAAGGCAATGTATCAAATTCTTGATTTCTATTGCATATCTGTTACGACTGTGACAAGCAACTCAAAATTCTTAATGGCAGAAGGGCTTTGGGTGAGCAGCCTGGCATGTTTCAGTACAGTAATACAGTATGAACTGTATTTCAGGAGGTTTCTGGCTTTGAATACCTGTGCTTGTTTTTTCCTACGCATTCTGGTAATACTGCCTTGTCATTAAAAGGACAGAAGTTCAGGAGTTGTGTTGAATTAATGCTAAAGAGATATTTGAGGGTTTGCTCTAGGTCAAAAAGGTGGCATGTGGTAGGGAGAAACCTAAAAAGCTTGACAGCTAATTGTGGTCTTATACTTCTGAAAATGGGATAATCAGTCAAGTTTCAAATCAGGATACTCAGCCCCTTGTGAGACTTGGAAGGAGAGGGTAGTAAATTTTAAGGGGCAGCTCACTTACCATCTCTAGCCTCTGAAGAGGAATGTGGTGACTTGAGTATAAATGTCATCAAAGTTATGAACAGGGAGCAGATGAAAATTGGGTCATGACCTCCATGAGTAATATGTTAATGTGGAGAATAACACTGTTGTCAATTCATTCATAAGATTTTTTTACCCCCAAAGTCAAATAAAGAAAAGGACTGTTAAATTAAATTGCATAGCAGGTCACTTTTCCTGACGTGTCTCCACTTAATGAAAGTTGGATTTGAGTGCGTCTCCCTCTCAAAGATCTGCTCAGATGGGCTGAACTCCAACTGCTCTCCATGCTTTTTCTTCCAATTTTCTTAGGCTTTAATTAAATTTATAGGTTATTTAGTAAGTAAATAAGTTTTAAACTAGTGTGTCCAAGGCTTAGTAGTTCAATGGTAAAGCCATGATATTGCATACTTTGTATTTTGTATATAAAAGGAGCGATTTGGACAAAATGTCATTTGCTAAATAATGGGGTGGTTTTGTTAAGAACTCACCAGCAGATTTGCTGCTTGATGCAGCTGGGTGATTTACATCTTCCCTGATGGGCTGCTCGAGGCTTCTTGGTTCTATGTGCTACATGTAAAGCAGCTTCTGAGTCCTCTTAGTATGATTGCTCTAACATTTACATCTTCTCTTTGTTTACCTGTAGTAGTTAAACTGTACACATTCGCTATCCAAACAGTGCTTGAGCCGTTTTGGATTTTTTCAGAAAATTTGAATTTCTTGTGTTGGGGGCAAGCCCAAAGGAGAGTAGTTTCTGTTCTGGAAAAGTCATCCATCTGCTTAGCAACTATTAAATTTGCAGTAGCCAGTCTGATGGCAGAGAAACTTAATATGTGTGTGATTCTAGGCATTGTTGAAGGGGATAATCATTAAAAAAACCAACCTAGTAGAAATCACACTTCAAGATTGCAGCATCTTGAGGAACTGAATCACACAAATCTTTATCTGAAGAGAATTTTCAACCTCCCCGCCTTTAATTGGAATCTCATGACTAAGTTGTTCATTCTAATATTGTCATTCTTTTTTCCCTGCAGTTTCCAAATCACTGCCTAGGATTTTGAACAGAGAAAGCGAATTGTGGGCAGCTGAGTGAATTGAGTTCTATATAATTTCCCACAGTCTTTCAGGTCTGCAAGGAGTCATAGCTGTGGCATTCAAGAGTTGATGGTCTTAAAAGTGGTCGGGATGAAATTCTGCAGAAAGTGTTGAGACCAGGGTTTTTAAAGGAATATATATTATTTATTTATTTATTTACCACCTTTAGGAGAATGGTATTTTTTGGCCCAAAACCAAATTGTACATTGGAGTGAGTTTAAAAGAAAAAAATAATCTAGTAACAGGTTTTTTTCTTCTGGGGAGGTAGAATAAAATGTAATATTTAATATTTTTGAAATTTAAATGTAGGTACTCTCTGTCAGTACACTACTGTGCTCCATACTTGACTTCTACTCCAAATTGGGGATTGCAGTTTAATGAAAGGCTTAATAGGAGGTAAAATGTTATTATGTGTATATTAATGATTTGTTCTTTTACCTAATGTGTAGCTCAGCCCAAAAGAAACCCAGTCATTTTATTTTATTAGAGTGCAATTTAAATAGCTTTTTTTTCCTCCACTTCATTGTTGATTATGAATAAAAATGGACTGACATCTCCTTTTCAAAACCACATGTACAAAATGTTGGTAGTTTAGCTTTCTGGCAGATATTTTTTAATTATGTAGAAAACATTGTACTGTAGAGAAGGCTAGGCAGGCTGATATGAGAGGTCTTTCTGTACCATTTCAACAACTGACACAGTGAAGATAAACTGGCACTTTTCCAGATTTTAGAATGAATTTTTTACTTAAATTGTGACCATCTCAACACTTAAGGAAATTATTTAAGACCACATATTTTGTTCATTGCAGTACACATAAGTGGTATAGCAGATGGACTTTCAGGAAAGCGTATCCATATGAAATTGAGAATCTTGGGCTATAGGAAGGTTCTGGTGCTTCTTAAGGAATTAGACAACTGGAAGCTTAAATTTATCAGGATCAAGTCAAAACCCTGCAGCATTTCCAATTCCTCCTTGGAGGAGAGTCTTATCTCTTCTCACACTTGAATTCATGTGTCCAATTTGTTTGACCTGTCCTCTTGTTGTGCCAGTTTGTCAGTGAGCCAAAGCTAAGTGGCTGGATAACCAGCCAGGTTTCACGTATTACCTCCCTAAGGTGGCAAGCCACGCAGGGCTTCTGTTTCTCAGCCAGCTGGCAAGCTAAACAAATGGCTTTGTAAGCCAAACCATGCACAGCCCAAGATTACAATGTGCTTCCAACGTGGGATTTACCTCATCCCTGTCTGTAGGCAAGTTATATTGCTGTCATGATTCTTACTATTTTGTGTGTCACATCCTTTTCATTTCCTGTTCTAATATAGTCAGTTGTTTTAAATAATGCCATGCTTTTCAGTGAAGGCTGGTCACTGGATATCAGCGCAGGAAATGCTGTTAGCCGTTTGAAATTCCACAATGTAAGTTTTCTATGAAGACTTTTGCTTTGTAGCTTAGTTTCAGAGAGAAAGTAATCTATGCTTATTATTGGGGATTGATTGATTATCCTCAGGTGTGTTATCCCCATATATGTTTACAAAAAGTGATTTAAATAAGAAAATGGAGATTATTAATTAGACTGGCTATATTTGCTCACTCAAGAGATTATGGAATGCTAATAAAGAGTTTATACAACAACGTACATCTTGATATGGTGTCACTCTGTGAGCATGTTAATATTAAACTAAAGAACTGTATTTATTGGAATAAATTAATTTACTTCATTAGAAGTATGAGTCCAAAGAGACATATGCTATTTTTTTCTGTTGTTGGCATAGTCTCCAGCAAGTGACAGACAGTTTAAAGACTTGAAGGATTGATGAGCAACTTCTGAACCAAGTACATTTGGTGAGATTCGTAAAACCAACAACCCAAAGGAAAAACAGATGAAGTAGAAAAGAACCTGAGACTAGATTTGTAGATGAGGTAAATCCCAGTTCTTTTAATTGTGAACTTCTGACAGCAAATAACATCCTGTGCTTCATGACAGATACAAAATATATACAGTTATGAGTGCAAAAATACCTGCAGAAATTGAGACTCCTATCTGACATTCATATAATACTTCTCTTACACACTTAAAAAGGCATCTGAGCAGCTAATTAAAGGTATTAAAAAGAATAAAAGACACTAGTGAAATAGAACCTAAAGGCAAAAGGAGGAAGCTTCTCCAGGAACACATAATTTTGCCAACTATAATAAACTTCAAAAGCCAAACTTGAAAACCAAATAAATCCCAAATAAAACCCTCACAAAGGATGCTGCTGATACTTTCAGTAAGAAGATAGAACATTCCAGGAATGTTCAAGCCCTCTGGAAAAAATCCTGCCTTCTGCCCCTTTATGATCACACAACAGAAATCCAGCTCTGTGTGTTTGTATGTAGATATACTTGTCTGTGTTACAGGCACCAGAGTAAAATGCAGCTTTCAGCTTAAACAGATATAATCTTTTAAAAAAATTTTGCTGAAGGCCCTAGTGAGTGATGCCCTCTCATCTTGAATAAAGGGGCACTGCTATCAGCCTGTTTGTGTAAAATAAACATAATTATTTATAGATAAAATGCATGTGCTGAAAATATCCTCTGCTGGCAGGTCTTAAAATTATATTTTTAGTATTGTTTGTGATTAAAAAAAAAAACCCACAAATTTACAAAAGCGCAAGGCTGCTTTTATTTACTGAAAGTCTGACACTGGCTGCAAAGTTAGTCTTGAGACACACCTGACTTCACAGATGGAGCAACTGAAGACCAGGGAGCTAGAGAAATATGAGATGGAACAGGTACACTGTCTACAGAATTAAAAATGCAAGTTTCATCAATTGTAGTCTTTTTCTAAATTTTAGTGATTGGGAAATAGGAAAAGATATATGAGCTTTAACAGCAGTAAATCAGTATATTTCAAACCACTGTTTAATCTAGTGTTATTTTCCTTTGAATCTTACATAAAGATATGGATTTTTCCTAACTATTGTGCTTAAAAATTCAAGGTGTCTCACTTGAATTCAACAGAGAAAAGTTTCATGTTGATTATACAGTCTGATTAAAAAACATTAGACTAGTTTCATGTGTTGGAACACAGTATCAGCTCCCATTAAAACTCACTGATACCAGTAGCATAAGATAAGCTGATATGCATAAGACAGCTGGTTCAAAGCACAGTCTGCAGTGGACCCACAGCCAGACAGCAGAAGATTTGCCCTTCAGCACAGGCAGAAGGGATGGGGTCCAATAATGCAGAAGAACAGAAGCCTCTAATGGCAAGGACCAGCAGGAGGGAGAGACTTCCCCCAAAGCCCTTACAGAACCACTTCACTGCTCTGCAGACTGAGGAGGAAGGACTAGTCACATCGAGAGAGATGCTGGA
Source organism: Gallinago undulata (assembly GCA_026546715.1). NCBI lineage: Eukaryota > Metazoa > Chordata > Aves > Charadriiformes > Scolopacidae > Gallinago > Gallinago undulata. The sequence goes on from JAOTQQ010000023.1 coordinate 71,265,730, forward strand.
GCTGAGTAAGGCAGCCCCATCTGCTCCCCATATAACAACCAGTGCAACTCAGAAAAGGCATCGGGTGCTAGTAGTAGACACCCCTCTTTTGAAAGGTATGGATGCAGAAGGATTACAGAGCCCTGCTCCCCAGGTAATGTGATCTTTAAGGTCCCTTTCAACCAAAACCATTCTATGATTCTCTGATAAGCTTAAATGGTTTATGGTTTGGCATCTTGGTGGGCCTTCAGTGGAACTGCTGCCTCTGTGCGAGGAATGCAAAGTTTGCCTTGCCGATAGTATAAAGGCAAAATGTATACCTCAAGATAGAGAGGTATTGTGAAATGAACTTGGTAAATGTTACTAGGTACTTCTGAACTACGGAATGATAATTTATGACTACAGTAAGCAATTTGTTGAACTGATTTGGAAAGACAGAGTTCTAATACCTGTCAAGGGGAGCACAAATTTCCTGTGAAGCTAAATAGAGGATAAAGTGCTGGAACATTACAAGCATATTTTTCACATAATATGACAATAACTTGCTGTGGCAGTAGTGCTAGATGAATTTATATTTGCTGTAAAATGTGTAAGATACTAGTAGCAATGCTTAATATTTATATTCTAAGCATTAAGCAATTCCAGATTAATCCAAATAAACTGTCTTTGGTGGTTTTTTTAAATGGCAATATCCCCTTTCAGTGTCACTGCAGGACATTACAATGAGGAAAGCTTTCCGGAGTTCCACAATTCAAGATCAACAGCTGTTCGACCGAAAAACTCTGCCTATTCCTTTGCAAGAAACTTACGACATTTGTGAACAACCTCCTCCACTTAACATTCTCACCCCTTACAGGTTAGTAAAATGAAATTAATTAAAACAATTTTCTAGCTTATTTTATGTAATAGAGATGCTATATCCAGGCACCTTGCTTATGTTGAGTAGCATTTGAATATTTAAGAAGCCACAATAGAAAACTGTGAAGCTGCTGGAGGAATACAAGCAGCAGAGGACATTATAAGCATTAAAACTTTACTCCACTTTACTCAGATTTTACCCCAGTGCAACTGGTAAGAAAAAGCCATTTTTATTATCTGTGTTTATTAAACTGTGTCATGCTCTTGGATGCAAAATGAAGAAAATGGACAGTTAAGTATGTAGGATAAAAAGGTCTTCAATGGAAATGAATGTTGTTTGCTGACCCACAGTCAATTTGAATCAATAGTTGGACACAAGCAGCCACACAAATTTGCTCACTATTAAAAAAGCAAGATTCAAGTCATTGGAATGGGACTTCTCTGATTTACGATGCTCTTTTTTTATCTGCAGCTTGTTTTAAGGTTACTTTTCTAAAATCAGGACCTTGAATACAAGGAAAGATAGTAAAGAATGATGGCACAGGAGGTCAATGTTCATCTTTTTAATGTTCCTCAGTGAAATATTTCAGGGTCTGAGATACTAGGTATTCCTTAATACGACTTTCCTTTAGCTTAATGTTTGGATTCATGTGTTGTTAAATAAATAGTAAGCCCTGTTTGCATCATTGTATTTCAGGGATGATGGAAAAGAGGGTTTGAAGTTTTATACCAATCCTTCATACTTCTTTGATCTGTGGAAGGAAAAAATGTTGCAGGACACTGAGGACAAAAGAAAAGAAAAGAGGAAGCAGAAGGTATGTATATTAGCTTTATATGGCTTCTGGTTATTTTTTCCTGGAAGGGATTTACTTGCAAATATGGTATTTTTTTGGTTATGAAATGAATAACAATCCAACTTTACAGTCATCTTAACTAAAACTACTTGCATTAAATTAAAAAAGAATATATAGAAGGGCCTAGAGCTTTCATGCTGTCTAAAAGTATTTAACAGCAGGTTTGCCGAAGCTTGTAAGTCTTCTAGCAATGACTCAAAAAGGAGGAATACAGCAAGAATAAAACATTTCACTGGAACACTTTTTTATAATACAGTATTCTGGCTATCTTACAGATGAAAAAGCTTGAATGACATTCTAGTAAATATATTTAACCAAAAAGAAATTAGTAGGAATAAGGCACTTTGTATTTTCTTAAAATTAAGCTTTTGCAAAATGTTACCTTTTTGCTTCTGTATATTTCATACATAAAGACATTAAATAAAAGTGTCAGATTCATAATTTCATTTCAGACTTAGAATAAAAAGCTACTTATACAGTTATTTTTCTCTGTATTATTCAGCTAATTTTCCACTAGACTGAAGTTTCTACCTCTTTTAAGTCTTTTTGGTTTTCGTGTCATATTTAGACTGAAAGTAAATTTTCCTTGTGCTTGATTTGGGATTGTTTTTCATTATTTTGTGGCTGATGTTTAAATGCAACTAATTAAAAAACACTGTCTCAGTTATCAGTTTTGTTTGCACAACTCTCCTACAGCAGAAAAATCTAGATCGGCCTCATGAACCAGAAAAAGTGCCGAGGGCACCTCACGACAGACGGAGAGAGTGGCAGAAGTTAGCCCAAGGTCCGGAGCTTGCAGAAGATGATGCTAACCTCTTACATAAGCACATTGAAGTTGCTAATGGCCCAGCTTCACATTTCGAGTCAAGGTTTCTTTTTATTTTTTCTATCCTTTATTAAGTACAGACATTCATACTACATCGCAAACACGCTTGAGAAATGGTAAATGATGAGATGCTAATGTTGTTCTTGAAATGTACTGGAAATCACTGATTTAGCTCAATCAAAACTCAGTTTTGAAATACTTAGTGTGTCCTTAAAGGAGTAGTTATTATCTTATTTTTAAGAGTAGTGTGTATCCTTGAGGATGTGTTGTCGCCTGTAGCTTGAAGAAGTTTTAGTGTCACTGTTGCAAACCTGCCCCCAGGTGTGTCACTACATTCTAGTCTTGACCTACAAAATCCCTATTATTCCAGTCTCTTGAGTTTTCTTTAGCAGACACTGCCAAGACTAAATGGTGGGTGTGATGTGAGCAAACGTCCACTTGGAACTCAGATGAGATCAATGAGCTTCTCTTTACTCTTGAGCAAATCCAAGATTTGATTGATGTTTCTGGTTATAGTCTATTACAGAATCTAACCTGTTGGATTCTCATTTCACAGCATGCATGTGCTGGTGGCTAAAAGTAGCATTTCACATGGTAAACACTGGCTGTTTTTACTCTTCTGGTGTTTGTGCAAAAACAACTGAGTAGTAGAAACTATTAGTGGGTACAATACCTTTCATAATGCACTCTGGTATACGTGTATATTTCTGATTTTATTGCTACATTTACTTAACTCAAAATGATGTGACTAATAAACACTAAGATTGCAAACATACTGTAGAAATTGTATGATAGACCTGTCAAAAGCATTAAACCCTTGAGCTGCTAGAAGCAATTGCATGGAAAGTGAGATAAATTATTAAAAAAGCCGTGAAGTACAGTATGCAACAGTGGTGCAGAGAAGATACTTGAATTCAGAAATCAAACTGAAGTGTAGAACATTAGAAGTCATACTGAAGTGTGTAGAACATTAGCTGAGGTCACTAATACTTATTTTTACTAAAGCTTATATTGGATCACTTTTCACTCTTTTCCTACAGATCTCAAGCATACGTGGACCATTTGGATGGATCGTACTCGCTTTCTGCATTGCCCTATAGTCAGATGTCTGAACTTCTGAACAGAGCTGAGGAGCGAGTGTTGGTCAGACCACATGAACCACCACCGCCACCTCCAATGCATGGAGCAGGAGAGGTGAAACCTGTGCCTCCTTGTGTTAGGTACGAAGTGGTCAAGCAACATGCAGATTTATTGGCGAGTTTTAAGTTTTCCACCATCCACCTAATTGTCCACTAGTAGTATATCCATGCAGCCCAGGCAGTACACACATCCTAGGGGTAAGTCAGTCCACAGCCCTGACACATCTGCAGCTGCAGGGCCATTGCAGAGTTGGAGATAAGGGTCAAAGTCTAAACCCCGTAGGGTGCCATTGTGGAGACAGGCATCACCTTGCCATTAGTATTGTGACTACGTCACCTTCTAAATTAAATGGCAAGGCAAAAAGCTGTATGGAAAATTATTTCTGTGAATGATGTTGCAATCTCAGGATTTAGCTTTGGAATTTGGGAAATTGGGAAGTCTGAAATTTTTACTACTGAGCTGTGTTTCAGCCAACATGAAAAGAAGAATGCATCACACAAAGACAGCTATTAAAACTATATATTCATCACATTTGATAAATTGCAACTGCTTTTTATTTTTTAATTTCTCCAAGTGTTTTTATTTTCTATTTCTCTATGTCTTTCTGGAACTGGGTATGTACTTAAAGTATTTTCTGTAGTGAGACTCTGGTTGTCTCTCCCCTGTTGTTTTATACCCAAAATCTTAACTTTCTGATCAGGTACATACAACTTGGAATAAAGGACAATTAATTGAGACTTGGTTCTTACATCAGCAGGATGTTAGACTCTTGAAAAGAATGTCTTTTTAGTGTTCAGGAGGTTAATTTTCCACAACAGTTGAAAGAAATCCTCTAGTGGTCTTTCAGGAAAAGAACTTTACTGTTCCCTTTTCTTTTCTTCAATTCACCTATTCATTGCACTATAATGAATATCTAGCATATAAATATACTTCTCTGTACATAGAATTGATGAATTTTGATATTAGCCTCTCTCACCCTGTCATAAAACCTTAAATATGTATTTCGGATGTAACTCGTTCTTGTTGCTTGTACTGTTTTATTTGCTTTTAAAGTTCTGTGAATCAAAGCAGTTAATCAAACTCTAGTTCCCTCACTTCAGAAAAATAATTTGGATTTACTTAGGGATGGATGGGGAGAATTATACTAGTATAGGAAATCCTTGATAAAGATGCAGGTTTGTGTAAGAGCATGAACTCAGTTAATAGCTGAATTTGGGCAACAGTCTGTTGGAAGACTGATGCATACTCCATACTGAGAATTAGATTTCCTCGTGTGTGAGGTATGAATACCTTGAAATCATCATAGGACATAATGCTCTTTAATGCTCAGCGTTCAATATTCTTAAGTTGCAGAAATGAATCTATTATTATTTTTTCCACTCTCCAGCTCTAATAACAACTTTGTCCTGTTATTGAATATTTCAGTTCTACTACTGGCTTGGTAGAAAATCGTCCTCAGTCACCAGCAACAGGCAGAACACCAGTGTTTGTGAGCCCCACTCCTCCTCCACCACCACCACCACCTCTTCCATCTGCTTTGTCAACTTCATCATTAAGAGCTGCAATGACTTCCACTCCTCCACCCCCGGTCCCACCACCCCCACCCCCTCCCACAGCTGCTCTGCAGGCCCCAGCTGTGCCACCTCCACCAGCTCCTCTCCAGATAGCTCCTGGAGTCCTACATCCAGCTCCACCTCCAATTGCTCCTCCTCTAGCACAACCCTCTCCTCCTGTCACTAGGGCTGCCCCAGTGTGCGAAGCTGTACCCGTTCACCCAGTTCCTCCACAAGCTGAAGTACAGGGACTTCCTCCACCACCCCCACCTCCTCCCTTGCCGCCTCCTGGCATTCGACCTTCCTCTCCTGTCACAGTTGCATCTCTTTCTCACCCTCCTCCTGTTCTGCATCCTCCTCCCACAACCATTGTCCCTGCACCTCATGCACCCCTAATGCCTCCATCTCCACCATCCCAAGTGATTCCTGCTCCTGAACCCAAACGTCATCCTTCAACTCTTCCTGTAATCAGTGATGCTAGAAGCGTTCTGCTGGAGGCAATACGGAAAGGTAATGTTTGGCTACTGAGAGGCAAAAAGAATGGTCTTTGGAACTTCCTAAATACACATTAGCTTTGAGAGATGGACTTTTTCACATGTGTAAGAAGTTAGCTTAGAGGGATGCATGGATGCATCTTAAGTCTGTTTCTGTTTTCTGTTCTCTACAGTGTATGCATTGCCAAGTAGACAGATTTTTTTCAATTTGTAATTGCACTTATCAGATGTTTAGTTTGGGTGGCAAAATGGGTTCTCTGTGGAAGTTAGATTATTCTTTTTTTAAAAAAAAAAAAGTACATAAGTTTATAGATCCTCTGGAGATTCTCTTAATTTCTGTTTACCTGAAAATGTAGTTATTTCTGATAACCTACAGATTGTGTAGAAGTTAAAAACATTGTTTTCCACAGACTGTTAGATGAAAGCAGAACAGATCAATTGGCTTTGGAATTTTGATCGTATATCCGTGTATTACAACAACATATAAATGACATTCAGAAATTGTTGCTTAAGACTTAGAGCTGATCTTGACAAGTCTCAACTCAGTAGTGGAGCAGTCTTTACATTGCAAGGTGCCCCACTGGCAGAGTGTGAGTGAATGGCCAGGACTGTGTGTACAAGCTGTACCTTTTAGCTTATGTGTCTACAGCCAGAAAAATCCCTGCTGCGCTGTGAGTGCTGCTGTTTGACTGCGTGCTGTCTTTGAATAATCTTTCTCAAATGCATTGAGTACTACCTTTTTGTGGTTTTCCCCTGCACCTACAGTACAGTGGTACTGTAATATCTGTAAATAGGCTATAGTATAGGCTATACAGGGAAGCCTGTATTTACAGTCAATACTGTAAATAGTAGATAGGCTATAATACAAATTCAAAATATTTTTTAAGTATCTGTGTGAATTGATCACAAATTGATAACATCATTGACTGTAAAGAAGCATCAACCACAGTTGAATTCAACAGCGGTACATGAACACTAGTAGACAATATCAGCAAAAAACTTCATAAAGGAGAGCCTGCTGGTATAATATAGGTGATATTAAAAAGCTTTTGACCAAGTCTTGCACAAGAAACAAAGGCTGAAGTTACAACAGCTTGAATTCCACTAAGGACCTGTGTTTATGTTGCCTGTCAGTTGGCAATAGAGAGCAAGTAGTACAGGTTGTAGGTCGTATTTAGACTGGGTCAGTCTGTGATGTTTCTAACTGGCTTACTGAATTTACCTTTCTCATACTATTAGTATGTGTAATTTCTCTTTCGTGTTTGATCTTTAAGGCATGCTTTATCCCAAAACAGAACGTTATGTGATCAAAACTGAGTTACAAGAAATCCTGTCATGTTGGGATACTCAAGTAGCTATAACTTCTATTTGAGACCATGAAAAGAGAGTCTAAAAATTGTTTAGAAATGCAAATAGTAAAATGGCTTAATCACTTAACCACTTAGTGGTACTAAAAATGAGGATATGTTTTTAATGGGAAATCAGAAGCAGGATATTATAGTAGAAAGACTGATGATCTAGTCTGCTGTTGCAATTCTGACATTCCTCTCTTTAAAAACTTGATAGAGAGCTTCTGTCTGAGGGCAGTGTCCTCAGCCTTCATTTTTGCTTGCAAAGCGTTTTGTAAATCATGACCTACTGACTTGGCACAATGATAACGGAGGGGAGAGTAACACGCTTGTAATTTGATGTTCTTTAGGTATTCAGCTACGCAAAGTTGAAGAGCAGCGTGAACAAGAAGCTAAGCACGAGCGCATTGAGAATGATGTTGCTACTATACTTTCCCGTCGCATTGCTGTGGAATACAGTGATTCAGAAGATGATTCAGAATTTGATGAAGTGGATTGGTTAGAGTAAAATTATTACATTGCTATACACTGCAAAATCGAATGCTAATGTCCATTGTGGTGCTTGTTCTTTGAAAGTTTGATGGTCATTTCTAGTGTTTTTTGTATTCTTTTCTTTACATAATTAATCCATGTTTTTCTACTTTTTGGTTTACAAAAAGCTCCTAGTGCATCTTTGAAACTAAATGTTTTACAGTGGCTTTTCTTACACATCTTTTTTGAAAGAACATACTTTGTTCCAATAGACCACTAAGTATTAAGCATGGGCAGCTGTTGGTAGAGTAGCAGTTTCAATTTTTTGGCATATCTTAACTGTGCACTTTGTGAATTTTAAGTTAATGAAGGCAACTAAGATTGACATTCCAAGGGCAGCTGTATGTACTAATGAGCCTTATTCCACTTCTGATAGTGTTTTAAAATATTAAACCTAGCTATCAAGATATCACTGCCTCGATTACATCTGTACACTAAAAGTACATATAGTTAGCAGCACTGAACACACTGAAAGGAAAATGGATCTGGGGGGGGGGTATTATTGTTTTATTGTTGTTTTTAAATAATTATGGCCTTATTTGAATGTTTAGAGATTCCCCTTCCCTTCTTCCCTCCGAGGTACATATTGTGTGGTACTATTTTTGCCTGCATAATAGACGTTTCATTTTTTTTTTCCTTGTGAAATCTTTTGACTTAAACATGCTGTGTAACTTAAGTAAATGTTAAAATAACAGTTTGATTTAATAAATGGTTCATTTTAAATGTTCCTGGTTGTTGTTTTTTTTCAATGAAGCCTGCTTTATAAAAAACCTACCATCAGTGTATCTTGAGAGGAGAAAGGGAGATGCAGCAGTCAAAATCATGGTTAATGAAAGATGACAAAGAACATGGGTGATATTGCAAAGTCATTTTTGAAGTTCTCCTAGCAGGGTACTGCATGTCGCGTAGTGATAGGGCTTTTGTGTTTCCCTTCTTTGGAATAACTCCTTCAGGTCTGAGCACAGCGTCAAAAGCCTGTTGAGAAGGGGAGGGCGAGAGCACTCTGACCTTGCGAAATCATCCCTGGAAGATAGAATTGTGTAATAGAGGAAAACAAGTGTTGAAAGTTGGAACGCGACTTCTGAAGGTGGAACATGAAATGCTCGACAGATTACAGAACAATTTAGAGAGGTGTGTGTTTAATAACCTGCTCTTAGGACCGGGCAAAACTCCAGAGGTGCAGACTGGAGCAGGAATCCCATATAGCAGCCCTACCAACGTCACTGTCCCCATCTCAGACGCTGCTAGAATTTTGTACATGTATATTCAAGGCTTTTCCCACTGCAACGGTAATGCCTTTGTTGTGTTTGTGGGAGAAAAATCATTGTCACAATTTGTGAATCTGCATCTTTATAACTAGGGATTGGAGTTCTTCTCTGTGTGCTGTTCTCTTTGATAATTGTCTTCACAATAACGCCATCTGCTTTATTCTGCCATTTTCATTTAACTTCCAACGTGCACATCCTTCTTAATAGCTCCTCATAGCGTTAAAGGAAACATGTCAGAAGCGCCACTGCCTGAATATTCGATTGTGTTTAATCTAGGTGTTTCCTTACATCTCAGTAATCCTACATTGCCAAATCTGGCCCAATAACTAAATGTGGGAGATCTCGTTTGCGCATCTGAACAGGACTGGGCTCTTCAAGCAGAAGGGCAGCACACATACCTGCAGCTACCCTTTAAGCAGGGAGACAGATCTTTTGGTAGCTGAAAGAAGAGCTTGTGCCTAAATTGTGTGTGTAGATAGTTCTGGTGTTTGTACCTGTTCCTTGCTGTAGTCTCCAAGCTCCTGCTATTCCTGGTGGCTATTATAGACAGCAGCCTACACTGTCACTTGAGTGGAGCAGCAGCATGTCTGTGCCCAGCCTGTAACTGCTCAAAGCAGAGGAGCTCCTCATTGCAGCGTCAAGCCTGCACTGTGGGTATGCTCTGAGTGTGTTCCAGCGCTGTGAACGGAGTATAACTCACCTAAAGCAAGGAGATAAGTTAGCAAAAACAAAAGAAAATAAGAAAGAGAAGAAATGGAAGCCGAAGGGCCTTTAGATGACTGCAGCTATCATGTATTGGACTTGAAGGTACAAAAAATAAATCTTTATTGACAAACGGTTGTTATTGACCTGCTTCGCTGTCCCGGTGATTAATACGATCCTTTCCAAACCGGTACCCGGGGCAGAAAAAGCATTCATTTAATATGACACAGTCACACGAAGTAATGAACCTTGTCTGAGAAAAGTCAAGAGTTAAATTCAGTTAACATTTCACGGGCGGGATTCTTGGCCTTCTGCCACCGCCACGGCTTTCTGCCATAGCAACTAGTCTCCAGATAGCAATAGCGTGATTCACTAGTAGCGAGAGGTGATTGCTGAATTTGAATATTTGCATTTATAGCCCTACTCTGAGCGATGCATTTGCAATCTGGGTGATTTGTGTCCCTCTCGCTGTCGTCTCCCACCACCCTTCTCGTTTGGTGGAACACTGCTCAGAGGGCTGCTGGGCTGTTCGTGGCCGTGATTAGATGTGTAATAGATTATTGATTGCTTTGTCTTGTAAGGTACTAAATCAAGTCTTCTGTATTGAACTGTTTATAGGTACTGTTGTTTACTTCTGTACATCTACGGCAGCTGGTTAAAAACAAAGACTCAAAGTCTGCTACAGAAATAATGTGTCAGTAATGTTCAATATAAGTGAAGAGAAACCTTTGTTCAGCTTCACACCTTCCTTGAACTGTAATCTGGGACAGTTAAAAATGATCTACCTCTCCCACTGCAAAACGGGGGGGAAAAAAGAATAAAATAAAATGCACAGAAAGAAGAAACAAAAGGTACGTGGTGGCAGAACTGGAGCAGAAGACAAAATTGGTCGCTCAGGGGGTTTATCAAAAGATAAAATAGCAACAATGACGCAGCCACCATGGACAGGCCATAAATAAATAGCTTAATGAAAGAAAACAAGTAGTGAAGAAATAAAAATGACAGAGGCATAATTCGGGTTCTTATTTTAGTGTTCTGCTGTGAACAGCAACCATTAAATTCTAGATATCATTAAGGGATTATGTAATATCCCACTTAGTTGAGATTAAACAAGCAGGAGGCATTTAAAAAAACATAGTTGATAAAATCCTCCTTCCCTGGATGTGGCACAGGGGTGAAATCAGCACTCAAGTGGATGCTGACATACCATCACCTGTCTGATGGATGCACAGACTGATGGAGACTCGGCTTCAGAAGGTGCGGTGGGACCTGAGTGTACAAACAGGTACCAAAGGCCCTTGTTCTGTTGGGAAGTGCATCCTCCACGATGCTGGGACCGTCTCGGCTTGGATCCGGCTGCCACCACTGAAGCACATCCCCACTTGCTTTACCTGGTGGCCGTGAGCCCTCCGACTGCAACAAGGATGCAGACAGAAATGTGGGCTCTGTGATGGGCTGCTACATCTCTGTCCCCCCAGCCCATGGATCACCCCAGGGAGTGGGGGGTCAACGCCAGCTCCAGAGTGTGGTGCAGAAACCCCTGCCCAGCAGGCAATCCAGCAGATACAGCTCTCTGCAAGGTTGCTAGCTCGAAGCAGGGTGCTTGAAGCAGGGTACCCCCAGCAGTTTAGGGTTATGTCAGCAGTCAGAGCCCCCAAACCCAGCATTTGCACATACTAGAGCAGTCCCAAGAGGAGATCCCGAGGCAAAGCCTCACCACAGCCTCTGCGCCCGAGCTCTGCATCAGCAAATGATCTGACAGAAATTCGACTCGAGCTCCATCAAGTGTCTGCTCTGTCTCCTCAGCTGCAGGCCAGCAAGAGTTTTACTCTCTCATTCTCTCTTTTGCAGGTGGCAACACTAAACGCCAGGAGAGGACTCGCAACCACAGGTGGAGGGCAGCAATAGTAGTCTCTCTTTTTGGGGCCACTCAGCCGCTTTTCCCCTCTCCTCTCCACTCCTGACTACTTTTCCCGCTTGAACGGCTCTCAGGGTCACTGCCCGTGGCAGACATCTCACACACCCCTTGCGGCTGCAGCTAGGATGGACCTTACTGATTCCCAAACTGCTTCTTGAGTACATCACCAGCCCTGGGTAGACATTGGTGCCCCAGATGGGGGCACAGTCCCTTGAGCTGCTTGGGAGGGCGCTCCCCCACCAGATCCAACTGCAATGGGCTGGGGCAGGTTTAAGTGCTTAAAAAGCAGGTGCCTGGCAACTCAAGAACCTGTCTTTTTGACAGCACGTGTCCTGGGACCGCTCCTGAGAGTGACTTGGCTGTCAGCTCTGAGGGCTTAAGGAAGGTCTGGCAGCCCACCACCAGGCAGCTGTGGAGGAGCAGGCAGGGGACGGGGAACCCCATCCCCATCCCAGCTGCTCCTAGAAGAGGACACATGGACAAGCCCCAGGAAACGGAGGCTGGGGTACAGAGCAGACCCTGGGAGGCTGGAGCTGCCCACCCCATCCCGTTCCCGTTGGAGAGACAACACTGAACTGTGCAGCCCGTGCTTTTCCTGTGGCCCTTGCTGTGCTGGGAGCAGATGTGTTTCCTCCCCCCGCGCCCCCATCCGACCTCTTTGCCTGCAGAGTGGGTTCTGCTGCCTTAGTCATCGCCTGTGTTCCTCGACTGCCACCAGCCCCTGACAGCAGCAACAGCAACTACCTCTGAAGAAAACTTGCATCCGTCCTATTTCTTCAAAATTCTTATTTTTAAAGTATTGTCAAGCTCTGGGCAGTTGCTCCAGCCGCCTTCCTTTTGGCAGCTGGAAACATCTGAGGACAGACGGGAGGAGGCATCAAGCGTCTCTTACCAAACAGGGCTGAATATGCCCCTCCTTATGTTTCTTTTTCTGATGGTTCGATGGCTTCACCTTCAGACACAGGGTAGCTGAGGGCCCCCTGCAGACAGGTTGTTTCCATTTTCCATCCCCCCCATTTTAATGCCTTTGATGTCAGAGTGCTTGTTATTTCAAAACCAGTGACATTTTATCACAGCTTCATGGCAATATCACTCCCAGATAAGCAGGATCGCGCTCCCTTTGGTGCAATTTTACGCTGTGTTTGAGCCACTTCCACTCCTCTGCAAGCCATTTTCTTCACCACAGTTTTAAAATCTCAGAACAGGACTCCTTGGGGCCACCCCGATGGCTTCCATGGAGCCAGCATCTGTGCTCCGTGCCCTGTTATCGCAGCTCGATTCCGCACTTCCCTAGGAGCCAGAAATAACTCCAGCAAACCACTCGAGCTGAAGCTCAGGAGAAGGCAGGGCTCAGCCCCGGAGCTGCTGCTCCTTCGTGCCAAGCAAACGGTGCAGGCTGAATTTTTCCCAGCTGCATTTTTGGCAAAGCCAAAACCAGTTTGTAAGCGTTGCCAGCAGGACAGGCGGCCAGCGCAGCCCCGGGCAGGGACACGGGGGGCCATCAAGCAGCCCGGTCTGGGGGCTGCCCTCCCTCACTGCACCCCAGACAGAGATGGGTCTTACAGGTTTTAAAAAGCACCAAGAAGTTAGCAAGGCTCCCAAATGGGACAGGTGCTGCCCATCAGCCAACGTCGTTTGCTGGCCAGCAGGATTTCTGGCAGTAAATCAGCAGTGATTAATCAGAAGAAAACATTAGGATATCTCCTTTGCTTCCATATACTTTGTTCTCTGTCCCCAGTGCCTCACAGGAGGAGTGTCGGTGCCAATGATTCATCTTTGGATGAATCAGGGGTAGAAAGCAGCAATACGGCTCTTGTCCTGTCCCCTCTGCTCTTGCAGGAAGAGCCCAGCTCTGGGAGAAACTGAATATACCTGGAACTTCCCAGGCAGCTCCTGTGGGTCTCTCTCTGGAGGTGTCTCTCATGGAGATCTCTACAGTTACATGGAAAAGTGACCACCCTAAATCCCAGGGATTTTCAAGCCACGCTTGTATATGTCTTCGGTTTTTGAAACCTTCCATTGACTTGCCACATCTTGGCAGCTTGCAAAATCCATGAGTCTGAAGGTCTCCAGAGGATGTGCAAGTGCAGGGTAGAGCCAGCCCGGCTCCCACAACCACAGCAAGGCTGACTTCATGCTCCCTGCAACCGGCAGCCATTCTTGTGACCACTGGTGCTGAAGCCCTGCCCCAGTGGGGGCAACGGTGCCTTCTGCCACGAGACCTGAGCAGATCCCAATGGGGCAAACAGAAGGGACTCCTGTGGCTGCAGCCACCGTGGCCATCACCCCGTGTTCAGGCTGAAGAAAGATCCTGCTGGAGCACCCTCCCGTCATCCACGTCAACTCCCAGTGCTGGCACGGCCAGTGACACCTATAAGGAGGTGTTTATTAGAAGTCTGCTGGCAAAATAGCCTCCCAACACACGGGAGCAATTACTTCTCTGTTTTTCCCTCCAATTTTAATAGTCCTTATACTCTACAGAAATTTCATTATCTGCATTTATATGGTCACTGAACTGCTTGATACAGTATTATATTCACAGCGGGAAATTATTTGCCATTCTGGTGAAAATGAGCATTTCCTAGTTTTGTCAGTGCAGAGAATTACATTATCAGAGAAATAATAACCAGCTGAACTGAAGAGGGGTTTGATTCATGGTAATTACTGGTTATATGCAGATTACTTTATGGCTTTAATTCTTTGGTCTCCCACTGTTTGCTTGCTAAACCTCTAAAAAACAAAACAAAACAAAACAAAAAAAATGGAGGGGGAGTGACCGTATGAGCATCTTGTTTGTAAGGTAAATTACAGAACCTAATTTGTTGATTACATGAAAGGAAGCAGAGCTCTGCACAAACCAGGGTGGCAGCGGGAAGGAGCCGGCAGCGAGCCACCACTGCCTCCATCCCTGCCACCTCTGTGCTGCTCTGCCTGGTGACATCCCCCTGACTGCAGCCCTCACCTGCGCTCGTGGCTGCTTTTACTGGGGACTGGCCCCAGTAAAACACCCGTGGGCACAAGTGGGGGCATGTGGAGGTGGCTCCTTGCTCCTCCAGCTCACAGCACCCCCGAGTCTGTCCCTTCTCTGCTGTCACCCCAGTTCATCAGATGGAGGCAAGTAGATGTATCGACTCATGTATGCTCAAAATGTCCCTAAAGACACTTCTTCGCATTAAGTGCAACAAAAAGGCCCTTGCAAACCTTCAGTTTTAGCCAGAACTGTGCTTTAAAACCTTAGAAGCTGGTTAGCAAACTACAGGCTGCCTTTGACAGAAAACTACCCAAAAATAGAGCGGTGCATCGCCGCTGCTTCTCAGCCAGTCAAGCCTTTCCAAAACAGCTCTTCTCTTATTTCCTACAGCAAACCTTCAGCAAACTCACACCCCCCAGAGGTGAAAGGGTCCTTTTGATCCCCTGCTCTCTCTGTGGCGGAGAGATGGGGAGTGGGGCCGTGCTCCCGCTGCCCCCAGCTGCCTCCCCCCCTGCCTGGGGACAGCTGACTGCTCGCTGCATTTGTTTTTAAAATAGGTATCATCTCCATCCCCTTCAGTGAAAAGTGGGGTTTGCATCCAAAAATCTCTCCCCGCGTGGGAGCGGGCTGAGAAGCGTGGGTGCTGCGGCTGGGTGCTGCGCTGGGCTCCCTGCGCTCCTCTGTGCCAGCTGGGACCTTCCAGCTGCGAGCGCTTCATCCAGCAGATGAAAGGGAGAGTGAGAGGGAAAGCGCTGTAATTGCCAGCGCAAATGACAGCCCTCTGCGCCAGCCCTGCCTGCCCCGGGGGAGGCAGCACAGAGGAACGGGGGGGAGCAGCACCCACTCACCCACTGAACCCATCAAGGACAGCCCAGAGCAGCACTGCCAGCCCCTGTGAGCACTGGCACCATCCAGGCTGTGGGATGGAGGGTTGGCACCACCAGCACACCCATGGGAGCCTCCTGAAAAGCACCTTGTCCCCTTGGTCAGTACCAGCCATGATGGCTCCCCCAGCCTGACCGTGGGGCGATGCTGTTCCTTCCACCCACATTATTGCCCTCACTAGTAAAGATCCCCCCTCCCGGGTGCATAATCGGATCCTCGGCTGTTCCCGAGTGCCCCAGCAGATGAAATCCCCTGGCTCTGTGCCCCACGAATTAATGTTAACGGTGATGTTTTAGCCTTGGAGAGCTGAAGGTGGCCAGGCGGTCCCAGCAGCAGGCTTTTATCTGCCTGTGCAGGACAGCCACCCTTTGGATTTCTGAACTTCTCCCTTTGAGGTCACAAGCCTTTAGGAGAACGACACACGCCATTCCGTGCTGGCCAGTAAGAGCTACTCATCCTGACATTTACCACCTCATTTCTCTCCGCCTTCCTTAGGTGCAAGAATAATTCTTAAAATGTAATCATAATGAAATAAATATAATTAAAAGAGAGCTGCTTTCCTTTGGGCTGCTTGCTACGGGGAGGCCGCTTTCTTCCCTCTCTACCCCTGCTGTTTCACCCACCTCCACCGTCAGGCAGCACCTGATCGAGTACCGCAAATGAGCAGAAGGTGGGTCACGCATCGTTCCTGTGCCACTGCGGCCAGGAGACGGCGTGCGGGGGTCTGCTTTCCCGGGGCTCACCGCAAACCCTCGCAGGCCGGGCTGGAAACCCTCTGGGAGAGGGCGTCTCGCCGTGCACCGAACAAACCCCCCCGGGCCTCAGGCGCTGCCCCGGGTCTCCCCCCGGGAGGCGGCCGCCGCGGGAGACGCGCATCGGGAGGTGGCAGCATCTCCCCGCCGAGCGGAGCCCGGCGCCGAGCGGTGACAGGGACCGGCCGGGCACAGCCGCTCCCCGCCGCCTGGCCGGCAGCCGAAGTGTTCTTTTCAAGAGAAAAGGAGCAATTTTTTATTGCTTTTGCTTTCAAGGCCCGCGTATGGCACCTCATACTTTCCATATGCCATTTACTCCTATTTTTATCTCTCTTTTTCTTTCCCTTTTTTTAAGAGACGGGAAGGAGTTACAAGAGGTAGCCAAAAGGCAGCAAACTGCCTGCAGCAGCTGGAGCAGCATCCCAGGGTCTCACCCAAGCTGTGCTGGTCACCCCAGTCTCCAGCGAGGATGGGCATTGAAGGAGAGGGTCTCCCCAGGCACGTCTGTCACCCACACCAACTCCAACCAGACACACACTCTAACCAGACACCAACTCTAACAGACTCTAGAGAGAGTGTGTTACACACGTGAGCTGCCAGAAAATGAAAGACCAAGACCATAACCCTAACCCAAACCCTGGCCATCAAGCAGGACTTTGTCTGAGGGACTTGGCCAACCTACTCTCTTTGCTGAGGACACAACACTTGGAGTCCTGCGGCAAACCCAGTGCTGTGAATCTTCTATCCCGCCGTGCCCACAGCAGAAAGGTCCATTTTGGGTAACAGCCACCTCTGAGCAGGCACTCACTGCCACACGCTGCCCTGCCTGCCCCAGAGACAAGTGCCTCCGTGAGCCCCTCACACC
>JAOTQQ010000023.1:71282774-71296789 GCA_026546715.1 Gallinago undulata
CCTCACACCATCTCCACTGAGATGGTGTGAGGGGCTCACGGAGGCACTTGTCTCTAGGGAGTGTGGCACTTGTCTCCTTGGCAGTGGCCCAAGGAACCTTCTGCCTCTTCTTCCTTCATTCAGTTCCTGCATCTCTTTGCACAGTGTGTCCATGAGATGGTCCTGGATCTCACATGTCCTTGGAAAGGCGTACCCAAGTGACAGCAGTCATAGTGAAAATTGCTCTCTAACACAGGTCTTCTAAAGCCAGATAAAGGCTTTCACTCAACAATTACTTAGGGCAGTGAATGAGTAGGGTTTCTGAGGGGGTCATCAGTGCACCACGCTGCTCTATGGGTGTTGGATGGCATCTGGTCCCTGACCCTTACTCAGAATGCATCCTGTCACCATCCCTCAGAGGGTTCAGAAAACTGAATTCTTGCCTTTTTTTTTTTTAACTATCAAAGTTTGACTAATTCAAACTCAGTAGCACGAGCATCTGAACAGATTGCATCCCCCCAGGTTTTCTACAAGGTACTTTGTCGGAAGTTACTATAATTTAGATAAATGTCTGCTGTCGTCACCAAGCCTATAGCTTTGACAAAGGCAGCTATTGATTTTGTCTGATGTGATCTATCCCGTATGAACCCACGCAGCTTCTCAGTCATCAGGTTGTTATCTGGTACATTATTACGTATTGATTCCCTTGTTTGCTTTGTATTTACCAGGTGCAGAAATTGGCTGAGTTGTTTGACAATTTGAGGGACCAACCTTCCCGAAGACTTTTTGAAAACTCTCCAGTTTTCTCACAGCAAAGCTTGGCCATTGTTTGCCAGAGGGATGGCATTATTTCCTGCAGGTTTCCACAGGTTCCCTGAATGGGCTGAGTAGAAAGGGAACCAGGTGATCCCTTAAGATCCTTCCTACCCTGACCTTTCTGGCAAAGCCATAAGGTCTGCCCTCTGAGACACTGACTTGTGCATGTATGCACATACACATTTGCCTTAATTCTGCTGTCAGACAGTTACAATTACCATTAATTAAAATGAATGGCTGTGTCCCAATGACACAGACTAGAATTAGACCCCATTCATTCACCCACATTGTTATGATTTAATTTGCAGTCTCTATAGTGCTCTGTCAGATGCTACAAAGCACGTACCACAGACCTCAGCATCTCAAGGAGATTTTCTTCTGCCCCCTCCTCACTGGAGACCCTTCATTCTGCCTGGTGAGCGGTCATTCGTGCCGTAGGGATGGGAAGGTCTCAGATCAGCAGTGGTGAACAGGGGCGGGCAGTCTGGTGTAAGGAGTGATTCAATAACCCTTCCATCCCACCAGCTGTAGATAAACTGGAATAAAGAACACCTCCATGGAAATCACTTTACTCGGGCCATTTTTCCCAGACTGTTATTCATTCATCACCAGTTTCCAAACCCAGCTTTAGCTAAAGAGGAAAGATGGTTTCCTCCATAATTGTTCTGCACGGTGTCTCAAAGAAACAGAGTGTTTCAGCTTGTACCCGCAGGTAGAGCTGTCCTCAGATGACTTCAGTCATTTCTCTATAACAGCGTGGAGGTCAGCTGGGTGTAATCGTTCTAGGAAATGTACCGAAGCACCTCCTACTGTGAGGGATGATTTGTAGCCCTCCCTCTTAACCACGGGCTTGCACGCAAGGAAGTCCAACAAAGGAAAACTTGATTTAAAAAGATGTGTATATACACATACACACAAACTCAGAGTTCAGTGCTTGATTAAGAAGATGCTGACACCCTGCAGGAAATATTTTTGGGGAAAAGCCTGCCATATTTATTCATAAACAATTCTGCTTGTACAGGTTCCCTTCTGGTGTCTAGACATTGTATGAATTGGGAGGAGAATTGCTGGCCCTAGGAGGCCAGCAATACAGAACAAAGTAATCATAAAGTCTGGCCTAAACAGCAGGTGGAGAACTGAAGAGTCTGTAGTATCTGAGTACCTGTTACTTAAGTGTTTACAAGCAGAAAATTAAAGAAGTATGTGAGACTATACCAGTGACATAGAACAATAGCACTGGAAGAGATCTCATGAGTTCATTCAACCTGTCACTCTGTCTGGAGACAAACTCGTTCTCCCTGTATCATTCCCGGTGGATGTTTGTGACTTTTGCTGTGGGAACTTTCCCATGTCTGAGGTCCCCACAACCTCCCTCCACAGACTGTTCCAGTGCTCCTTTATTTCTGCCAGTGGGCAACTTTCTGGTGTCAAGCTTGACTCTTCCTTGCTGTAAGTTAAGCCCGCCATTCATTCTTCTACAAACCATGGATGAGGAGCCTTCACAAACAGTGAGGGGATGCTGTCGACCAAGCTCAGCTCATGATATTCCTCCCAGGGTTTGCTACGTGGCTGGTCACTCCCCGTCCTGGATTTGCACAGTGGATTTTCCTGCTGAGCTGCTGTGCTTGCCCCTAATAGACTATACTTTTTTTTTTATATCTCAGTCTCTCTTTCAGACTTACTAGTATCATGTTGAACCTCAAGTTGGTCCTCCAATGTAACTGCAGCCCCTCCCAGCTGCCTGACAGCTGCACCCAGAGCAAGTATTCTCCCTGCTCCATCACCCTAGTCATTTATGAAATAATTGACTCACACTTTGGCTAAGACAGACACCTGTGAAATGTGACAGTGCATCCTCCCACCCTGGCAAGACCCACTCAGTGATTCCTCTCTGAGGGGGGCTTACAGAGAAATTTCAACCAGACCAAGTTCTCCCTTGTTTGCTTTCAATGCTCCTGAGAGGTTGCACAGAATAATTAGGGTTTGTGGCAGGCTTCCTTTCTCCACTGTAGTTATGAAGAACATTTGCATAAAGCAACTGTCATATTTGTAGAAAGAAGAAACAAAATGAACTCAGTGATGGGAGGAGAGGCACAAATGAGCAATAAAAAGGTCTCAAGCTCTGCAGATCCACTGGTCATGCTGCCTACATCAGCTCCAAGTACTTTATCTGCAGATAAAAAAGATCAGCAGAAACGTAATATAAAATATCAAGGTTTCCACTGTATCTCTCTATAGAGGAACATTTTCAGAAGTTAGAAAAAAACACTATCGGGTCAGAGCATAAAGGAGCTTGCAGAAAGATGGACTTCACCTATGATGGGATGGATGAAGTGTGCAAGTAGCTCTTGAGAAATACAGCTTGATGGGAAACTGCACCAAGCAATCATTCTTCTCTCTCCTTTGCCTGGGGTGATCTGGGGGGGATGGACCCGGTTAACCACAGCGCAGCAAGAACATCGCGGTCGATCAATAGCCCAAAGTGCTGGAACAGCCGAGAAATTGTTGCTATGGATTTATATAGGGTTATAAATTTTAAAGGGAGGTCACCTGAGAGTAATCTTAAGAATCAGGAACAGCAACTTCTCTTCTTTGTGGAAGCAAAGAGAGGTGATACCGGGACAGACAAAGTTGTAAACGTCATATTAAGGCATTTGGGAATGGAGCAAAGGCAAGGCAATGTGAAAGCTGCCTTAGGTTGTTTAAAAGATATTTTTATTGCCTGCGGGTGATACATTGAAGGACATAAACGTGGATTTCTTAGTCTCAGCTTCTGATTAAGAAAGCCAGCAAATTACAGTCCACAACTGGAGCCTCTCTGAGAGGCAGCAAGATAGAGTGATCCATCCCCTGCCCTCGCTGCCTGCCCCTGCCTGCTCCGCTGCCTCCGTGGGGAAGGAGGCCCCCGAGCAGCACGTCACCACCACCACCACCACCACCTGCCCACCACCAAGACACCCACCTCCCCGAAGGAGCCTCAGAGGGGCTTGTGGCAGAGCTGGCTGTCACAGCTCCCCTCAGCTGGGTTGTCCTCCCTGTCCTGCTCGGTTTGCCCCCTCCTCTCTGCCTCCTGCCCACAGCCAGGCAGCAGGGCTTTCATGTCCATATTAAAAGTGATCCATCAGAAGTGTTGCTGCAGGGGGGAGCTTTTCCCTCCACCGAATTGCCTGACTGACTTCTTGGATACATGCAAAAGCAGCTCATGGTGTGTTTTCAGACCAACCTGAAAGTGCCTGTGTGCTGGCTGTGCCCTGTAAGTGGAACTCTACCACCGCACCCACTGTTCTGCTCCTACCCTGGCACCTGGAAAGCTGATCTACAGGGAATTGTGCTGCCTATCACACCCCAAAGGCAGGTCTTGGATAAAGGTTCTTCAGGTAGCTCAGTGGCACAGCGTGCCCTTTAGGATTATCCTGGCCACAAATCAGCACATAACAGTGAGGTAGGCTAAGCCTTCAATGCTTGCTCTGAAGACCTTAGAGATGCTACCTGCTGGGTATCCTGTTGTGTCTTTTCACCTCTGGTGGAAAGTGACTTTCAAGAGACAGAATAAACTCCACCAGCTGCTTACAGCTCCTTCTGAGGATCACCAAGAGACACGGCAAGCTGCAGATCTCATACAGCCAGGCATTTTTGTTTGCATCTTCACCAGATTGGCCCACAGATCCCTCTCAGTTATGGTTTTCCCAGATGTAGCAAGAGCAGAACTGGCACAATAGTGTTAGAGGGAGCAGTCCCCTCTGAGATGACATCCTCACACATGAAACCCCTCTGAGAGAAGTTGTAGCACTGTCTGAAAAGAGACAAAAATGGAGATGTGTTTGAGGAAAAGCAGTTTGAGCCAAGGGCAGGAAACCTGACATTTTCACAGTGCCTTCAGGGAAGAGAGAAAGAAAGGCAGCCTCTGGGGCAGAAATGAAGGCAAACAGGGCAAGAACTGAGAGAAATAGGAACCACAGAACCAAATAGGAACCGAAGTGGGAACAAACGACATGCTTCCTATCTGTGTTTTCTATGCAAACACTTTGTTCCAGGAGTAAAATGACTTCTGCTGTTCTTTGGTAGTTCCTAAGACTTAGTCCCTAAGTCCCTAAGTCCCTTTGGTAGTCCCTGCTACCTCATTTTCTCATATCACCTTTTTCTGCCCTGGAGAAGGCTTTCATGCAGGTATCCAGCTCTCACCTGTTCCTACATAGAGATGCTCCACAGAGTGGGATAAGACACCTACCATGTCTCAATCTCTGTCCAGTGGTTTGCTGTACTCATGAGAAGCACTCACAGCACCGACCAACTCCTCAGTTTCTGGCAGGGGTAAAGCAGGGAGGGGGTGCTGAGGGGCCCGTGCCATGCACAGCACTGGCTGGGGCACCAGGGAATGGCTGGAGAGGTGGAAATGCAGCCATGTAGCTTGGCAGGCAGACGGGAAAAGCAACTGCTTGGGCAGAAAACTAGTTGTGCTGCCAACACGATAAAGGAACTGGACTGACATCTTCAAATCAAGTATATCAGATGGATTCAGTGTGCTTCTGCCTGCTCAGATAAAGTAACAAGTGCTCATTTCAGACCAAGCACGGCTGGATGGAAGGGTAGCATTAGGAAGCTTTTATAGATCTGACCCATTCCTGTGGTCAGGCAAAAGGACCCTGTTTTAATGACGATGAAGGCAGAATTGGAGTTTTCCCAAACTCCTGAAAGTATCTTATGAAATAATAAAATCAGAGATGTTCTGGTTGGCACAGTAAGAATCATGTGCTGCTAAAGCAGTGATGGGTTTCAGCAGACAAGGTAGCACTGGGGTAATTACCTAAATAGGGCTGGGAGAGTTGTGGAGCTTCACAGAACCTTTATTTTCCCCCGACTTGCCTCCCATGGAACTGGCACTGTGTCTGACAGCACAACAATACAACAAAGAACGCTAATCTCTCCAATTCCATTGCAAATGAAAATAATGCAATTAGCTCTTCCTATTCACACATAGGCAGCATCTGATTACTCTTGAGGCTCACTATTCCAGTGTTACAGGTGAGGTCTCATGCAATGGGTCGCTCTGCAAATACCTGTCTCCCATACGATGGTCTTTGAGTGCCACAGAGCAGCTCAGATCCCCAGGACAAGGGAACCCGTCTTCAGCCACCTCAAGTTGAGGAGCTGTTCCGAGTCCTGGGTTTATGCCTAGTGCACAGATCAGACTTCATCCCCACACCCTCCCTGCAAAAGGCTTTATGATGTGTTCATTTTTGACAGTGTAACTCAATCAACTTTATTATTTACCTCAAGCCATTTATAGAACAGCAATTGTACAGAAAGGTGGAGACCTTTTACCTTATTTGTCTCACATTTCTTGTATTTGCTGCTGTACAACTACATATAAATTAGGATACACCACTGCTCAGAAAAATCATAAATGCTTCAGGAAAAACCAACCTCCTACCGATTAAGAAAATTTAACATAGTATCAAAAGTCAGAAATTTATATTTATATTTATAGGTCCCCATATTTAATGATGCATCTGATTTCTGACAGAAGAAACTTCTTTTGACAACACCTTAGTATTACCTAGCTGCATGTCTTCCTATAAAAAGCAGCAACAACTGGAAGTGACAAATTCTATCTGCCTGCAGGTATGCAATCACATTATCTCACTGTGATGCAAAGGATAATGTGTCACTGAAAGTGATGATTAGAAAACTTCTGTCATTCCAAATGTGTCCTAGATCTAATTACATTTTATGGAAGACTCAACCTTTGTTCAAATAATCTACATCTTGGAGAATGTTTCCAGAGCCTCTCATTCTGCCGTGGTTTGAAATGTAATTTTCAATCTGCATGCCACCATCTTGTCAGTGAGAAAATGAGTATGGATCCATGCAAAATAAGCCTTATCTCAAGAAAGACACAAGGTTCAAGGTATTTTTGAAAAACTTCTTCCAAACCTGCCCTGAAAAAACCTCATTCTTTCAATTAAGCTACAAACTGGAGGAACCACACAATAAAGACGCCACTTGGAGAAACTCCTTCTTAGGAAAAACAACTTTGTTTTAAACCAGCTAGGAACTAGAGAGTGAGTAGCAGGAAAAAAACATGAAAATATTCCCCCAGCTCATTCCTTCCCTGAGAGCTTCTCCTGACCCCATCCAGCCCCTGCACCTGAAGCATCGCAGCCAGCCCGTCCCTGCTGTCCTGGCATCGTTGAACCAAAATACCCTGTGCTAGAGAAAAAAAAGGTTTCCCACAGTGCTGATAAACCTCTATTACATTACCTCTATACATTTTCTGCCAATATTCTGGGCTCATCCCCTTCCTCTGCTGGGGGGAATTAAAGCCTGTGGTAATGTTGGCCAATGCAGGGACAAAAAACTTGTATTGTTCTTATCCCATACAGTGTCCCCGTGCTTTTCCATCCTACCAAATGGAGCCACATGGCAAACACAGGTATATAGACACAGAGCTCTTGAATCCCTGCTGAGTTTAGGGGGAACAAGCAGCTTCCAGGCTTCTTGGGCCATGAAAAAGCAAAGCACCCTGTGCACATGCTGCTCAGGATAAAAATAAAAAACAGCAGATTGATTTGGTACTTGTAGGTCCAGTCAGTGAGCAGGATTGCTCACCTTTAGGAATATAGTTGCTTAAATCCTTTTCCTAATTCTCAGCCTAAGCATCTAATTCTCACTTTTAAGTGCTGACACACCTTTAAAAATCTGCCATCATACAGATTTTACCTGCTAACCAAGGAAAATGAGGAATCCTCTTTCTCTTTCTGAGTAAAGCTGAAAAGGTAGATAAACTCAGAATCGGGAGCTCAGTTCACACAGAATTGTTTCTTTTTCCTGTTACAGACCTGTAATTCCTATTTATAGAGTTATAGAGAAATGCACGTGTAGAGAGATACAGCCTAACTCAGAAAAAAGTTCCCTTAAGTGTTATCCAGATTAGCTGTTTCCACGCTTAACCTCCTGCAATACCTGTGGGCACCAGCAGTGGGTAAAATCTGGGAACCAAAGTGCAAATGTTGGAAGATATTTTCCCAAGGTGTTTTCCTCATCATCCAGGTTCTGATGCCATGCCCAGCTCTGAGCAAGATCGAGAGCCAGCTTGCGTCATTGCACTCACGCTGCTGTAGGAAACAGCACCTTCAGGAGATGCTCCAGTAAGCAAGAGACCCACAACAAGGCACAGCCTTCTGGAAGTGTGGAGTCACACACCAGCGTTCACGTCAGGGAACACTGTAGTGCAGCAGTCCACCAGTGTGGGTGCTATCCGAGTTGCACGTCTCCATCATGAAGCAGCAAGAAGGAGAAAATAAGATTTTGTTTGTTTGTTTGTTTGTTTTCCCCTTTGTCTTTTTCTCTTTTTAAATGACTACCGCAAAAGCCAGCTGAAGAGCTTAGGAGCAGCTGTGCTACCAGAAATTATTTTTACTTCATTAAAAAAATTTATCCTTTGAAAACGAGAGCGGCAGATTGGAGATTAGAGCTTCTAGTGCTTCGCTGGGTGTTACTTTAGTACCTGTGGATCATTACATTGATAAAAATATGTACAGCCTCACTTTCCAGGTTTAAAAGTGTTTTGTCCTTTTGTTTGCTTAGCTAAATGAAGGGGTTTTGTTTGACCTGTGATTTTGAATCCAGCTGGCTTTTTAATATACAGTGACTCACCCAGAGCAGCCTGCAGAGTCGATCTCGTTTCCACCGTGACACCGCCGATTTCAGCAGAAGCCCCACAGAAAATCAAGCAATGTAGGGGGCTTTTGGCCCAGCTCCCAGACAGGCTTCCTCACCAGAGCTGTGCTCTTCTTTCTCTAATCTCTCCTGCTGAAATGAGGGAGCTAATCACAGAGAGAGCCACTTCATGCAAGCCAAATTGCTAGGCTCTGGCCTTTTGAGGCACTGCAAGTCCTGTAAGATTTTTCAGGGCTAGTAATAAACCATTAGTTTCTAATGAAAATTGGTGCTGAGGCCCGGGACTTCCTGCCTCAAAATGGTATTTTTTTTATAACGAGATACAGTCATTATCTTGGCTGATGTGCAATAGAGCATCACTGGTTTTAGTGGGAGCGTGCTGGGAGCTCTTTCAACCAACACTGACATTATTCTATCTTCTTCAGAATAAGCCAAAGAATTTTTAAGGGTGGTAAAGCAGGAAATCTCACTTCCATTTTCAGTAAAGGCTACATATCATATATCATTACCAAACACCAGGCCTGATCCTTGCTCCTAGCTCAGGGTGTGTTTCCCCCCTCGCAGACCGCACCGGTGATGTGAGAACGTAAAAACCAGTGAGCACAGGGGCCCGCAGGGACAAGGAGAGATCCCTGCTCACTGGTGGCCATGGCAGCTCCTAATGCAGTTCTGCAGTCTCTGAGCCGGCAAATTTGCCTGTTGACTTTTGGAGAGACAAGATCAGAGTGAGCACAAGGTTGTCCCCCTCTCTGGCTTGCCACCAGGGCTGCCTGGGGGTCGTGGCGATGCACTGCCCAGTAACTGGCAGTGGGGGAGCTCCAGGAATTTTTGTCTTCCACAAATAATTTCAGGACCAAGGTAAAAGTGCCACCATCTGACAACAAGAGGAGTCTGTGGGTCCAGATACTGCAGGTGTAGCACCATTTTCTCAAATTAATGTCTGCTGTTTCACTAAAAAACTCAGCAAGGAAAATATCAGTAGTATACAAAATTCCCAGGCTTCCTCCTTCAGGAATCACAGCTCTTCTTTTTCTAAAGTGAGATGTTACTCGGGGAGGCAAGAGGTTACGTAGCCTGCTCTATGTTATTCTGCTCAGGTGTCCCTGCAGGTCAGGACTGGCTTTGAAAATGAAAGGCCGTGTTTTACTGCAAGTGGGTTGACGTCAACTCCTCTCTCAGGGCTAACCAAGAAACATCAGAATACTCTCTCCTCTTTCGCCTTAGTCTTTCCCAGAAAGTATGAGTCAGCAAAAGCTTTCTGAATGGGGTATATAGAAAAAAATTGTCCCGACAAAATGAACGGCTAAGATCACTGTAACCCAAATTTGCTTCCTAGAAGTGGGGAAGAATGTTTGGGGAAATACCTTAAGTGTGTCGTATTTTTAACAGGAGGGATCCATCTGTATTTTGTAGATTCAGTAAATCATTGGAGAAAGTACTAAACAAAATGTGGTCATATAGTTAAAAAAAATTTGAAATAAAACAAATAAAAACAGGCTAAAAATGGAAAAGTAACTTATGTCAGTCCTTTTCACTCCTGGATTAAGTGATTTATTACTGAAGATGAATTCTATTCATCTAAGTTTCCTATATTTAACTTTTATACAGATTGTAATGTATAATGAATTTATGCTTAATGAATTTATGGTGAAAATCCCCAGTGCCCAGTTCCTGACAGAGTTAATGGAGGGAGGTAGCATCCGGCGTGGTCTCGAGATTCTGTCTCCCTAACTTCAGGGTCTAAAAGTCCGCGTAAGAAATTTGTCCTTTTAGAGCTTTTAGAGCTGATACTGGTCTTCAGAGCCTGCACAGGGCTCCCAGGAGCCTGCTCACGTTCTACTCAGCATCTCACAGGTTCAGTGCATTGAAGTGGAGGTGGTTTTCCTGTGGTCCATGCAGGAATGATAAAGATTTATGAGACTAAAGCCTAGCGGATGGCAAGTTCTCAAGTTTTGCCAGAAAGTTTTGCCAGATTTCACCAGCCCAAGGTGCTCGCTGGTTGTTTCTCTCAGCAGTTACTACGGTGAGAGATGCAGCATCTTTGGCTGAGCCTATGCAGGTCACTAGAGCAGGGTCAGGATGCTCCAGCCAGCAGTTTGGTCCCCTGACATGGGGAAAAGAGGTTAGGCATGCTCTGTGCCAGCAGGGCACAGGGCTAGAGGGCAGGCCTTGCCCTCTTTTATTTACTCGTTTAGGTGTAGCGTACAAGATGAGGGCTTAAAAGGGGGAAAAATAATATTTCTCACTAGCAACTTTGGAGTTCTTAGTCCAAGCAATGTTTTCACCTATGATAAGATCTGATTTAAATCCTGTTTGTAACATCACTGCAATGATTCCCTGATGAACTGCATGCCTGAAAGTGTTCATCAATTCCAATGTCACATTTGTAATTATTAGAATTGATAAAAATAATGGGGCTATCAGAGTCTGGAATACAGGTATGGTTTTAAATGAAATATCTTTGTATTATCAGTGAAATGATATTGCTTCTCATAGTACTTGCACCCACACAAATACAGCATTACTGATTCACAGCCTCACTGGAGCTTCTTGGATGCTTGTGGCCCCAGGTGCTCCAGCAGGCAAATGCTTTATACATTGCCCAGTCACAAACTGGGAAACAAAACAGTCCAAACTTTTTATATGGTACTATGCATATAAAAGTAATCTGTTTCAGCCCTTAAATAAAAATTGAAATGATAGTGATAAACTATAACACAACCGGGATGTAAATGCAGCATAATTATAAATAAATAAGCAGCAACAGTGCTGCTGAAAGCTGTTGTGCCTGTTAATTGCTCTAAATACATCAGTTGCTGGTGAATTTGAACCTGAGTGAAGTGTTTTTGAACTCTGAACAACATTGACCTCTGATGGGCTCCTTCAAGCCACTAAGTCACGGCATTATCAGAAAACTGTATACTGCTCTGAGACAGGCAGACAGCAAAGATGCACTTAAATGATTTTTCTACAGCACGCAGTCCAAAAAAAAGGAAAGAGAGAAAAATCTCAGGCTACCCTCAAAACTGAGGATGATAAGGAAAGCCATAAATTTATTGTGGCATTTTACAGGCTTTTAGGAAGGAGGACTGTGACTTTTTTTCCCCCTCCAGTGTTAGACTAAAAGAGGAAAAAAGGAATCCAACTTAAAATTCAATTTTTCCCCACAGTTTGATAACTTTTTAATGGAGCGTTATAACAAAGGGCTAACTGATAACCTGAAGATGAAAGCTACTGGAAATCCAGAGAATAACTGAAATTAGCAGCCTATTTGACTGGGGTTTGTGTTTCTTTGGTTGCTGGAGAATAAAAAGGAGTTTGTGCTCTTTGTTACTCCCTCTTTGCCAGAGTAAAGAAGAGACCAAACAAACAAGCAAGCAGCAAGGTGCCTTTCTTGGTGCAGTATTTCATCTCCATAGTGAATGATGATCTCTTTAGGCAGAATTACATGGGGAGCTTTCAAAAGTAAACAAAGGGACTTTGCTCAACTGGCATATTTGAAAGCCCTCCTATTTCTAAAAGGATCTAAACACACAAAGTTATATTAATGTTTTTATTTGTATACAAAATGTTATAATTTATCAATATTGTGCAGCAAAGTATAGATACACATACATACATACATATCCTCCCCCAACACACACACACACGTACAAATATAACACAAATACCACTTTCTTTCTCTCTGCCCTTCAGAAAGGCAACACTGTTTTGGCAGGTCAGCAGCTAGAAATAAGGTGCTAGAATTAAGCGGTATCGGAATGTCTTCACTTTACAAATGTGATGTGCAAATTTATATACAACCACTTTTTTTCACAAAACCCCAAACTCCGCACCCTGAACCACTCTCAGAGATACAAACATGTATAAAGTGCTAATACTTAAGCATGTTTCCAATGACTTCATGACGTAGTTTGAAGTTTAGAACAGGCACTGGAATAGTTAACTGGGTAGATTGTCCTCGGTGCGGTATGACAGAGAGAAAAGT
The DNA here is from genome assembly GCA_026546715.1 of Gallinago undulata. Lineage (NCBI taxonomy): Eukaryota > Metazoa > Chordata > Aves > Charadriiformes > Scolopacidae > Gallinago > Gallinago undulata. The sequence continues at coordinate 71,295,238 of JAOTQQ010000023.1, forward strand.
CACTCAGACATCGCTAGGGGACCGGGAGCGAAAGGACACTTTAGACTGAAAGCAGCCACAGAAGAGCACCCACATGGACCTCTGGATTTCCTGGTTTCTGTAGGCGTAAATGATGGGGTTGATCATGGAGTTGTAGGTAGCGGGTAGGAGCGTGGCGTATGTGTACACGGAAGGGTAGTCGGGGTCCCCCACTACACAGTAGATGGCAAAAGGCAGCCAGCTGGCTCCGAAAGTCCCAAGGATTATAGCGAGGGTAGAGACTCCTTTTTTGGTGGCCACATAGTGCGAGGCAGTCAGAAAGTGCTGCTGGAGAGCTATCTGGTGGGCATGCCGGCAAACGATCTTGCAGATCTCGATGTAGAGATGGAGCATGATGAGGAAAATGAGAAAGAAAGAGGCGGACAGCAGCATCACATTGCTCTTGGTCAAGGGTCTGACGACGCTGCAGGTGGTGCGGTCGCGGAGGCAGTTCCAGCCCAGGACGGGCAGCAGCCCCAGGCAGAGGGAGACCCCCCAGGCGCCCGCCAGCATGGTGTGGATGCAGAGCACCGTCCTCTCCGAGTAGTAGGTGAGGGCGTTGTAGAGGGAGAGGTAGCGATCGACCGTGATGGCCAGCAAGCTACTCACGGAGGCAGCGAAGGAGGCGACGAGGAAGCCCACCGTCAGCAGGCTGACCGTCTCGGAGCGGATCACGTACTGGAAAACGAAGTTGAGGATGAGGCCGAGGCCGGCCAGGAGGTCGGCAGTGGCCAGGCTGCCCACCAGCACGAACATGGGGGTGCGCAGGGCGGGCGAGTAGCAGATGATGGCCACCACCAGGGCGTTCTCGCAGGCGATGGCGGTGCCGGAGACGCAGAGCATCACATCCCAGGGGTTGAGGGCGGCGGGCGGCGCGGGGGACCGCGACGACAGCTCCAGCGAGGCGTTGCCGCTGCCGCCGCCGCCGCCGCTGCCCGGCAGCCGGTGGGCGGCCGCTCCGCTCTCGTTCAGAGCCGCCGCTGCCTCCATGGCCGCCCGGTCCGCGGCGGCGGCGGCCGTGCGGGGGCAGAGGCGGTGCGCGGGGGCTGCGGGGCGGAGGGGCGCGCATCGCCGCGCCCGCCCCTGCCCTGTCCCTGGTGCTGAACCCGCCGAAGTTTCCCGCCGGCCCGGGGGGGGCCCCGCCCCTCGGGGGCCCCGCCCCGCTGACGTCACGTGGCGGGGGGCGTGCCGGGGTGGGGGGGAGACACGTCCCCGCAGCCCCAAGGAGAGGGGGTTCGTTCGCTCCGGGGACGGGAGCGCACAAAGACCGAGCGAACGCAGCCCCCGCCTCGAAACTGCCACCTCCTCCCCCCCGCCCCCTCGGCTCTCTCCCTGCGGCTTTTTCCCGCGCTGACCAGAAGGTTTTCCCGCCTTGAGGCACACCCGCAGCGCATTTTGGGGGGAAGATCATAGAATCATAGAATGGTTTGGGTTGGAAGGGACCTTAGAGATCACCTAGTTCCACCCCCCCTGCCATGGGCAGGGACACCTCCCACTAGAGCAGGTTGCTCAAAGCCCCATCCAGCCTGGCCTT
>JAOTQQ010000023.1:71296889-71359901 GCA_026546715.1 Gallinago undulata
CGAGTGCAGAGTAGAGGGGCAGAATCACCTCCTGTGACCTGCTGGCCACACTTCTCTTGATGCAGCCCAGGATGTGGCTGGCCTTCTGGGCTGCCAGAAATGATGGCAAGTTTTGTGTTCATACAGCACTTCTTGTAACGGCTCCAACCCCAGCGGGGGGAGCTTCACACGCTGCCCAATGTCAACGTTTCCAAAAAGCACTCTGAATTGCTGTGGAAAAGCCTGCTTCACCCTCACCCTCCCTGGGCCCATGTATGCACCAGGGGTAACAAGCTGTTCACCAGTGAAAGCATCTGCACTATTTCCTGAGGTGTCCCCCCCAAAAATATTTCCTGAGGTCTCCCAAAAATGTTATGGTCAAACCAGAGAAGACCCCATTGCATGGTCACAGAAACTACCAGCTCTCTCCTCCTCTCACCCTTTGTGTCTCACAATGAGCCAGCAGCCACCGTATTTCCCCTCTACAGGACGTGGACAGATGCAGCAGAGGGCACCTGCCTCCTGCTGGTTGCTCCCAGAGCTGGTGCCAAATGGGCACTGCCAGCAGGCCGTTTCCATCTGCAGCAACGCGAAGGGATGAGCCAAAAGGTGACCTCCCCAGTCTGAGAGAGTGTGTTTGTTCTGTGGCTGCTGATCAAAAGGACGTGGAGATGACATGACCTCTCAGTTATGGGAACAGCGTGCAAACCATTTAGAAGCAATTTAAAAAAAATTCATTAGAAGAAAATGTGTTTGGTGTCTTGGACAGCCCAAATGAAGATGGCACACAGGCCGTGCTATGGTGAAAGGTGGGCACATTCAAAGGGAATTAGATGTCAGCATCCATCACATCCATCCCCATCCGTGTCTTCCCGCAGGCTAAACACTGTTACCAAGACAAGCTGTGGACACCTTGTGTCTCTGTAAACAACCAAAGTCATTGCTTCCCGGGATTTCTGAAACACAAAGCTCTGAGTAGTTTAATTTAGAAGGGACCCATGGAGGTCAGGTCTAGGGCACCTCTTTGGTCCCACCACCTGATCAGAGCAGGGACAGCATCAACCACGCAAAGGATTTCCTTGGGGTCTCCTTCAATCAAGTCTGAATATCTCCAGGGAAGGAGATTGTACAGCCTCTCTGGGCAGCCCACGCCTGTGCTCCCCCCTCAACGGTCAAGAACTTTCCCTTTTCTCTAGTGGGACTTCCCTTCACTGCAGCTTGTGCCCGCAGCACCTTGTCCTGCATGGTGTCCCGCTGCTGTGTATTCTCCCATGCCTATCCAGGCGTTACACCACCATTTATAGCTGCAGCAAAACCAGCTGCAAGAAGGATTAAGAAGGGTTTTGTAAGTCTTCACAGCTCAAGCACTTGGTCACATCATCTCCCCGAGTAGCAATTGGCAGGGTTAGTGACCAACTCCACACTTATTGAAATAGTTACACCTCCTCGGGAACTCTTTATATTTCCAGAGCTATCATTAAAGGCCTTTTATCTTTTCAATACAGCTCCTTGCATCAGTCATTCCAACTAAAGGTGAGACATCTGGGTTGCTGTTGTTTTTAACTGGTTGTGGGAAAAAGAGGATTCAAAGAGCAGATGAAGCTGGCACTCAACAGCCACACTCATTTACCACAGCACCACGAGGAGCAGTGGAGAGAGAAGTCTGGCCAGACCTCCTGCACTGTCATCAAGATGTTTTCATCTTGGCTTCCTAGCTGAGACTGGATCCACAGATCTCACGGGAGGACATAAAAATAAAAAGCTCTGTTTCAGCAGCGCATACCTCAGCACAGAGTATGATATCACTCAGTAATTATCTTAGCGAGTTTCTGAAAATTAAGCAGCAACACAATTAAAAAGTTGCTGAAATAAACAATCTAACAACTCTCTGCTTGACTTCTCCGTCTGTTCTGAGAGCTGAGCAATGTTGTGGTGTAATTTTAATATGTGATTACTTAATTTCAGTTAACTGTGGATTATTTTGATAGTTGGTATTCTTTAATGATTAGTAAGTAGGCTGAGTAAATGTTAAGTATTATTATATGTGCTTTACATAGCATGAGTTGGAACCAAAAAAAAAGCACTTTGGAATTTATCTTTCCAATAACACGCCGAAAATATTGAAGAGTCATTTTTCTTCTGGCAATATAAAGAAGCCTTAAAATAAAGGCAGGAGGAGGGGCAGAGCGAGGGGGATAACACAGATGGTGAGCTAACCAGCGCTGACATTTCAGAGATTTCTACGCAGCTGGCGTGAAAAGATGTTTGAAACACTTAGCGATCCATTTAGGCACCTCTTCAAGTTTATCATTTTCCTGACTGGGTGAACTCAGCCTCGTCACCTGGTGTCACCGATGACTAGGTCCTCATTAACGATACCCCCTGGCCGATCCTTCAGATTTACACAGGTGTCCACCTGCAAACATGCTGTATTGCCAAACCTGCTGATGACATAAACCTCAGAGGGTTTCAGGCACCATTGAGAATTTCAATCGTGTCCTACACCGTCCTGTTCTTCCACCACACTTCGTGTTTCCCACGTGGTCCTTGACTGGGCTTCTTGATGGAGCACTCGCCGTGCCATCAGTCCCCCTTGGGGTGAGTGTTCAGCCGCCCGGCTTCTCTCTCCCTCATGCAGATACAGTCCAGACAACAGCCTGCATGTCTGTAAAATCTATTTTACTTGCACAATAAGGCAATGCAGGACCGCATAAAAAAATGAACACGACTATCATGCTTTTTCTAGCACGTGCTTGGGGTGAAAATACTCGTTTACTCTGTTGCATCCACAAAGCTGTGGTACTGTGCCTTATGTGGCCTCTGAGTCGCCAGCAGAAAGTACAGGGACAAACTTCACATAAGCAGGTGAAAATCTGTTTTAAATAGTGCAACAAATACTTATCATCAGGGATGAATTCAGACTCAACCTTAGGCTGGAACCTGCAGAGTTTGAGCTATCCTGATTCTCTTTTTCAGTGAGAAGAAAATATAAGTATATACAGAAAACCAGACAGAACTATAGCAAACGCTATTTTGAGCTTTCACTTGTGGCTCTCAAAGAATTGCCAACAATTTAAAATGTGAGCCTTCCTCCACCCCTTTTCTTTTGTGGGGTGGAATTCCAACCCAGCCTCCCATCTCCTTGCCCTATCCCACAGTTTCAGCAGCTGCTGGTTCTGCCCGTGGCTGACAGTGGATGGTCCCAGGCTATGAGCCCTTCTCTTCCTACCCCTCCCACTTCACATGGGATGACTTCTTGATGCAGCTTTGACCTCTTAAACTTCGGCAGGCAGGGACTGTCCCCTGAGAGATGCCCCTTCTGAGTACTCACCACCCAGAGACTTCTCTTTTTTTTTTTTTTTTCAGGTGCTTGAGCTTTCCTGTCATCTTTTGGTAGGGACCTGGTGACTACGAGAGCAATCTATACATCTGCTTAGTAATCTCCACACGGGTCAGCCCATTCCCACCAGCCAGCGAGGCTAAGCCAAAGCACCTGGCTTAGCTTCCAAAGGAGTCACATTTGCCAGCAACACTTGGATGCTAAAAGAGCTGCACGTGGGTTTGTACAGTTTGTTAGGAAAGGCACAGTCATCGCTTTCCTTTATTAAAAAAGATAGCCTCTGGTCCACTCTGTTTATTTCTAGAGATTAGTGATGAATATACTGAAGCTAAATACACATATTTTGCAACTTTTCCTTCCTTACCCTGCTTGTTCTGTTGATGGAAAGAAATCAGCAGCGGCAAAGGTCATTCATTGTTAGATGTGTCATCAAGTGCAATGGAACAAGGCCTTTTGTTGTTTCCATTCTTTTAAACTTTTCCAAAGCCTTTTTGCTCAAGTTTTTAGATGGCTTCAAACTAGCTTTTAAATTGTTCAAGGGCTTTTCTGCACAACTAAGTGAGGAAGCCCTGAGTTTACTTAACATCTTTTTGCAGCTTTGTAAAAAAAAGCTGCAAATTTATTTCACTAAAATATTTGCGTTGTTTCACATGATCCTACAAGTTGCTAATTAATTACTATGCAGGAGGGTGTAGATATATTTTTTTCATTAAAGTTAATAGTGAGTTAGAGAACAATTTTTCCAGATACTGGAATGCAAGCTAAAAATAAGCTGAATTGTGGAAAAAGCACTGTGCCCATCTTCCTCTCTGAAATTGCTCTCTCAGAAATTGCAAGAACACAACCCCATCATCACCCACGAGCAATTTCCCTGCCCGCAGCACAGAACTGGCTCTGTGGGCCAGTCCCTACAAAGGGCTTGGGGAACTGCAATAAGGTACGTGCCTCCCACAAAAGAGGAAAGGGTCTATTTCTAAGCTAGGAATCCCAATGCTGAGGATCCCTTGAGCGGGTAGAGCTCAGATCTGTCTCCACTCAATTGGTCCTTGCTTTTAGAGGCCTGACCAAGGCTTATGTTTCTTAAAATCTAGGAGAGAACGTTTGTCCAGACATAGCCCTCTATGTAGTCGTCTAGTGACTGAACAAGTCCCTGTGGAAATGGAGGGGGAGGTCTGATTCCCTACTTCATGTGTCCCATGGGAATGAATTACCTACATATCCTACCAAAAATTTGGGCCAACTATATGGCATTAAGTGTTCACTGCATGCCATACAGAAACATCCCCTTGGAGACAGGACCAAAATCCCTAATCTTCACTCAAACCTACAAGGCTGTAGTCAGGCTTGCTTCCCTATGCTTGCTCTGGTCCATCTCCACACAACCTCAGTACAAAATCAACTGTTGTTAAGTTATCCCTGATACAGGGTTTTCCAATTTGCCAGTAAAAGTCCCTTAAAACTCCAGTGATGGATTTTGTTACATCTCCATAGGCAATCTCTTCTAGGGTTTGACTGACCTTTGTAATTGCAAGGTGTTAGCTGAGAAACACGGGTGGGCTTGGCTCACTAAATGATAAGAAAACAGAATCATTTAGGCTGGAAAAGACCTTTAAAATCATAAAGTCCAATGGTTAACTTAGCACTGCCAAGTCCACCACCAAACCATGTCCCTAAGTACCACATCTACATATCTTTTAAATATCTCCAGGGATGGCAACTCAATCTCTTCCCTGGGAAGCCTGTTCCCATGTTTGATAACCCTTTCAGTGAAGAATTTTTTCCCAATATCCAATCTAAGCCTCCCCTTGCACAACTTGAGGTCACTTCATCTTGTCCTATCGCTTGTTACGTGGGAGAAGAGACTGACCCCCCACCTTGCTAGAACCTCCTTTCAGGTAGCTGTAGAGAGCAATAAGGTCTCCCCTCAGCCTCCTTTTCTTCAGGCTGAACGACCCCAGTTCCCTCAGCTGCTCCTCAGAGGACTTGTGCTCCAGCACCTCAGTGTCTTTCTTGTAGTGGGGGACATCCTAGACATCAAAGAAGAATGTGTACGAAAAAGACACAGAAGAAAAGATAGGATTTTGTTTGTTAATGGCAAGAAAGTGGGTGAAGAGCTGCTACAGAGAGGAATGTTGTACCTTCAGTAGCGGGGGACAGCATGGGAGAAAGCAAAGTCCCTGCCCACCAGTTGCAATATTGTCCTGAGGTGCTTGGGAATTTAGCATCACAGGTGCAAATCCATACATCCCAGCCAAATATATTATATATCAAAAGAGACATTCATGACTCAGGTTGAAACCAATACTCTTGTTATTATAATGTTGAGTGCTTTACATATTTTGAGTCTTCCAGATATGAATATAGTTTCATATTTCTTTACATATCAGCTTGGCAACACTTAGCAAAGACATTTCTTCTAAGAGAACAAATTAAAGCAACTTCAAAACAAGCCTGTTATTGCTCAAAAACCTGGGTCCCTGCCAGCAAGAAACAAATTGATGATTACTTAGCTGTGGCAGTAAAAGAGAATTGTAAATTCTCAGAAACCCTTTTTTTCTTTCTTCTTCTTTTTCTTTTATTTGGTCGTGTCAGCTTTAATGTAAAAGTGAACTGAAGGTAAAGGTGGCAAGGTTGAAGTTATTAGCATTGCTGGGTGCTTAGAAGGCAGAGCAGAGGGGTCGGGATGGTGATATCTCCCATGGCAGCAGGAAAGGCTGGGAAAAATCCCCAGGCAGAGCAATGCTCAGGTGCCAGCAGCAAGCAAAGCCCATGGCCCTCCCACAGTCACTCAGCCTGCTTCCCTCCTCCTCCTCACCACACAGGGAGCACAGCCCTGCACAGCCAGTGCAGGGGCAGGGCCCAGCGGTATAACAGCCATTTGCCTGGATCTTCCCCCAGAAAAATGCTCGCACTGGTGGAGATCACAAATGAGTAGTTTTCCAGGCAGAGGGATCATTTCTTAATCTCTGCTTCCCTCTTTCTTGAGGTGACCGCTAGAACGACCTTTTAATATACTCTATCAGGTTTTCACTATTATTCCCAAAATGTCCTATGAGATAGAAAAATGGGTTTGAAACACAGTGCTAGAATATAAAGAGCTTTGAATTCAAAATTATGGGTTGAGTCACTAGCTACGAAGTTCACAAAAACATGAGGGAGTCTGAAGAGCTGAAGGTAGGAAAGTGCTCTGGGGAGAGAGGCAAGGAGCAAAATGCAAGTTGAGCATCGATACTTTACTAAGCTGTTGATATATGGGCTAATTGGTGGCCTTCACTTTTTATCTAATCAAGGAAGTGTGTATCTGTGCCATAAAAAACAATCGATTGCTCCCTGCTACGGCCACAAACACAGTGGTGGGGTGTGCAGCGGCTGAGCCAGCCTTCGGCTCCTCTTCTTGGGAATCCTGGAGTAGGGGCTGACCCTCCCTAAGAGACTGCTCCCCCTGTGAACATCAGTATTTCAATGCGGAGAAAATGTAGCAAACATCACTTTGCCACCAATAATACTGGCTTTTGGTGTCTAAAAATAGCAAGGCGGCCTTTTTTTTAATCCAGAATGTGCTATATTGAGATAGAGATAATTTGATGGTAAATTATGCTCTGACAAAGAAGAGTTAATCACTGACCTCAAAATTAGCTGTTGCCTAGGTACCCCTGGTCAGGCTCTGTTGACATTTACCTCGTGCAAACAGAATGCAATACCCAGCCACTCAGATGTATATTTAGAGCTTTAAAATGGCTGGTTTTCCAAAGTGTAATGCGATGGCTGTGAATGTGAGTTTAATGGTGGAAAAGCTGATGCCACCTGGACATCATTCAGATTGATCTGTGGGTGCTTTTGTAGATACACTTCCAGAAATGTAAAAAGCTCCAAAACTCCCCCACAATATGTTTTGCTGGGGAGAAGCCGTCCTGGTTAAAAGAAGGTGGATAGATAGTTCTATCAGCTAAGTATTATATGCAGCAAACCTAACTAAAGTGTTTAGCATGGCTTCTCAGAAGACAGATCACATAACTTTTTCTTTCCCTCTGTGATGGGATAAGAAAACTTCTTTGATGCGATAACCACCTCTATGTAGAAAAACACACTTGGATTTCTCCAAAATGTGTGACTTAGGGCTATAAAGATGATTAGGGGCCTGAAGGATCTCTCTTAAGAGGAAAGGCTGAAGGACTTGGGTCTTTTTAGTCTGGAGAAGAGAAGACTGAGGGGGATCAGATCAATGCCTATAAATACTTAAAGAGTGCGTGTCTAGAGGAAGGGGCCAGTTTTTTTTTCAGGGGTGCCCAGTGACAGGACAAGAGGTAACGGGTACAAACTTGAACATAAGAAGTTCCATCTAAACATGAGGAGGAACTTCATCACTTTGAGGGTGGCAGAGCCCTGGAACAGGCTGCCCAGAGAGGTAGTGGAGTCTCTGGAGACATTCAAAACCCATTCCTGTGCAACCTGCTCGGGGTGGACCTGCTCTGACAGGAGGGTTGGACTAGGTGAAGGTAATCTCCAGAAGTCCCTTCCAACCCCATATCATTCTGTGATTCTTTGACTTGGTACTGCGTGACACTGCGATGCGAGAGATTTGCGTGACATGGTGTTAGAAGGCTTAAGGTTTAGGGGTCAAAAACTGACTTGCTGTCGGATGGTGGCAAGTATTGCAAAGTGGGGGAGAGGGGAATCAAAGGCTTCCTTCACTGATGTCTCCTAGTAATTACTATTTTTTTTCTAAATCATTCAGGAAATGATTTAGAAAATTATAAAAAAAACCCACTCCACAACTGGCAAAGTTCAGAGCTGGCACAAAGATTAGTGGCGTTGTAAGGAGCAAGATGACAAGTTACTGCTCAGGGAAGATCGGGATCCTGTGGTTGAAGGATTGCAACCTGAGCAGATGCATTTCAGTTACGATTAAAGGCCAGGTGAGCCATTTGGGAACATCTCTCAGAAAGTCTCCTTGGAGGGTGCAGCCCCAGGTGCAGGTGCCAGGTGGGGCTTGCTAGTATTAAGGGTGAAGGCTGGTTCGTTTCCAAGTTGGGAAAAGATCACCAGTTCCTGATTTGCACCTCTGGGCTCCAGGCTCTCTGGTCCGATTTTTCCCCAGTCTGCTTTGAGAAAGAAAACCCTATAGAAGGTAAGCCCAAAGATCTGCTCTGATATTGGCCTTGCCACCTACCTCTGCTGCACACGCTTCATGTAATACTGTGTGTTCCCATAGCAACAGGAGGAATTAATTTAATGATATTATTAGGCCTGATTTATATGCACACACACGCACACACCTGCACATTGTGCACACACACACACACAGGGAGAAGGAAAATGAGCAAGTCCTACTCTTCAAGAAGACCCCTATGAGACATCAATCCTGTACACGAGGTTCATGACGACCACAAGATCCTCATCTTCACCTTACAGGTGCAAACCCCAAAGCTGACTGACCAGCCAAAACAAATTCAGCAGTGCAGACTACAGCCATGGGGTCCAGCCCTGTGGCAGCACTAGAGCTGGGAGCAGGAGCCCCATCAGCTGGAGGCCGGAGGTCCCCCCCCTCTCATTGCCCACCTCCCGGTGCCGCCTCTCTCCATGCAGCTGATGCCAGGCAGGAGGCAAAGCCCCACTCTGCCTGCGCTGCCCGCAGAGGAGCGGATTAGCAATGGCATTCCTGTCCCATCCTGTCCCTCCCTTTGAGCAGCCGGAGGATGCTGCGCGCTGAGATTCACTGTGTTTTGTCTACTTCATCCCAGTGCCGGTGGCTTTCGGGCAACCTTTGTATCATCAAACATGAGACAAATATTTCCATAAGCACTTCTTGTTTATTGCCCTTCTGCTATTCACAGTTACACATTAGCCAAATAAACTTCAGATAGAGCCTAATCTCTCTCTTCATGCTAAAACACTGGTACTGTACCTTAAAATATCCCACAAAGAGCTACTCAGTGATGGTAGGGACAACACTGTTTATTCGCAGATATCATTCCCTGAGCAAATTGTTCAGTAACTTTGGTATTTAAACTAAATTGTTCAGAAAACCTTGTTGTGAATTCCCTGTGGGAGTCAAAAGATATAAAAAAACAGCTACGTTGTAAAACCTCTCCAAAAATGATGCTCCCCTGTCTTTTTGTCATTTAAAATGCTAACATGGCTTTGCTTATGTTTATTATATAAGGGCATACAAATGTTTATTTTAAAATGTTCAAAATCTAGAGTTCATCTCTAGATGAAGACATTTTGTAGATCAACAAAACAGAAAACTTTCTAAATTAGTTTACGCTCTCAAGGTGAAAAAAAATTGTCTGCAAGTATCCCCGTACAATTTTATAGATGAGCCACTCCTGCATTCCTACACATCCCGTGCCGTGCCCAGCTCCTGCCCTGCCACAGGGACAGAGGAGGATTTCAGGGCTGGCTTGAAAAGATGTGAAGCTCGTTTTCGGGGGAGCATCCCTTACAGTGTTTGCTGTCACCTCCTTGTTGCTGCCTTTGAGTTCATGTGCAGTGCCAAAATCAAGCAAAAGCTTTTGTTTGGGGTTGGGGTTTTTTTTGTGGGTTTATTTGTTTGTTTGTTTGCTTTTTGTGTGTCACTGATAGACTTCTAATGGTATTTTCTTTATTGGCTATCTCTCAGCTTTCTTCAATAACACTCACAGTTAAAACACATTTTTTTTACTCTACCCAATAAGTGATCTAATTGATTTCATCTCAAGTAGCAGAATCTGAACACCCAAGGAACCTCATAAAATACCTCTCTGCCATATCAGTAGAACCCCACACAGGTACCATTGTATTAACCGTACTGTGTTGGTGTGGAGTCTCCGTCTCTGAACCACTTAGGGTTTTAAAACTTCAACCCCCAGGCTGCAGACCAAGAAGCATTAATAAACCATTTGTCCCTCATGAGTTGAAATAATGGCCATATATTTTTAAACACAGAAGCAGACATGGGATCATCAGTCCTATGGGTCTCCACCATGGATGCCAGCTATCCCGGCAGCTGCACAAAGGCACGGGGAACAGAGATTTGGGGATGTAGCGATCCCAGTGCAGCTTTTCAGGGGGCTCGAGTTATTGTTCTATGACACAGTCACTGAGAGGGTAGCATGGGTGGCACCGGGAGCAGAGACCTGCAAATCCTCCTTCAACAGCATAGAAAAAAAAGCAGCCTGTCCCAGCCGCTGCTGGGAGTCAAGATGCCGAGGCACAAAAGATGGAACCATTTTCATCAAAGCCACCAATATAAATCTGCCTTTATTTTGGTCACTTCCCCAACCTGCTGTTATCGCTTTTGTCCTGTCTAAATTGAGATTTCATACTTGGAATTCATCCATGCTCCGAAAATATCCAGATACAGAGAGAAAAGCACTGGATGAGTCACCAAAAATCCAAGCTGAAGAATTTAGAATGCATTTTAATTATGTTTAGCATTAACTTAATGCTGCCTACAATGCCTTTCATTTCACAGTTATTTATTTTTAGCACCAAAATGCAAAAAAATATTTTTTCCTTTATTTTGGAGTACTTGACTGTTACCATAGGCAAGATTCAAAAAGGAGACCCAACTGCAACCATCATGATATAGTTTATAATATAATCGTTTCCCAAAATTGGTTGGGTCTGCAAAGTCACAGGTGGGACACCTGAAAAGCCCAAACAATTACTATTAAGAGTAATGGGGAAAGGGCAGCAAGGACTGAGGACATCAGTGCTCAGAAATGAACTTGGTTCCTCATGCTGCTGAAGGAACATACATGCAAAAAAGGTACATGAAAAGGCGAAAAGGCAAAGCTGCTGAGTTTTAAAAAGCTGTTTGCAGGTCACTTTTAAAAAACAGCTCCGGTCATGCCTGTTTCCAAAAATCTACTTTTGAACCTGTTGGCTTAGCAAATAATCATCTCATATCAAATATTCCTTTCAAAGTCTTAATGCTGGAACAGGCAGTGCTGATATGGCTGAATATAAGCACTTAAATAAAGGTTATTATTTCCAGGTCTGTGGAAAAAAAAATATGCAGCAATAAGGCAGCTGTGTTCAAAACATGCTGAATAAACTTATTAAATGCTGATTCTGGTTATCTGTTCCCCTCTATTAGATTGCTGCAAGCCCATGAATCACTCCTTGCTCCAACGGTGCTGATGGCACCTTCCTTGATCGCCCTTCAGGGGCAACCTTCCCCCTTTCCAGGGATGCCAGTGCACCCCATTCTCTGCTTACAGTACCAGGATGGTGCTACAAGCACACAGTGTTAAAAACCCATTCGTGCAGTCAGCTCAGAGAAACCAGACTTCTGTGGTCTACTTCCTTACTTTAATGCAGGTGTTTGATCCCCTGTTAGGAAATTTTTTCTAAAAAAGTCCTGATATTGTCCTTTTGTGTGCTCAGTGCAGCCAGAAGCAGCTGCAGAGGGCTCTGGCCCTCCATCAGCAAAGCACTGAAGCACATGCTTATTTGTAAGTCTTGAAGCAGTGCCATTGAGAGAAAGCCCACAGTACAGAGCCTTCAGCATCCTAGTCCGGTCTCAATGACATGTGTGAGATCTTCAAATGCCATTTTTTTTCTTCCCACCAATGATGAAATTATTGCCCAAATGAACAAGCCAAACTGTCCTATTGAAAGGCTGCCCATCTGGCTCCTCTCCTAGAGGTTCTATGTTGGACAAAATGGCTTATCTAGTTTGGACTGTAATTATTTAAATAAATAATGTAATATAATATGAATATATTAATATAATATGATATAATGTATAATAGAATTAATACAATATGATTACTATATTACATATAATATATATATAAAGGCTGAATTGTGTAGTCTTTATAGCAGACAGTAACATACGGTGAAGGGAAGGCACAGGAACAACAGCAACTCTAATTTTCTGTCATGAAAAACAGCCCCGAAGTGAAGTTCAGCAAAGGTATAGCAGCCAAAACCAGGGTCCTGGGCACGGCCAGGGAAGCGCAGTGGGTGTCACCATCACCTATGCTGCTGCTGAGAAGCAAAGCTGGAAATGCAACCACAGTGTGAGATGCACGTGCCTCTAAGAGCTTCATAAATGTGCACGGTTCCTGGGGTGCATTTCAGAGGAAAATGCAGAGGGGCTGAGGCGTGTTGGACGGTCTGGTAATTATGCCTGTGTGTGCCATGTGTGAGGTATGATGGAGAATGTGTCACAGATTCTGCAAGGATAAACACTGAATTAGGCACATTTTCAGCTCAAAATAAGTGAATGGTAAGCCAAACCACTCAAAATTCAAACCAAATGTAAGTCATTGCTTTCCTATTGAGTAATCTCAAAAATAAATGTCATTAAGTCTTGATGATTCATCCTTAACCTGGACTGTTCCATCCTGGGTTTTAATGGCATTTTCCACAATGGCCTTTGCCTGGTTGTGGGTAGGTCAGCAGTGCCTGTACTTGAAATTATTTGCTAAACTATTGATCAGAGCCTATCTTCTCTGTGATTTTGAAGTCACTAGAAGACAATTTATGTAAGCAGACTGGCCTTCAGGGGTAATGGAACTAACTCCGGTTCAGAAAAATATACCTCTTCTTTTCCTGAAGTTAATGATTTTCTTCTCAGATCAATGTATGGTTTATTGAACACTGCTCTGAGAGCAACTTCCTTATTGCTTAAGCAGAAAGTTATTTTGTGTCTGGTCAGACTGAGCCTCAACTCATTTGACTCAAAAAACACCGTGTTCCTGGAGTGCTACAGTTAATGGTTGGGTGGGAAGAAATTGGAAATTTCTCTTGAAAATCCATCCTGGAGTCTCCATCAGTCTAAATACACAAGCCATCAGCAATGGCCACCTAAACCACCCAACTATGAGCCAGAGACCATGCCACTGGTCTCCTTTCCCTGTGCCCTCTTAGAGCCCAGATGCATCGGTGTGCCCGCACTTCTGCCTACCCGCCCCAGGCCGGGGATGCAAGGGGCTGGCATCACTTGGTGGAGATGTAGAGAACAGCAGGGAGATGTTAGGACAAAAGAGTGTAAATATATGAGTGTAAGCAAGTGGGTGGATAACACCAGGCAGATGAGAGGAAGCTGTGGTGAAAAGAAGATGGGGTGAATGATTACACCACATTCCAATGAGAACCTGCAATGAACACAGGATTCCCTGGATTTGGTATCCCTGTGCCAGGCTATACCAGGGAAACGTCTATCTCACACTCTCCTTGTGGTTAGCTGGTACAGAAGGTCACAGCTGTTGTTTGCCGTGTGGTCTGAAATGGCAAAGTGTGGCACAAGAGGCACGGACTCCGCTAGGTGGTGAAGCAAAGACATTTATTGTTTCACTTTTTCAGCATATATAGCTTCTGTCTTTTGATCACACTCTGTGCCCCTTTCACAGATGGGTTGTGAGTGACTGTCCACACGCCCTTGTGAGCAATACAACTGGCTACATTTAAATGTTTATCCCGGCTAGGCTAACAAAACATTACTGTTTGGGTACAGTGCTATCTGCTGCATTTCACACCACACACACGTCACCGTATCAGGACATTGTTTTACTGATCCCAAGGCCTCCTTCCCATCAACACAAGAACACCTGCCCAGCAGCACCTCTCCAACTTTCTTGTTCTCCACAGTAAAGGCTGAGGCCATGAATCCACTGACTCAATTCCAGCCACGGGCCACTTGAAATGTCTAAATTGCACTGTTTGAGAGTCAAAAAAATTGTCGATTGAGGGAAAACTTGAGCAAAAGCACAGAACAAGAGCTGAGGCATTTGCAGGAGAAGCAGCAGGTGGGACTTTGGCCCACGTATAACACCACACACCTCCTGGCACTCACAAGTCCCTAAGAAGTAACCCAAGACAGGCAGACAACATCAGCCTCTTTGTACATACATGAATTAGTCCTTTACCATACACAGAGTCTTTCATGCAGTGGGCAGTGAGCTGGGGTTTCCAGATGGCCAGGAGCACTGTAAAATGCTATTTCACAATATAATGCTGTTATTTCACCAGAATTGGTGCAGGTTGGATGCTGCACTACATCCCAAATATCATCATGAAAGGCAGCTTCTAGAGAGCTGCTTTGTGCACGTGCATGGAGCAGGATCCATGTTTGATACCAGGAGACATTCCTTATTTATTTTTCTAGATCACTTACAGCCTCTTTGTACAATGTGTCATCACTTACCTAGATTCCTTTTATTCCATATGCCCAAATACTGTGTACAAAAGTGATTTTATCCATTCCTGTGAATCGGCGAGCATCAGCACTGGGAACCTGAGAGAAGATCCTCAAGTCTGACCCCAGAACCATTGCTGGACCACACCACGTCTGACAGGAACCCCAGCTTAATAAAACAGACATTAAAGTCTCCGTGTTTAAAGTCTCCATGTTGCCTACTGACACTAAAAATAAAATCTTAGCTGGACATCTAAGAGGATCTAGAACACATGCAGGCTTTGTTTCATGCATGCAATGCAGTGCCTGCAGACACAGCACTGGGACTCTGGGCAATTGCTTTTGCTTCCTTCTGGTTTCCACACTGGCTTTCTTCCCTGCCTACATCCCCACCTAGAAATGATGGCTTCAGTATGTAGCCGCTATGCTCTGGCCACAGGTGAGCGTAGCAAAGAAACCGTTTTCAGGTGGCGAGGTAGGAAGAGAAGAAGAAGAAGATGGGAGAGCGAAGCGCGCAGAAAGCAATTACCAGAGAGCGGACAGTCTGCCCAGGGAAGATGCCACTTCTTTCACAAAGAGCCTTCTGAGGGAAATGGGTTTTGTTGGTTGCTTTTTCTAGAGTACTACATAAATGAAAGACGGGATTCACAGTGTATTCTTTCTATTATTCTTGCCTAACAGGTTGAAAAATCAATGCTGCTACAGCTGACAAAAGATGTCTATATTCTGGGGAATCTTCAGGGTGTTGCTGGTGCAATGCCCCTGGTTACACCATCACATCGCTGCTGTTAAACGTGGTGCTGCTGGACAATGTGAGGAAAATACTGTGCTCATAGCGTATGGCATAATTCTACCCAGGTACCACCGGTTTTAGGAAGTTTTATGCTCGCATTTTAGGCCTGATGCTACTGCCACTGAACGCAAAGCAGCGTTCCCACAAAGCTCCACGTGAGAAAGACTTGGCCCTAGAAATTAATGGCCTTGAAAAGGATTTCTTATCAATGAAGTGGAGACAAAGCTGTGTGTACACTTTCCTTCTGCCATCCTGTTTCCAGAGTTGAAACTCCACCGTAGTCTTTGCGGCGGAAGCAACAAGCATCTCCCTTCATGTCGGTGTCATTTGAAATGGAGGATGTTCTGCCCACACTGAAGGGAGAGCAAGAGCTTTCAGGCATGCTGAAGCGAGCAGCAAATCTCCAACAACCACCTGAGGCTATTGGAAGGCTATCTGAGATGGAGCCCACGGAGCATGGCATGCCAGGAATAAACCACTGCAAAGGAGAAGGAGGGAAGGGAGTGAGAAAGCGAGGAAGAGTGTGAGGAAGCTTACTGGCCATGTTGGCAAAAAGCAGACTGTCAGCAAAGAGGCTGTTTACAGTCTTGAAGTCAGGATTCCAAGAGCAAGTGCCTGGCGTGGGTCTGTGCTACGGCCCCTCCAAGCAGGGTAAGGCTGAGAATACAAACCCCTGGGACCAGCTCTAGGCACACAGGAGAACAGGAGACTTCCTACTTGTGCTCCTGGCCATAGATTTGTTGAGTCACAAACAGGTCAACGTGCAAAATGACCCTAAGCCAAGTGCAAATGCATACTGTAAAATCACAGCACTTACAAGAAAAGCACTGGCACATTCATTGTTTTTTTTTCCCAGTAAAAAAGGAACTGAGAAATAGAGAAATATTCATTGCACCCAAATATCAAAGCATGTTAATTTCTTTAGAGGGTACTTGTGATCACTCCATAATTAGAAGCGGAAAAGCATCCTATGCTTATGAAGAATGCGTGTGTATCCTCCCCAAAGTCATAGTACTTACATTTTTTGGAGGATTTATGGATTGACCTAGTAATCAGCTAAAGTTAAACAATTCCTTTGAGAAAATTCCTGCTGTACCAAACACTTTGTGCTACTGACGGTGTTTTAACGACATCTTTATTTCGTAAACTGGAAAACTTATCCTCTAACAAAAAATAAAACCATTCAGCTTCAGGGGATTCTGCAGAAAAAAAAGCGATGCTCTTTCAAAATGCCTCCCGCCGTGATGGAAACACAAGCCGTCCCGAGCCATCCCGTCTCTGTCACCCGTGTCCACATGTGACACAGCAGCGCAGAGACCGGGCACGGCTCAGCCTGAACCACGTTCGAGCAGTTGAGAAGCCGGGCGGGATCTGGAACATTTTCCATCTTCTGCAGGAGCGGAGCAGTGGGAACACCTGCGTGTGCGTGGGGGTGAGGAGCTGCCGGAGGCTTCAGGTGGCTGCAGCAGTCTTCGATGAAGTTTGAGTGGGAAAAGAGACATTTTGCTTTTATGACTTTTTGGAATAACCTTTTCTCTTTACGAGGGTGTAATGGAGCATCCTTGGAAGGATATTTCAGTTCCGCACCCTCAGCACTTGGACTGTGCTGCGATTTCAGTCAGTGACAACCTCTCGAGAGCACGGAAAGGGTGTTAACTGCCTTCAGCAACTGCAGCCTCTATTAGTACAGGCACAGCTAATAGCCAAATCCCTGAGCCTCTGCTGAGGAAAAGAAAAAATTAAGCAGAAGGAAAATATTAGGGGATATGAACAGAGACATTCTGTTCCAAGTCAGCCCAAATCTGCAGCCCAGAAACAACAATGAAGAAGCAAACTAATGCCTCGAGGAAGAATTAGCAAGAAACACATCCTTGACGAGGCTTCCTGGCTTCCTATCTGCAGCTACACAGCTGGGAAGGCGAAGGGCAGTTTTGTGATTGCTTGCTTGCAGCTCAGCCCCAGGATACTTGAGAGGGGCAGAGGGATTTATAAAATCAGCAACGGCAAAGATATGTAGAATGAAAGTAGGCAAAAAAAAGAAGATGTCTGTAAGTTAGAAGTGTAAGAAAAAAAATGTAAAGGGCCCATCTGGGAAACAACTAAACCAATGCAGTATTTGTGCTACCACTGTGAAGAGTCCCAATTGTGACCAATTACTTCTGACCAAAAAAAAGCAGGTAGCCTTGTCTGCCCCCCCTGGTGAGCGTGTGGCTTTTGCCCAGCAAGTTGCAGTGCCAACTAACTCTAGCTAAACCCAGACTTTGAAGGAAAAGCATTTAATGAGTGTGGACAGGTCTGTGGATGCTCTAATGGTATAAATGTTACTGGAGAAGCCATTCCATAACATAATATTCATCAGAGATCCAAGGCAAAGCAGCAGATGGAGAATATGCTGGCAGCAGGCAGAGGAGAAGCAGAACTAAGCTTTGTGAGTCTTAGGGGAGACAGGGAGAGCTGGTCCCTGGACGAGGTTCCAGACATGGGTAGAGAATCGACCACAACCCATCAGAAATGGAAACAGAGACAAGTCCTGTTTTGGTTAAAGCCTTTTGGTCAAAGCCAGAAGGCAAACTCTGCTGGCTCTGAGCAGCTTGTTCTCTGCACTGGCTGATGACAATTCAGAAGTCCCATGTACTCCTGACAACATGGGCTAGCCCTGAAGTGGTATTTGCCTTTATTTTAGAGAAGCCAGAAGTTTAAAGCCATAAAATAATTTTGTAAGAGGCCCTGTAGATCAACTGTAGTGTTATAGCTCCGGCCACTTACCTCACAACTCTGCCAGGTTTTAGAAAGGCCACCAAGGGATTTGTCTAATTTTATTTTTTTACATGTGGGTGTCTTGGCTAAGCCAGTCATGTAGGTTTCTCCCAGGTGGCACAACGGAGAGCAATGAGCACCTGCAAGGGCTAACTCACCCTATCCTAAGACAGGTGAGCTGACTTGCCTTTGGAAGCCCTCCTCTCTGTTTACAGCATACATGGCTTTGATGCCACAGCCATCAGGTAAGATGGACTTCAATCAAGTGGTCCTACAGACCAACCTACACCTTCAGAAAGCTGCTCTATGGGTTTCATGCAACACCCAGAAAGACGTGCCTGGTAGATCAAAATCTGATCACCTATGTAGTGTGTCCAGGACACAGCCCCCTCTCCTATGACACCCTCTAAGCAGAGAGCAGAGTAGACGACCTCAGTGGTAGCCCTGTGCTGCACTGCTTGGTTACAACAGCATGTCCCGAGGCCATTGCAGAGGACCAGCTGGAGACACTTGTTAATGAGAACGCCAGTACACCGAGAATGACAAATGTGACCTTTGGAAATTCAAATTAGGCTTGGCACATGTATCTTCTAAATGACTGCTGTGACACCCGTCAGGGTTCATGTGGATATGGGGAATGTCTCCACTGCAGGCTTGCTGTTTGTTTTACACGTGCTGTGGCTGTGGCCTCCTCCCCGCCACGGCAGCACAGCCCCTCCGCTCCACCTGTCTGGGTGCGTGTTGGACCCATGCTCACAGGCCCGGCTGGGGCTCTGTAATGTCAAACCTACCCACCTGCCTGACAACGTGAAAGCAAATGATGTGCGTGTGCCCAGGCTCCTCTGCAGTTCCTAGCAACTAAATTACGGCCTTCTCACCAATCTACTCTTCCCTGTACATCAGCTTCATTGTTCAAATACACCCCACTGAGGTCCAACCTTCTATTTTCACTCAGACAACTCTTTCCTTGTTTGCCTTTTCCCCTTTCCTTTTCGCCCTCCCTCACTGAGATGCATCATCCCTGATATTGAGGCCACCATAAGGGACTGGGATTTATGGGGACAGAAGGGAGAGCAAAAGGAAAAAATACCTAAAAAGCTCAGTTAGGCTGTGCTGTGGAAAGGTTATGAGAGGTTGGGGGAAAAAGGATTCTCTACCAGATGGCAGGTCTAACTTAAATTCCTGCCTCTGTTAGGAGAGGTTTCACTGGATTGTCCCTCTCTGGCTGAGCAGGGAGTTCATAGAATCATAGAATGGGCTGGAAGTGACCTTAAAGATCATTGAGTTCCACCCCCCTGCCATGGGCAGGGACACCTCCCACTACAGCAGGTTGCTCAAAGCCCCATCCAGCCTGGCCTTGAACACCTCCAGGGATGGGGCAGCCACAGCTTCTGTGGGCAACCTGTTCCAGTGCCTCACCACCCTCACAGTAAAGAATTTATTCCTGATATCTAATCTAAATCTACCCTCCTTCAGTTGAAAACCATTACCCCTCGTCCTATCACTACACTCCAGGTTTAGCAAAAAAGCATAATTTTAGCTTCATATTGGCAGTTTCCACTAATCATAGGAAAATGGCAGAACCAGTGGTGTTAGCCACCCCACAAGCCTCCACCGTTAGCAGAGGAACACCACTTGCTTGTGCCACTGTGGTTCAATAACGAGCCCATGGAGCCTGAGGTAGGCAGTTTGGGGACAGTACTTACAGTCTCACAAAGTTTCACAAAAGGGTCGTTGGCTCCTGCAGAAGGATGCAGAGGTGCTGCCGGTGGTCCCTGGCCAACTGCAACAAGCAACATGAAATCAGGATGGCATGTCACTCAGGTAGGACACTGTAGCCCAGCCCTCACATAAGGTGTGCAGAATCATTTAGGAATGCTGTTTCGACTGGTAAAGCTTACAATAAGGATTTATCCGGCTAATTGTCCCACAGGTTTGTCAGCAATCCTAAGAAACAGTATAAATACCAGCAAGTCTGCAGTAATGGCTTCACCCCCCGGTGTGCACTAAGTTCAGGTTTTCAATTTGAGAGTACAGTAATTCTGACATGATAAAAGTGACAACAGAAAGGTGAAGGACAAGGTAACCATAGCATTCATAAGAGTGGCAAAATTAAGAGATGTCTTTCTGTATTTTTTAATGTATTCTACATATTTTTATTTGTCTTCCAACTCTTAAGGATGTTTCAGCAAAAGCACAGATCTGCATTATTTTGGGATTTGGGATATGAAGTGGCTGGATCCTTGGAGAGTATTTGAACCTCAGTGGGATTATGAGCAGCAACACTGCTGCAAAACCAGGTCAACGTATGCTGTTGATAACTACATCTGGATGCCTGAATTTTGAAGGGAACATTTGCAGCAGACAAAAGCTAGTGCCACCTCCGTGAGCCTGACACAGCACGAGCTCGTGTCACCTGTCACCTTAATGGCGTGTGTTAGTGCCAGAAGGGGTGGGGGGTGACGACTGAATTCCACTTTGCACAGGAAGGTCTGTGTCACAGAAGAAAAAATGGCTCCTGATGCAGTGTTAAAGAAATGTGTTGCTTATCTTCAGAAGAATAAATAACACAGCCTGCAAGCAGCTTTTTCTTGTACCTTAGAGACATTTTAACGCTATTCAGTCAAGATAGCTGAGATACGATAACACACGCTTTAAGGAACGGATGTAAATAAATACTCTCTGAAAGCGCTCAGATGAAAGTCATCAGACACTGATTTTAAGTGTGTGAAACTTCTTTTCAATCTGAGCTTTTACTCACACAAGTCAACACGTACCACCCGTCCTCCCAAAGCCAACCAAAGGCATTCTGAGTACGCTCCAGGATCTACAGAGTGGGTATAATTAGGCAATGACATAATTGGCATTGATTATTTTCATTTGAGAAACAACTGAATCCT
This sequence comes from Gallinago undulata, assembly GCA_026546715.1. Lineage (NCBI taxonomy): Eukaryota > Metazoa > Chordata > Aves > Charadriiformes > Scolopacidae > Gallinago > Gallinago undulata. The sequence continues at coordinate 71,317,790 of JAOTQQ010000023.1, forward strand.
GCCCCCTGTAACCAGCACAGCCAGATGGGCTGTCACTTTTTATGTGTGCATGGGGTGGCCCCTATGTCCCCCACCCAGGGGGGTATCGGTGCAGAGCAGAGCCTGCGCTCGAGCTTAACCCTGCAGCAGGTTCATGCCAGCAACAGCCAGGGGGGATGCGAGTCCCAGCCTCTGCATGTCTCAGCCCTGTGCTGGTGTCGAGGCAGAGACACTGGGAGGGAACAGAGGTGTCAGAACAGAAAGGATATACGCCCCTAAGGGACCTGAGCTAGGCTTGTCCCTGCAAAATCTCTCACTGGGCCCACCAGTGAACTTTGACACGTGCCAACGCTGGCTTATTGAAAGGGGCTGGATCCGCTTTCTTGCGAGTACAAGTGGAAAAAATGCCTCCCTCCCCCTTGGACACCCCCGGGCAGCAGGTTGCACAACGCTGCCACGGCAAGACTAGAGACGATCAGAGGGGACCACTTTAAACGCTCTTTACTTTCTTAATCAGAGCAGCGCTTGGCTTTCTCCAGAGGAAACGATTTTAAGTGATGTCTACAATTTGTTCAAGCACTAACATCCTGTACCCAAAGCAGAGCACTTCTCAAAAATATGTTACCAAGACACAGAGAACCCAAGAGAGAAAATACACACGTCTGCTGCCACCGCAGGAGGTAGGAAATCGGGCAGAGGATGGCACAGCCTGCATTGAAAAAGGAGGGATATGGGTTGCTGAAGAAAACCTTAAAGGTTTTCAATAAAAGGGTAAAATTTACAGAGTTTTCCTTCAAGAAGTGAAGGCTCCAAAAGGATATGGGTATAGGGTATAGAGGGCAAACCCTAATTTGTGGCACAGTTCTGGGTGAAAGAAAGGATTCTGAACGACAGGTGGTGAAGAAGAAAGGAGAAGGGAAATCAAACTAACTACCAAAAAAGTCAGAAAAAAAAAAAAAAAGAAAAAAAGAATGTAAATAGGATAACAAAAGATAACCCTTACAAAGAAAAGAGTACCTGAGCTGTCAGGGAATACAAAATAACAGCAATCTCTGAAGGTGTAGGGTTTTTGTGAGGACTCGGAGGTTGCAGTGTGCACAGCATGGTGCATGTGCTGCGTGCTAGGAACAGGAAGACCCAGAAGTCTCAGAAGTCAGCTGCTATCTTAATGCCTAAAATGGTACAAGCTGCCACCTGAATAATAATACCCAAGCATATGAAGTAATGTACATGGCTTAAACCTCTGTAAGCAGCTAGGAGAAACACACAGCAGTCACACATATTAAAAGATTCAAGGGGATGCCACGAGAGGATTGTTGTGGCAGACATTTAGAGACACTGAAAAGCTTTATATTACAGAGAAGGGACTGAGATGTCACTCATCTCTCAAGTCTTTGTAAAAATGAACTCTTTTCATCCTCTTTTCCTGAGGGGTGTTTGAATTGCTAAAGTGTGAACATATTTTCTCTTAGAGCTGTAAAATTATTACAGTTCCTGTATTTTGCAACATCAGCTATTGAAAAAGAAAGCATCATCTTCTGCCTTATCCATGGTTACATGGTACACTTTCAAGAGCAACTTTTATGAATGATCAGTATCTATGAACAACAAAAGCATAAGGACTGTGATAGTCTAGAAAAACATTCTTCGAAATAGTTTAAGTGCAGCAAGAAAAGCATGGACTAGCTTCATTAGAATAAGGACTCCAGCTCTACATTTTTCCAAAGCAAGCATTTATTCCTTCAAATTATATTTCATATGAGAAAAAAGAACTCAATACACGATTTTTCCCCGAGAAAAAAAAAAACGTTGACAGTTGCAATGAAGTATTACCTCAAGTGACATTTCATTCTTGCATCTCCTAAAATATATTTAATTTCTCTCAAAATAGTGTTAATCAATTAAAAAAAAAAATGGCCACCAACATTTTTCAGTAGCTTGAGGTACCGCTCAAGGTTCTCTCACTGACTGCATACAAGTCAATCCCTGAAACACTCACGCTTCTATCACAAGAAACTTCTATCTTTTCCCTTTATCCACTGCATCTTTTCTCTCATTGAATTACTGACGGAAGTGCAACTGACTGCATAAAATGTGCAAACATATCCAGAATATGTTTGTAGCATGCAGCCAAGAATCTGGGGTAGCTGCCTGCAAGCAATTTACTATGAACACAAACATGTTCTCTACATCTAGTACATGAAGTTGGCCAACATTCCTAAAAGAGTTATTTAATTATTCCAGAAAATCCGGAAATGGTCTGCACAAGCTTACGGAATAAAATGATTTGTCAAGGATGCTGCTGACACTGTCTTTTTCAAGGCAAAGGGCTAGAACAGTGCCAGGAATTTTAGCTTGTAATTGCAAATAAGAGTTTTTTCCCCCCTTTAAAAAAAAAATACACATTGAGAAATGTTTTAATAAAAAGTCCAAATTAAACAACCTATTTCAGATACATGAGGCCTCTCCACTTCTTACCTAGTATTGGGCATGATATTCAGTCTTGCCTAAACCAACTACTGCTTCCACTTGCATGACCACCCCAGCTGACCCAGTCTCTACACCTCATTTATCAAATACTGACTTCTTGGGAGGCTGTAGGCTTAAGCCTGAAAGCATCTTGAGGGAGCACAAATACAGGGATGGAAAGAGTATGCTGCAAAAAGGATAACATCTGTCATACAGAAAAATGACAGGACGGTTTTGTGCCCTCTAAGAGTCTAAACCCAGTAAGTGGAGCTCATTCCTCCATTTGCAGATGCAGTCAGTAAGTAGTTCACCCCAGATTCCTACCAGAAGCCCATGATAATTAGTCATAAGCCATTTTCACCCTGCATGTGGCACAGATTCTGTAGCTGCTAGCACCAGTCAGATTAGTTTTGACACAAATTAGGGTTACAAAGTTTGTTAATCTAGAAGCAAATTTTGAAATAAGCCACACTTTTTTCACTTTTGCTTACAAAAGCAGTAAATTACAGCAGTCATTTTAGCACTCAATTTGCTAAAAATCTCAAAAAATACCAGAAAGCATTCTGTTGTAAAAAAATAAGATTCTTTGCTGTCATGGAACAAAGAGGAAGAAAGTATTACCTTCTGACTCTTACATACAAGTCACTTTGTCTTTACTACCAAACATAACAATGACAGAAATTAATATAAAACTTGAAGATGCAATGTTTTCTTTGCCATAATTTGCTACATACTCTTCAGTTACTGTAGGTGCTCCGATTATTCACTTAGTCTCTTAAGATACATTTTCTCTTTCAGCTGAACAGCAGATACTAAATCACTTTTTTCCTGTAAAGCACAATACTGTAAATGTATGATAGTAAAGTATAATAAATAGAAAAGTTAGATAATAAATTTATTACTGCAAAATACCAAAGTAGGTTTCCTTTCTAAAAGTATTTTTATGACCTATCAGTACAGTAGACTTGTCAGGAGAAACCATCTTGTATTTACAGGTATCTGTTTCGAATGTACTCTCTGTACATGAGGAAGTCATCTTTTCCCAGGGGCTGCATGTTTCCTCTTCCAGCCTGGATGTGTGCATGAAAAATCTCTATTGATTTCCTATCAGCTCTTGGAGGCTGGACTTCATAAATATTGTCTTGAGAAAAGGAGGAGATGGGTATTCTGGAAAAAAACACAGAGAATATTAAGAACTTTAGGTAAAAATTTTCCACAGAGAGGAGAGTATTTCTTTTCCTTGAAATACATATCAGTCAATGAAAGGGCAACTTCCCACTAGATAATTCATTTACCTAGATTTTTATCACTACTGCAGACCTGATAAGACCCAGCTTTCCAAGTAGGGTAATTAGGTAAGTTGTCCCTAATCACATTACAGAATACTTTCTCACTTCCCTCCAGACTCTGTCCTCATTTCTTCATCCTCCCTCAGATCTGCTATGGTCAGCAAGTACCCAAGCTGAAAAAGATCTGTGCCACGCATTATAGCAGATAACAGGAAAATTTTCTTGAGCTGTCCACTTAGTAGCAATTATAACAAACAAGCGGTTATACTCTAAACCAACATATAGAAAAGCTTTATCAGCTGAGAAATTTCCATCTAATTATCAGGAAAAAACCATTTTATTACCAGCAACAGCACTCTGTACATTGGGACAGTTAATATTTTATGAAAATATTTTTAAACCAGCTTTGTACCATAAACGCTTTGAATCCTAATATTTAAACCTACCCATCTTATGAGAAAAACATGTAGTTTGAAAGTTTATGAGAACCTGAGTATGTCAGACCTGCTGTAAATCAGACTCACTGATAAGGCAGAACCTGGTCTTTTAACTGCAACTCTTGAAAACTGCATAGCTAACAGGCCAAGTAACGGGATTGTCTCCCTCTATTCAGGGCTTGAGCCACCACATCTGAGGGACTGTGCCCACTCTCGGGTTCTCCAGTACAATTCAGACAATGAAATGCTTGGATGAATCCAGCAAAGGTCACCAAGATGATTAGAGCTGGAGCACATGGCACATGAAGAGAGGCTGCAGGCACTGGGCTTGTCCAGCCCACAGAAGAGAAATGAAGGGGGACTTTACTGCTTTCAGCAACTACCTAATGACAGAATATAGATAGTGAAAAGCCAGACTCTTTTTGGATTGCATGATTAAAAGACAAATTTCTAAAAGGGAATATAAACTGCAACTCGGGACATTCTGATTAGGTACAAGGGAACTTTTTTCTACTGTGAGGGTGGTTTAACACAGGAATGGGTTGTTCAAAGAGGCTGTGGAACCTCCCTCCTTAAGGAGAATCAATAGCCCAGAGCAACCTCATCTGATTTGGTGCTCTCCTCTGAGCAGGGGACTGGATCAGATGACCTCCATGGTCCTTTCCAGTTTATAATATTCTATGGTTCTAAGCCAAACACTTCAGTAGTAACGTCTTCTCCAGTGCAAGGCAGCAAAAAAACCTATTTATATACAATACATAATAAATTAATAAACACTAAAAAGTATTGTGTAGTAAATCACTTTCATTTTAAAGCACTTTAGCTACCGTGGAAGCTTTACTCAGAAATATACTATGTACATTTCCCAGCAGTATTTTAGTAATTTATTTATAAAGTACTCCCAGAACCGAACAGTCTAGATGTTCAACCTGTGTAACAGCTGATCAGTTTGGATTCCACAACACAACAGTCCGTGACTAACACGTTGCCATCTCAAGGTAATCTATGTATTAACTGTTTAATTTAGAGGAAAATGACGTTAGAAACGAAGACCAAAGAAAAATGATCTGACAGCACTATGATTATTTAGAACAGTGGATGCAACGCACCTATAAATGCTAAACAGGAGAAATAAATTCCTTCTCAATTATGAAAAAAAGTGACATACACGTTTTAAAGAATTCTCTGTATCATCAGTTTCATTTGATTTTAGCTGTTATTTCAGCTGGAAAAGCTATTTTACTTTCTAGCTATCTACTAAAATACTGCTGCTTATAAATACTCTATGCAAACAAAGCTGCCCAAGTATTCAGGGCAACACAAAGATTTCAATTCTAGAGACTCACTTTCCTACCACCACATAGACTGAACACTGCTCTAAATCAGATCCTTCCTTCTAGGTTGAACCAAAATGTCATGGGGCCAATTAGTCTGTCTCATGGAGTAGCTACCAGCAATTTTTCAGGACAGATTATTAAAACAGAACAGGTACTTAACTATCCCTTCTCCAGTATATCCTCCTGTATTTCAGCAACCAGGATTAGGATCTACCTCAGGCAAAATTTGAAACTAGACAGGAAAAGCAACTTCCATAGGTTTTCACCGTTGTTTTTTTTTTCTAGGATCTGACACTTACAGAAACCTGTGGGAATAAGTTCCAATACTGGTGTCTGATGAGACATCCTTTCATTTGTTATCGTGGGCCTTGGATCCTCATAATTCTTACATTGGGAGAACTGGTGAACAGTCATGCTCTGTTTGCCTCCTCCACATCACTGTCATACAACCAAGCATATTTTATCTCTCCTCATATACTAGCTATTTTTTTTGAACCTAGTCACCTTCTCATTTATGCAGAGTACCAAAGTCTCCTCTATCCTCTTCAATAATGCAGTGAGGACCAAACTGCATTTAATACCTCAGATTTTTTATATTTTTTTTTACTAGCTTTTCATTTGTCATCTACTGAAGACATATTTTCTAATATTTTCTAAATACTTTATATAATAGCATATTGGAACAGTAGCCAGTGCCAGGCTGAAAAACAGTCAGAATGCTATTGTTAAATATTGTATGAGCATATGCACATATTTTTGGGCTCAAAACTTCTCAGCTAAGAAATTACAGCAGCAACTTACTGTCAAAGCTCGCTGTCATCGACCAGCCCAAATGCAATGGAGATTCATAGATAGATACTAGCATCGTTGCCATATTCCACAGAAGCTACAGTCATGACTCACTATCTGGGTGCTCTTCAAGAGACAAGAAGTTACTCTTGCATGTATAATCTCCTCTTTTAAAGGGAAAAAACAAGGAATGATGCCTTTGAAGAACTGGAACACTCAAATGTGGCAGAGCCCATCTCTAAATGAAATGCAGTAATAATCTCCTAGCTGCATTATGAGCATAAACTAATGTTTGTCCCTGTTTCTAAACCAGGACCTCTATTAAAACTGCCAAAAACCTTGCTCCCTTATTTTGCAGCCTTTATTAAAATATGTTGGATTTTGGAGGTTACATTACATGATGATTTATTAGTCCTATAAAATGACTGCAATGTGTTATGTAATGTAAAATGCCTAAATTCCACTACAACAGGAATATGGTCTAAGAAGTAAAAAGATTTCCATATTAAAGTCATATTTTTCAATTTCACTGAATGTCACTGAATATTTTTTAGAGTTGGAAGGGATCATGGAGATCCTCTAGTCCAACTCCCCTGCTGAAGTAGGATTGCCCAGAGCATGTTAGAGCATGTTACTCAGGGCTACATCCAGGCGGGTCTTTTCCATTTTACATAGCAATAAATTCAGTTGATTATACTTTGACTGCAATGCTAGAATTACCTATACAGGCACACTATTGAATTTGAGACAACAAAAAATCACTGGTCACCCACAGAGTTTGACTGCATACTTAAAACCAAGTTGCATTTCACCAGGATATACACAGAATTTGCTAGGTTATGTCATAGAAACATGTGGCCATTCTAGAATTAGAGAAAAAAGTAAAGCTAAAAAGTTTGCAAAAGGTGAAGCCTTACGGCAAAGAATGCATTTTTAATTTTACTTATTTTAAATTGTATGACAACTTCTGTTTAGGCTTCTTAGTCTTAGAATTCTGTGGCACAACAGTGGAATGTAAATAAATACTAAAAAACGTAAGCAAGTTACCTGCCTGTACAATTAGGATAAAATTTCCAAAATAGTTACCATTTTTATGCTTCTTTATGCTTTTCTTAAACACAAAACTCTTATTTCAAAAGAGTTGAAGCTCTTCTGAAGAGTCCAACTCCTGCTATTATGCTGTCATCAAATCAGTGTTCTATTTTAGTTTTTTTTGGTATGAATAATACTATGGAAATTCTACCATACTTAACCTTTTCTTCCTATTTTTTTCCCCCAACAGAGTGATAGTTTCTTCTTATTATCCCTATCATATTATAGTTCATTATAAAACATTAAGCTGGGTGTTTCCAGAACTGGTCCCGATCATTAGTCTATCTAAATTTATATCTAGATGCTTTAAAAGTAGGTTGCTTTTCAAAGCACCCACAGCTTCTGCAGATATTTATCCAGTTTAAAGCATGCAAGCTGAGACTCTAGCAATGGTAATTGACACCAGCACACTGTACTAACTTACCAATGTCACTAACACCAAAAGACGTCACTTACTCAAATGTAACTCGTCTGTCTCTTCCACTAGGAAGTGAGCAATTAAGTTAAAAACCCAAACCAAAGCCATAACACTAATTCGATGCCTTCTCTATTTATTGATTTGTTTCTAAAGGCATGACATTTCTGAAGCACTAATGAGTCAAAAGTAATTTCCGTAGGGACAATGGAAACTGGACAGCAAAGTGTATTTCGAGCATTTAGTAACTAAATCTCAGTTTTCCACCTACTTGCTTCAACATGATAAAAATATATTGAAAGAACCACATGTTCATGCATGCCAATTTTGATTAATAACGCTGTATTAAGCTGTAACTATTTGTAGAGTGCTTGTATTATCCAGTCATTTAATTAAAGTCATTTCTCTAATACTATTCATGTAAAATTTTAATCCACTTAATAAGTTTAGTACCTTACAATAGAGTCATGAAAGAGAGCACATTATTTATGACGTGGCTATCAGATCTCCCTAGAGACCTCTATGGCCTCCCAATGAAAATTACATAGACAGGAACACAAACACCGTGTCATGAAGGGCAGCACCCTTAACATGCAAAGTACAGTTATTTTCATTGCACTTGTGAACAGGCTTCACGGCATCATGGTTTCACCAAGAGTATCATTCTCTCTTTGAAGGAAAAGCATGTGCTTAGCTCTCAGAAATACAGCAGTCACTAGAAATCGACCACATTTGTTTCAACACTGATTAGTTCTCAGGTCTCTGAAGTATATCTAAAGGAGACAAAATGTACTCTGTTGCCTTGTTTCAATCCTAAGCAAATACATCTAACCTACTAAACCATGACAAATGCAGAGTTTTTGTTTGGGTCCTCCCTTGCCCCTCTCCCCAAATGATATCCCTTTAAATTGCTTGCGATGCTTTTGAAAGAGCCTTCAACAGAATTTTCCTTCTCTATCTTACAGAGCCAACCAGCAGCAAAACCTGGACTCCATCCAGGTCCCACAACAATCACCTGAAACTCCAGTGGCATGTACCATTTCAAAGGTTAGAGAAAGAAGAGGCTTTCTTTACACAAGTATACATCTAAATGAGCATTTCACAATCCAAATTGGAAGCCGCTTCTCTACAGGGCGGACAGAAGGAATATGAGAGAAGGTCAGAACATCTGATACTGAAAGGTGATCTCTGAGGAAAGATAAATTTTAAGTAGGGATAATTTACACTGACCGCAAAGTAATTCAAAATTTAAAGATCGAACACAGAAAGGAACCTAGGGGTAGTACAGGACAAAACAAAACAAGTATCAAAAGAGCTCACAAAAAAAACCCAACCAAACCCAAACCAAAAAGAAAGAAGAATATTGTGTTTCTTTATGGAAAGGAAAAGCGTAGAGTTACTTTTTCAAACAGGATTACTTGAGGAAGACAGATACCTTAAACTAATGGATAGAAAATTATCACTTCACAGAGAAGACAAAGGGACAGGTTGAAGAAGGCTCCAGAGAATTTCCATTAACAAGTCTAAAAATAGATGAGCTAAAGTGGCATATAGTTTAGTACTTTGTCTTTTGCTAGAGACTCGTAATACTACAAAATCCCAAATTCAAGAAAACTATAATATAAAAAGTAGAAATAACTAGGTTTCCTTTCATATTCCACAGGAATTTGTTATGGTCACATTTTTAGAGGATATGATTTCAATGCTGCTGACGTTAGAATGAAAATGAGACTTCATAGGCAAAAGTGAGAAACACCAGTCCACTAACCCCAAAATAACATTAAAAAAACCCGTTTCAAGCCACAGAACTTCTGAAGCATTTTAATATTCACTATAGTAAAAGATGCAAAAGGCAAATTTAATAACACAACAGAACCTATTTTGGCACATTTAAAAAAAGAATCTAAGTCTAGTTATAAAATTCAAAATGCTTTTTCTAGTCTTGTGAGACTACTGCGTTATCCTTTTAATACATGACACACAGAAATGCTAAACCAGGTGGACAGCAGATACAGACAAATGAAATTTTTATGTGTGTTGCAATGACAACACTTGTCCCGTCAAGTCAGAATTGTACTGGACTATTGTCTTATACCTCACAGTATTTTTTCATGTTAAAAAAAAAAAACCTTGGGTTTTCAGAGACAATGGCTAAATTTCATTACAATTCACATATGATTCTGAAGGTATGCATGTCACTGTTCCAGGCTTTTTTTTTTTTTTTTTACATCAATGGACGGTATGAAGTTTGACATGTCGGTTTTTGTTCAGGATTCAGTGTAGATAAGGAAGAAGTGCGGAGGACCCAGAGATCAAGTGTGAACATTCAGGTAATTAAAAATGTATTTAGGGTTTTTAATTTGAAACAGACATCAATAAATGGAAATTATGATCTAAATCTGTTTGAGGCAGATGAATGCTAACAGTTTTATTGTTAAAATAATCTTGAGCATCTCAGCTGACAACTCTACCAAAAACGCTAGGCACATAAGCTTTTTCATCTGAAAAGCTCAGAGCTCCATATTGACAGACCAGATGAACAGGAAAAAGATAATTCTTCCTACATACATGGGGATCTGAAGCACAAAGAGTTTAAACCATTTTTCCGAGGTCCCTGGAAAATTGCGTTCTCTGACCCCTGATCTGTCAAAGGGTGCTATGCGAGACGACTGAGCCAATCTAACAAGTTGCCACCAACCACATAAGAAAGTTCTGCTGTGTTTGACCTTGTGGCTCTGCCTCTTCTGTGCTGGCCGTGGTGATAACTGGGACCTTCATAGGTCTAAATAATCCCATTAATCTACCAGGAAACTATTGGCTTTTTTTTTGTCTGAATTAGTTTGCTGCACATTGGTGAACTGAACTGATTTATGGAGCACTGTAACAAGTAGCAAAGCTTGCACAAGTAACTGAAAAAGTACATGATAAGGAAGGTGGGAAAGAGCAGGATCTCCACCTTTTGGTGGTGATGAGCTATTCAGAGTTGACTCAGTTCTTGTGTTAATTCTCCCATCAAATCTAGTCATGCTGATACTTAAACCATAATACCAAACCATTTCACCTGGCAAACTTCAGTAAGGCATTTTATAAACCATCACAACATGGACTTACTTAATTCCTTCAGCCCCCAGCCAGCTCTTTTCTGGAGCCCTGTAACTCTCATCATACTATTGCTTTTCCCCCAACCCTCCTCAAAAAGTATTCTTTTTGAGATGTGTGACCAAAAACAGACAGAGCATTCAAGTCCCAAATGACAAAATGATTCCTTTTATGTGGTTCTCTTTTGTCTTTTCCAGCCAAAGTGAGGTACCAAGTACTTTCAGGGAAAGTTCCCACAATGACATTAAAACCACTTCCCCAGAATACAAAATGACAATAGACTCAGTAACGGTCAGCTTAGTCAAGCAATTTTGCATGAGACAAGCACATAGGCAGTGCTAAAGCCATTCAGAATCCAAATGAAGGACAATCTTTCATCTTCAGACAGGAGACAAAATCTAGGTAATTTATAAACAGCTCTCATCCAGACGTGCTGCAGTCAATACCGAATTCCCTGTTTAGGAGGGAATACAATTTCTCGTAGTCCTAGATGCAAGAAGTACATTTATAAAGTGATCAAGAGTATATTTTATTCTACAGTATTATTTATACCACACCGCATTTATACCAGGGAACTAGGAACAGGTGCACTGTGTCAGCTCAGCCAACAGTAATTATACTACAGGACCCAACATCTCTCTTCACATACACGATAATAGATTGTACGAAAAGTAGTCAAGCTCTGTTTTGCTCTACTTGGCTCTAAAATTCTACCTTTTTTTCCTTCATGGAATTTCTATGAACAAAAAGAGGAACTTCAATATCCTTCCACATTCTAAACTCCTCCTCAGTGTTATTTCACTGTATTCCTGTACTCTCTGTTCAAGTACCCATTTTTTGCTTCAAATCTATACTTACAGTTTCTAAATTTAAGCCAGAAGCTTCTCTTCAGTATTTCTACATAAATATCACTGAAGTAACATTGTAAAGATAAGTAGTATTTATTTTGGTATTTCCTTTATATATTTGATGTCCACAAGATCTAAGCTTGTTGGGAATTTTTTAAGATCATAAAAGGATATTAAAGAAAAAAATTTTTTTTCTTTAAAAGTGTGGAAATGACAGCAACTAACCTAAGCCTAAATTATATCTCACTGCTGACAACAAACCAAAGTTTTAGTTAGAGTACTTCATTTTACTATGAAAAGGACGGGGGTTTAATTGCATTTGTGTCTAGAAGGAACTACTGAAGAATAAAATTTATCGGATTTGTGTCAAATTAAAATGTACCTAACATCAAATTAATACAAGTTACCATAAATTTTCAATTTCTTCAAGTGTTCCTTGAGAAACAAAGAAATGCACAGTCCAACAAGTGCAAGATGTGCCTCAGCTGCTGTTACTGAAAACCCTCTCTCTCACCCTAATCTTGAGTATAGCATGCTCATGCTCTTTTATTTCTAAAATGTTAGTGTATTCTCCAAGGAAATTCCTGATTAAAAGTCTGTAAGAGAAAGCTTCCTTGTTTCAGAACTGAACACCATGCCTTTAAAGAACAGCTACATTTATGAGTTTTCTTGAAAGAACAACCTGACGTTGTCCAAACAGTATTAAAATGTTTTTTTAAAAAACAAGTTGCAGAACAAAAGCTGAAGAAAATTTTTAAGCAGTATAAACATAAAATAAACTGTCTCCTCTCAGATCTGCACAGAAGAGCATGTTTGGTAGAACTGGCAGGGAAAGGTGATCTGCATGGCTTCAAAAGAAGCAGTGACATAAGGCACAGATTCACGTGCTCTATGACTTTTACTCTTCTGCTATTCAGAAACACATGGAAATTACACTTGGGAAAGGAGAAAAATGAATATCTGACTACGCAAAACCCACAGTATAGACTGTCGTTAACGTGTTGATTTCATTTCACAGCAGCATAGCATGGGGAATAATTTACTCTACTTTAAGGGGGCAAGAAAAGAACAATTATATCCTACACTGTCAAACACGCTGGGAGGTTTTACAATTACAAAAACGAAACTGCCTTTGTTCATAGCAAAAATACTCCTGTTATTATAAAATAATTCCTTAACAACCATTTCCCTTCAAAACGATCAGGGTTCTTCCTTCATATTTAAAAACAGTTTTACAGTTTGCCAACCTAATTTACTATTTTAATACCCATCAGATATATTTTATTATAAAACTACAGGCACATTTACCTACAAAGTATAAGCTTTATTAATAATGTACATCTATTGTCACTTTAACATTAGAATTATTTCTCATATTAACGGAAAATTACTCCATTCACAACAGAACACACAGAAGTTATTCCACATGGCAGATGTCCCTGGGGAGCAATCCTCCTACCATCTCACCACAATTGGCTTGGCTGAATATGGCTCCCATACTAATCTTTTAGGATTAAAAATTCAAGAAATGTTTCATTGACAAGAAGCAATGAGAGCTTGATCTTCCCTTACAACCTACCATCACCACCTTATCTGTTTGGAACAAGATGCAAAAATTATCTATTGTAATGAATAAACCTTTTAAAAAATTGCCGCCTCAGTTCAAAATATCACTGACAAATGCATAAAACCAGTACGTAACAAAGACCAGACAACCAAAAAAACCCAAGGAGATACTTCAAAGGAAAATGTAGCAGACTTTAATTATCAAAATAACATCTATGCAAGACACTCTTTTCTTCAGTTAACACACCCTGCATACTGATTAAAGCTAGCCCAGATCCTCTGACTTCAGTAACCCAATGGACATCAAGTGCACAAAACAAAGCAGGAATAATTTCCCACTTTACCCTACTCTCTCCAACACTCACCAAAAAAAAAAATAAAAAAAAATTCAGGTAACTGCACACTAAAGACTGAATTGCAACTTTGAATTTATTTTTTTAAGGAAGAATACACAAGTGAAACAATCCCTTTCAAACTACCCCTTTCAAAAGCAAACACAGCAAGAAGAATCTGCCTTTTAAACTCAGTAGCTTTCACACTTTGCATTGTGGTAACTCAGGATTCCTAAGCATTTGGAATACAAAAATATTGGCACTACAAAACAAAACAAACAAAAAAAGGAACCACACCAAAACAAACAAACAAAACCCCACCAAAACCACAAACAAAAAACAACCAAGCAAAAAATTCCCCCCAGCCTCCCCAAACCCTAATAAAAAACCACACAAAACCCCACACTTTAAGTTACAAGGGAGAAGTAGGAACCCAATTCTTCATGCTATGCATTGAATCTCTTTATGCAGTAAAAGCAACAAAAGTAAGACTCTCAAACCATTTAACACAAATTTACCTGATGATTTTTCAGGTCTAATTACAAAAGAAAAACAGGCTAAAGGAAGAAAGAATGAGAATACTTACAAATTTATAACCCTATCCCAGTGGTGTTTTGAACAAGATTGCTGGCTGCTCTTGTCTTGTTTATGCTGGCTCTGTCCCAGCTGAACAAACCTGTGAGAAGCAGTAGATAGGAGGATAAATCAAAGGAATAAAATAACTGTCCCCCAAATATTCAGTAAATGAAAGAAAATGACACCAAAAAATGAGACTAAGTAATGTTTTATAGGTCACTGATCATGATCTACCTGTCTGGTACACAAGAGGAATTTCTAAATCCTTACAGTGGGTGCATGTGAGAACTCAGCAGCTCCTTTTAGCATGAAAAATTTTTTCCTATTAATTGAAGTCGCCTAGGATGTCAAGGGATAGAAACGGGCCTCCACTCCTGTGAAACAGGCAGCCCACAACAGCCAAGTTCCTATGTCTTTTCCAAAGCAATCAGTCAAATGAATAGACTATGGGAAAAATCACCAGAAAAAAAATACAAGTTCTCTCAAGTATCAGATTTAATTCAACTAGTTTATTCAACTGAAATGTTGTTAGTCCAGACCTCCTGTTTACAAGTAAAATCTTTCGGGAGAATTCCCCATCTCCAAATATTTGCTGGAAGACACTGAAGATGGAAAATAGCGTGATGGCTTTTTTGCTTGGCAATAAATTTGAGCTAAATTAAAAAAAAAAGTTAACTGCTAATCTTATTCACTCAAAAAGTCAGAGGGTTTCAACTACATGTATACGTAGTTATCTCACACTCAAACTCAATTTGTTCACTCTCCAACACATCTGTTCTACTAAAAACGGAAGTGCTACTTGAGATTCAATACTTTAATTTTCTGAGGCAGAGGTTTTTTCCTAATAGTTAGCTTCCACTTAGCTTAAAAATAGTCTTACTTGTATATTTCAGAAATATTTACTGCATTTTAACAGGGGACAATTAACAGTGCAAAAGGAATTACATAGAAGAGTGTACAGAAGACAAAGGAACAATGCATTCCTAAACAACTTATTGTGGCTTTTCTTTCTGCTCCATTCAGATTCTACAGATTCTGGAGAAACAGAAGCCCCAGAAACATGCGATATCACTTTGGATGTTGAAGGAATCAGCACTTGGGACCACTTGGGCACTTGACCACTTGGGAAGTTTACAAAGATGCTGTTAGACTATGTAGGGAAGAAACAAGGAAAGCCAAGGCCTACTTGGAATTAAAATTGGTAAGAGATGTCAAAGACAACAAGGAGGAGTTCTTCAATTATATGGCAAAAGGAAAACTAAAAAAAAATGTGGGCCCGCTGTTCAATGAGTCAGGTGCCATGGGGGAGTACAATATTCTGAAACAAACAAGGCCTAAATTAACACAAGCAAGTTACCCAACATCAACTGTGCATGGTATCCTATTGATCTGCAGTATACATCATCAAATTATTTGAGGAACCTCCTGTCCCTTCCAATCTCAACCAAACTGTGCTTCTGTGATTTCTGTTTTGACGAGAATTAACACAAGTTATCTCAGCAATCAGTGAACACAGGCTGAACAGATTCAAATGACTTTTCATTTGCATATAGACCAGTTGATGTGATGTAACTTAATCTGAGGTATTTTAAATCTTCAAGTGCCCGATGCTAATAGAGAAAATATATATAACATGTCCAATGATGTCAAGTAGAGTCATGATGTTACATCTCCATTTCCCTTATTACAATAATAGAAAAAGACTTGAAGTGAGAATTGTAATCATACTGTGAAATAAATTGCTGCTATTCTCAAACGATGTACATTGTAATAAAGGATGTCAGCAAAATCTATACTTTCCAAATAAATCAGGACATCAGACTAAAAATAGCACTACATCTTTCTAGATAAAAGAGGTAAAGAATTTGTAATTGTTATATTTTTAAAACCTGCAATGCTTGAGGGAAATGAAATAAATGCAAACTTTTTTTTTTTTATCTTGAAAAGTATGTGAACAGGGAGCTTCGAAGCCCCCATGGAGTTTACAGTGTTACTGTAATAATAGACTGAATGTTAGTCAAGTCTAAGAAATTATGAAATGGGAAATTCTGGATATTATCACAGAGTTGCTCATCTGCACAAAGTAACTTGCAGTAGACACCAGCTCACACGGGGCCATTTCCAGAACAATAACTATCCAGTGTACCAAAGGGCAACTGTCAAACTGGCATCCATTTTCTAGCAGTTAACATAAAGAAACAAAGGTAGAGGCACAGGTGAAGTTAAAGATTTCAGAAATAGTGAGAAACATCCTCCTCAACCCTTTTCAAGTGTACTATCTTCGAATTACTCAGCATGTTGGAAATCAGTAGAAATGGGAATTTAAAAGAACCAAAGAGTGCAAGAGAAGTAGCTATTTTTCTTAAGAAAAATTAACAGAAAAGACCTTTTAAATAAAAAGAAAAAAAATTAATGCTTTGAGAGGATTAACGAACTAAGTCAGGATTAATCATCACATACCACCAAATGAAAACGTATCATAGTGAATTAAAACATCCCTCACACATTGAAGAAGTTTCAAATATAACTGCTATTATACATTAGAAAATTTAAAAAAATGCACACAAGCCCATTTCAATGCATGCCTCCCAGGTATTCACTTCAACATGCACACAGTGTTTTTCTGAGTGTAGTTTTTTTAACACCCTTTTTCTCAAACTCCATTAATTCTACATTCTAAGCAGGTGTTTGAAACACTGGTTTATTAAACTAAAGTAATTGATTTGCACTCCTGGTGTCTTGCATAAGCAGTTGCTCTCTTGGCAACAGCATTATAAGTCTTTAGAACTAAGAAGGTCTTCGATGTGGATCTAAATTTCTCCAACTGATCTCCAGTATTGAATTCCCATTATTCTGGCTAGTTTTTCCAGAAAAAGATTAGTTTAGGAAAGAATCTCCTCCACCGGGGAACTAAGAAACTTTTCTGTTCAGACCTATCACTGAAATTATTCCAGTTCAGTTTTGGTTTGAGTTAAGAAATTAATTTGAACATTTTTGAAATTCCGTGATTTCAGAAAAAAAAGTTTTGAACTGGTTTCTTTTTTGCTCCAGTGCTATTCTGTGGTATTGAGAAGAGAATCTGCCAACAGCAGCTTAAGTGGACCAACGGCAACACACAGCCAGCGCTCTGCGTGGGGTGACGGCAACTCAGAAACAGCATTGCTCATACAAGGGAGTCGCTGCCTGTCGTTGGAGAAGCATAGTATTAAGAGCTGATTGCTCTTGGGGAGCTGGCAGTCCACGGCTCCTGTGGAGCGGTGACAACTGTCTTGTACAGCATAAAGACCAAGTTATCCTCGAATGAAAGCAGAAGGTTTTGTGTAGTGGGAACTGGGCAGCATGATGCTGTTCAAGATGCAGCATGGAAGAGAAGGTTATTACACATACTATGCTTAGTGCTGTGCACACATATACACACATGCATAAACCCACATACTATGTATATTTGCATATCATTATTTCACAGAACTCTGATAATGGCAAGGGCCAACCTGACTTCTCCCTCCCCTAAAACTTACGGTACAAATAAGTGTCACTAAGATATCCCTGCTTCTACAGCACGAGTTATTCTGACCTATTTTTCTCAACTTTTCTCCTCACGGTCTATACCAAACTTAGCAATGGTCTCGAGTTCTCCCTACAAAATCCACAAGCTCAAAAGGCCAAGGTGCTGCAAGAAAAATGCTGAATATATTCAGAAAAATAATTTTCCGTGAACACCCAAAGTCACACAACTGTTTAAATTTGAGTAAAAGGTAATAGTTAACAAATATCTCCACATTATGTTAAAGAAAGACTTAACTGCTGTTATTTTGTACACATTTTTATAGGAGAGGCTATTTCACTTACGACTGATTTGAAGTAGCATAATTCAACATTTGAAAAATGCAAAAAAGACTACAGACAGACTACATAGTTTAGAACCATGGAACCCCTCCTAATATGGAGTTGCTTATTAATTTCTAGGACTATATTAAGTGGCAAGACTTCCTACTAAAACATCTTTCATTTGATTTAAGTTTGAAATTTTGCATCCAGAGACATCTGCATAACTGCCACTGAAATCAGAATTGACAGAGACATCGAAAGCAGTTTGATTAAAAAAAAAAAAGAAAAGAAAAGCAAATATCTCCGAGATTTATAATTTAAATAAGTTTAATTGAAGGCAGCACCTTGACTAGCTGTATTTAACTAGCTCCAATTATGTTTTAGTGATTACCACTGCAAATTTATCTCACCTAGTGTATATTGTGAGATCATCTTCTGAAGGAACATCTGAAAGATTGACTCCATACACATCTTTTGTTGATTGCACTACATTCTGGAATATAAGAAGAAAGATTCAGACTGAGGATACAGTAAAAACATCCAAAGAAAAGTTTGCTTCAAGCAAGGAATTCTTTCTAAACTTGAAAATAACTTCCAAAGGCAAAACTAACCAAGTTTCTCATATACATAGTAATTTTAGCTTGTGCATGTTGTCTTTGTCTTTTTAAACAAAAATCATTTATTAAAAATATTGTTCAAATATTCTTCCAACTTCCATACGTAAAGGAAAGGATTCTTGAAAGATAACAACAGATTAAACAGCATATTAGGAGAATAAATTATATTTATAGGACATATAGGTATTAAATTCTGTTCTGTGTTTAAATTTAATATAGAATAAATCCCATTTGTCAGAACATGCTCCCACATTTGCTTTCACATTTCCTGCTGTCAATTCTGAAATAATTACAAACTTCACATTGAATAAAACTATTTTTATTTTATACGTTACACAATCACATCAGTCAACTGTAACAAGGAGGCAATGCACGCGTAATACTTCACTAATGATGTCTTAATGATTCAGTGTTAAACTGAGGGGGTTTACTGACAGGACACGTGTGACTTCAAGTAAGTCAACTATAAAAATAGTTTTCTTTTAGTTCAAAAAGATCCAAAGTCAAAGAAGAACTTTGGAAAGATAATTTCTGACCAGAAGTATAAAAACATTTTATTGTTAACTTCTGCAAGATGTGAATAGAAAGGAAGTGGCTGTTGGGGTTCCCCTGTACCCAGCTCCCTAACAATACAATTTATCTCTACATATCTTGTATAAACAGAAATAAAAGCACTTGTAGTGTCATAACAATTAAACCAAATTATCCAAAATCAATACCACACAATTCATAGTTATCTTATTGAAAATGCTTCGTTGAGGTTAGGAAGAAGACAGAGTTATGCAGAAGGCTGAAAATCCATTATCAAGCAAACAACACAGGCACTACATTTTATACTAAGGTCATAAATACTGAAGTTTCTTCAAAAGTGATAATGTGTACGAGCTTAACATTATAACCATTTCAATTAGCTGCGACAAAAGAAAACAACAAACAGAACCAAACAAACCAATCCCCCAAGCGAACCTAATTATTTTGCAAATTTGTATAATCTCCACTACCATATCCTTTTACTGAGACATTTTCAGTGGTACCCAAAATGGGTATCTACAAGAAAGAATATGAAGAAATGTTACATGAATTAATAAAATAGTTATTTCCATAATACCTCATACAAATTAATATTTTCATTGAATTGGCACCCAAGGGATTCCAAGAGAATTAGAGTTATGCCAGATAGATAAAGATAAGTAGCACACAATTGAGAATACACATTGATTTCTTATGACTGTGCATACACAAT
This sequence comes from Gallinago undulata, assembly GCA_026546715.1. Lineage (NCBI taxonomy): Eukaryota > Metazoa > Chordata > Aves > Charadriiformes > Scolopacidae > Gallinago > Gallinago undulata. Next base: position 71,337,706 of record JAOTQQ010000023.1, read on the forward strand.
TTCACTATTATCCTGCCATTATCTTCAACCTTAGTAGCAGTAATAGCATAGAAACAGTGTGACAAAATTATCATGCACATCTTCGGAGTTAGTTTAATGTTTTTTTTCTTTGAAATGTCAGACCATACAATTATGAAATAGCAATTTAAAAACCTTCACATAAATCATGTTGAAATTTAATGGATTGAACACTAGTTTACAGTTATATCCACCTGAGCAACTGGCATTGCTCTGAAGGAATAGATTTGTAACTGGAAGAGGTGGTGCTCAGTACCTCTGATCTATACAACATAATCTGGAGCAAACCCCTGAAAGATATCTCCCAGTACTGATTAGGTAGATAGGTCAGGTACGTTTCTGGAGAAGCATCTCCCAGTTTAGATTTATCCAAAAGGAATCCCATTTGTATGTCACAAGACCACACCATGATGCAAGCAAGAGCATCTTAAGGGACAATGATCAGAAGTGCACTACTGCTTTGAATTAACAAACTAAAATAGATATATTTTATGCTTAATGTTATGAACTACACCTGAACAGGGTACCTTTCAAATGCCATTGTTTCCAACAGTATTTTTAATTTTTTGAAAATGTTATTTTTCTGTTGTATTTCACTGTTACACAACAAGAATAGCAGCAAAGTTTTACCATCAGTTTTGCTAATATCTACACAAAGAAAATACACTGTAGACTCTTTTCACTTAATTTCTCAGTGCTTTACTTCTGACTTTTCTGTAACATTTACTGGTTGGTCTAAGGAAATGTGAATTTTAAGTCTGTCATTAGCCTTCTTACCTTCCAAAGCAATTTCTTACCTCTGTGATTTTTGTATTATCTCCTGTATCAGTCACCTTTACTGGAGTCGAACGCTGAGAAACAGCACCTTCATCTTCTTTGTCTGTCCCAGAATCATCTTCAGAACTACTTGACACTGCTTCCTCACTTGGGGGTGGTGGAGCACTAGCAGCTGTTTTGCGCTGCAGCACGGTTTCTTCTCTATTACTTTTGTTCCTATTATGAAAGACAGTGTGTATTTATGAAATCAACAAGATATTTACAACAAGTATTTAAAATTCCTAATTTTTATTACAATCTTACTGAGGGGAATGAATTCTATCCTCTGGGACAACTTATTGCTCATCCTTTTAATCCCCCAATTGATTTTACTTTTCATCAATCTCTTCTTATTCTAGAGCATTTAAAGAGAGCCACAGGATTATGCCAGCTTTTCTCCACCAATTCTCTGACTCTTTACTTAAATCCCTCTCCTAGACTGAATGAAAAGGAATAAAAAATGAGACATGTTTGGTTTTGATCTGGGAAAAATTTTCACTTGCTGATTAACAACATTATTCACTTCACTTTCTTATTCTTGGGCCCAAAAATCTTTATCACAAAGTCACTTTTTCCCTTCCTTTTCCATCCCTCTCCTTTCAATTTAGTTCTTTAATCAGCAACATTTCTTAATGCAGCATGCATTTCTCACTCTGCAAATTCTAGGCAATATAAAGAGGTGCTTTAATTGTTTCCTTCAAGATACAGCATCTATATTTTCAGAGGTTAACAGTGGGTATAGCCACAGAAAGTTATGAAGACATACTGCACGCTTTTTAGAGAAAATTAAGGTTATCTTCCATACTGTTCTAAGTAAGGTGAAGGTCACAGGAAAAGCAGTCATTTCTTCAAGGTGGAGATTAGAGCAAGTAGCCAAACACTGATACGAGTGATATCCCCACTCCCAACCCATACTCAGAAGGCAGCCAAGCCCTAATTGTCCTAGGGGACCAGAAGAGTTACAGATCAAAACAGATCAGATTCCTCCAGGAATGTCACAGTAGATCAAAAAAATGACTAAAAATGTACAAGGCAAAGATAACACCTCTACCAAGGGCTAAATACGATTCTTAGCAGAGGTAAATTATATAACTGTTGACAGTCTTTCTGCTTGGTCCCAGGAAACACTAGTAGAGCATGAAATGGGGTTCCACTACTGATAAGCATAATGTACTCTCAGCATATATTGACAGTGAGCCCCTCAGGGTGAAGGCACAATGGATGTTATTATGACACAGTCACATTTTGTAGCTTTTAACAAAATGGCAAGTTTTCAGAAGAACTCATACTGTTGTGACAGCAGAGGTTTAGTCATTAGTGACAATTTTTTTCCTTAATATGCGGTATCAGAGAAAAAATGAAGTGGTTCAGAAAGAGTGCCCATAGCCGTCCTGTGATACAGCAGATCAAACACAACAATGGAAGAAAGAAGGTAAAAACATCCAGTCCAGGATGCAAAAGCAGCTAAATAAAACATTCGTTTGTCTCAATAACTGTTGCTGAATTGTTTTATATAATTTTATCTACATATATCTTTAATAACATTTTATCAAAAACTATGCTTAGATTGGCATTTATTGCTGTTTCAGGATATATTATATTTATTCAACATTTATTCTTTTTTAAAAAAAGACAATAATGTAAGAATTGTTGCCATCTCCAATAGAGAATACAGTGACCACTAATATGAAGAGGTGATCAAATTTTAACAACTTCTGCATCTTTATTCTAGATAAAATTTTCTTACGAGTTTCACTTAGAGAAGTAGAAGAAACAAGATTAAACAAGTCTGAATAAAGAATTCCCAGTGTCAAATAAAAAACTGTAAATTAGATATAATTTTTGAAAGTGTACAATTCTACCTTATAACACCAATTATTTTTTTTCCTATGTAACAGAGAATATACCACACAGACATACACATAGAGTTTATATATTTGCATTATAGTTTCACTGTTATTAAATCAGAACAAAATTTCATATTTTAGACTTACACCAACACCGATTTTCCAGTTTCTTCAGGTTTACGAACAGTAAATGGACTTGGATCAATCCCCACATTCTTAGGCATAAAATCTCTGGCAAAATAGAAGGGAAAAACTGTTCATAAGCAACATTCAATATATAAAATTTTTAGATTTTCTGTAATAACCACTTCTAACATCTACCTTTGAATTAAAAAAAGTCATCATAAAAAGACATATGAAGTTCTAACTTCATCATTGTAAGTTAAAGTCACGTAAATATAAATTGCCTAGGTATTTTAAAAGCTTTCAATTGCATTATTTATTCGCATACCACAGCTGCAAACATTGCTCTAGGCTCCTTGGCAAGTGGTAATGTGCTCCATTCCTGTGCTGAAGAAGCCCTGTGACACAGCTATGTTGTTTTCAAAATGCTGCCAACACTCAAATTGGGTCAAAAAGCTACATGAAACATAATCTGCCTGGAAGACTGTAGCTAAAGCATGGTTAAATTAGAATATCCAGTTGATTGCTGCCAACATTAATAAAAAAGCCAATGTAAATTATCTGGCCAGCTGTGAGAACCTGATGAATGGAAGAAAACAACTAAAACTGAAGCAGAACAACTAGAAAACAATTGCTTTGAAGGTAGCCTCTGTGATCTAATGAGTCCACAAAGAAAAGCCCATTTCTCAGACTTCAAATGCCCAAATTTTGGCACTCCGTAATGGAAACTAATTAAAATTTTAAGTGCTATTTGAACAGAATTTTTTTAGAGTTTCATTTCCATTTCAGTATTGTGATTTAGTTTCTAGAAGTTTGCTAAATTTGAAGCCTAAATAAACCACAAAAACAAACACCCCACAAACCCTATCATGTTACTCAGATTTAACCAAATAAATCAAATGTATATTTAATTCACACCAAATCAACTTCCAGTGTAGGATTTATAGAACCAAAAGATCCCAATATACCGTGTAGAATTGGTCATTGCCAAGCAGAAGGTCTCATCAAAACTGCTCAACTCATAAGGCCGAAAAAACTCATTGTGGATATCAATTTCCTCTTCATACTTGTGGAATTTCTTCACTGTCAACTTATGTCTGTTTTCAGCACATGTCACTGGGGAAAACAGAAAAATAATCTTTTTACTAACAATTAGTGACTAAGCAAACAATAGCCTGCTGACCTGGCCACCCTACCAGGCATTTTTCTACAGTCATATCCCCTCTAAAACAAGAAAACATGATACAAAGAAGATGCACCACACATCTTTAATAAATATGCATTATCAACCACCACAATTTGACTTCACTTCATGATGATAATTCCTAATAAAATATGCACTACTGTATCCCAGAGAAATAAGACTACCCTGTCATCTGCAACAGGACTGTAACCTGTAGCTGCCAGCATAGACAATAAATGTACATTAATAGACAGGAAAAAAAAAAAAAAAAAAAAAAGAGAACAAAGTATGCCCTGGGACATAAACATGTGGAGGTCAAATTTTAGCCAAAGAGGTGTCTCTTGCATCCTGCAGTTGAAAAATTATAGCTCACTGCGGGGGTAAAGTATTTCACAATCTTTATGGAAACTTTTTTTTTTCAGATTTGGGATCTAAAACAGTTAAAAAGCATTTGTGACTAACTTCATTTTCAAGACACTCTGTAAGGTAAGAAGCAAATATAGCTCCTACCTTCATCAAAAGGAAGAGGTAAATGCTTTAGCACACCTGTGGTCCACCAGTAAGTGTAGCTGTACAGGAAAAACAGACTCACAATTAATATAGATCTTCTGTCCACCGTCTTGATTTGATCTTGTATCCAGTCTAGACATTTGCACACAACACCTACCCAGTGTCACTTTAGCGAAAACATTTCTTTGAAATTCAGGTGTGGAAAACAGTATAGAATTATCCTTGGATTTCAACAGGCCCGTACCCTACTACTTCACTCTCAGGCCATGAAAATTAACCACATGAGGCTCAATATAGGTATGGAGGGAGGAGTGGTTTTCTTCCATTAAACAAAACACATTTCAGGTGACTACGTCTACAGTACTGAAAATTAAGGTCTTAGTAGATATAAAAGGTACTTAGTTATTTCTGTTGTTCTGGTCTTTAAAAAAAGCCAAAACCTAATCCCCCCACCAACCCCCACCCAGCACTTCTTATTCAGATCCTAAAATTTGGGAAAGGGTATGAAGAAATGAAGGTCAATGAAGAAATGAAGGTCAATAAAATCAGAAGACTGTCAAAGTACTTGACTTCTGCACACAGAAATACATTTTGATGTGACAGCTCTCGTAAATCTGAGAACTGTATATTGGCACAGCTAACAGCAAAAACCAGACCCCGCTGGAAGCTTATTCAGGATTTCTGAAAAACAAAGGAAGTCAAGCAACATTCATAATATAAAGCATGTTTTATCTTTCATTCATGTTTACATATTTTTATTTGCTCCTCTCAAATATACTTTAATTTCTTATGTACATTGTTCTGATAGTTCCTTTTATTTCATTACTTGGGATGAAAAGATATTTATCTTCGTTCATTTCTATATCAAATTTGTGTGTATTCACAACACTATAAGGGCTGTAATCAGAGTATTAATGCAGTTATCTCCTACTCATGTCAACGTAGCCATCTGGAGCAGAAACAATGGGTGTATTCCCATGTCTAGAGATAGACGTGTTAGTGGGACTTGACAAATGGTGCAGAAGAGGCAGGACAATGCATTTCAATTCCAAGAATTGTGTATGCCCTAGACAGAAAGTGATGTTATGTCTGATGGTCACGTGTCTCCTTGAAGTACTGTATCAGGCCCTATGCACTGGAACAGGTTGCCAGAGAAGCTGTAGATGCCCCATCCCTGGAAGTGTTCAACACCAGGATGGATGGGGCTTTGAGCAACCTGGTCTAGTAGGAGTGGGGTTGGAACTAGATCTGTAAGGTCCCTTCCAACCCAAACCATTCTGTGATTATATGGTTCTAAGTTAGCGAGCCAATTTCTCCAGTGCTTTTAGAAACTATGCAGACACACACAGTTTTGCTGCTTGCATAAAGAATATTAATGTGGCAATAGAAAGTCTCCGTTTCCATATTTACTGCCTTTCATGTGAATCACAAATTATATAAAAGTATATATGAAACTCATTATGAAATCTCTTCTTTCTGATGGATAGGCAAATACAACATAGGAAAAACACATATATGCATTTTTAAAATTTATTAGAGCAATGCCACACACAAAAAAAAAACAGAACAGCAAAATACCTTCTCCTGGTCTGTGACAGACTGAGGGTGTTCTTGTGATGCAAATAAAAATCAGTGGGAAGTTCCCAGAGATGAGGCTTTCCTTCTGTAGGCTTGAATACTCCCAGAAAGAGATTGATAGAATCTTGCCTGTCTGCATCTGTTAGACAAGAGGTAACACTTAAAGCCAGGAACATTGTAGAGCTCAAGCCCATTCAGACATTTGCTGGTTGTGTTTGCTCCTCACAGAGTGTCTATGTCCTACGACTTCTACAGGGACCTCCGGGCTTCAACCACTGTAACAAAACTTCATTTAGCCCTGACCTTCTGCCACACAGTGGTGCATGCTGGGCTGGTACCAGTGCTGCCTCTTTCCTTGGCTTCTCTCACCAAGCAGCTGAGGCAGCAGCTCTGCTTAGAGGCTTTGCAGAAGCAGACCTCATGCTGCAGCTCTGTCTCCCACCTCTGCATATACATGTATGCATGAAGCATGTGCATATATTTATGCATGTGCCAGGGAATCTGACATCATGATCAATTTACTGCAGTCTAAATAACAGAATAATGATGTTTTCCAATACACAAGTTTCCCACATGACACACAAATTATGAATGCTTTGGGTTTTTCTAGCCCAAATTAATGATTAAACTTCACAAACACCATTCAATAATGTGGACTTTTTTTCCTATTTGCTTACATCATCAATTTCTTTAGCTGTATTCTAAGCTTCACCAAACTAAATAAAGCAAGTGCTAAAATCCAGTAGTTATCCTTGTAGATGAAGCATGACAGGATATGTTGTTCACTTACATCTGCTACCTAGCTGCAGATAGGATGAGTTACCACAGATATGAAGAAAAGCTGCAGTCAAATGAGGGCTTGAGGATGGTGAACTGTGATAAATACAGCTTTACAAGCAAAGTCGTAGGGGCAGAGGAAGGATCTTCAGATATGGGGGGTATATGTGGAGAACTAAGCTCTCCTTGTGCCCTGAAGAATTAGCACGTGGAAAGCTCTTATCTCCATTCTTCTTTGCACCTCAGTTATCATCAGACGAGGAACAGTCCAGACTAGTTCAATAGATGGTGTTACTCTTTCAGTTCTCTCCATATTTCAAAAAGAGTGTTATGAGAGTTCAGTTTAGCAACACACTGCATCAAAAAGTCAAACTGAAGTCTCAGTATACCAAAAAGCAGGTAAAAAAAAGAAAAAAACCAGGCAGAATCCAAAAGCAGTAGTATGACAGCAAGGACAATGTTGGTTACTGGCCGTCACCAAACTTTTTGTCAATACCTCCTTCTGTCCAGAATTCAAGTGCCTCTTCCCTCTGTGCAACATATAATATCTTTTACAGGGAATTAAGACACACAAGCAACTGACAAATGAAGTACTACATAGAAATTTGGTGACAATAGGATTATAGAAAAGTATGATACTTTATAGAAGTGTGGAGGTCAATATTTGGAAATGGGATCTTCAGTATAAACAGTCACATGGTGTAAGGGCACTGTACCAGGAAAAGGGCGAGAAAGGGGAAACCTCTTGATATTTTCTTGACTCCCCTTCCCTACTTAGAGGGCCTTTCATCTGAACCTGGCTTTTTTTCTTTTTTTTTTTTCTCCTTTTCTACCCATTCATATTCCCTCCAGATACTTCTACTGTCCCTTCAGGGCACTCTTCCTAAAAGGTACGTATTTTACCTTCTTTCTTGCTTCTCATCTTTTTTCTCTATTTTCTTAAGAGGATCAACATATAAACACTAACTCTTCTACACAGTAATACTCAAAAGCAAAAAAAAAGTAGGTCCTTATGGTTTGCAGGCCTTACTGTTTCTGCAAAATAGTGTCACAGTTTAACCAAGATATAAGGAAAAAATGAGAAAGGTCAGAAACAGTGTAAGAAAGCTATACAAAACTCACTAAAAAGGTCTGAAAAAAAACACAAAAAAAACCCCCAAAACCCTTGTTGAGGACACTGAAGATTAAGAAGAAAGGCAAACTCACAATCAATAACATGTATTCTTTCTTTGTGATAAGTTATTTAGTTACAGTCTAAAGAAAGTGCTGAACAAAACCCAAAAAAGCTCTCTAAGCATAGAAACTGAAGGAATCCTAAAAACAAAATTAGTTAACATGAACAAATAGGTTAAAATTGGAGGTAACTTCTTAAAGCTAAAGGCAGAAATGAACCTTCTTCATTCATTTACCATTGTTTCACCTGCCAGGAACAGGAGGTATACTGAAATTCTTAACTAAATAATTGTAAAACAATTAGAGTAAAACAAGATAATTCAGTTAACAGTCTATGTCACTACATATATGACAGATGCTAAAATGAAATTAACTGAAATTTGTTCTGTGAAAGCCAGCTTGAATTTAAACTCATACCAACTTGATTAACTAATCGATTGTCTGAAACAGTCTACAGCCGCAGTTCAAATGACTGCTGATAAATGTTACATTGCAAAAAGACTCAAACTCTTTTAGACTTATCATTTCAGCTGTGCAGTGGTGTTTTAAACTTAAATAAAATGTCTTTTAATACAGGACGTTTATTAGAAAATGTCCTTCTACTGCCTTTCTTCTCAACTAGTAATTTAAAAGTAGGTATAAAACCAAAGCATAAAGATTCTTTGTGCGTTAGTCTTCAAGCAGGCACAAAGATATACAAGTAACTGGGGAAACAGATAGGTAACTTGAAAGGTGACAATCCTCCCCTTGCCTTACTTTAAGGGTTGAGCAATTTTATGACTTAATTGTGAACAAAAATAATGAAAGCTTTTGTCTTTCTTTGAAACACTGGCCAGAGAAAACAGGATATTGAGCTTTTCAGATCAATTTTCTTATCTAGATAGAAAAATCTCTCTTTTCAAAAATAAATAAGAATATCAATGCTCTGTGGAGCACACACAAAAGAGCAAAGAGGTTTTCTCTCTTCATTATTAGCACTGAATGTTATAATTACGTACAAGCAAGTAGAAAGTCTGCACTGATTTTTCAGAAGATACTGCAATGTACGTGTATACTAGCACATTTTTGAGACCATTTGAGAAAACAGGAACTGAAGGGGCCATTTAATTGTATTAGCCTAAAATAATCTACTGCTCTCAATCTGAGTTTGCAACTGCACTACATGACAAATTACTAAATCATGAGAGATTCAACACAATTGGGACTATAACATCCCATGACTAAAAGGTTATAGTAATTAAGTTTACTTTCACTAAAAGGTAGTTTACTATGTCCAGTCCTGTTTGTGGACATTGAGCTTATTATGCACCACTGAAGTCTGCAATGTCACATTACTTTCTAAAAGGCATAAAAGCTAGAAGAATATTGTTTGGAATATTATTTCCTAATTTCTCTGCAATCACAAATAAAAGAAAAGTGTTAGAATTCAAATGTTAGAATTGAATGATGATGTTCTTCTGTTCGTCTTGGTGATGTTGTTCTTTCCTGGTACAACTCATTTGCTTATAACCAGGGTACTTCAAATAGTTGACTTCTCAAGCTACACTGCACACTACTTCTCTCAAATGCTAGAATTAAAAAAGGCATCAAAGTCTCAAAACTTTTCCATAAACCTGTAGGAAATTGATAGACACAGAAAATCTATAGAAAAGCTAAGGCACTTATCATGACCTAGGGTGAAACCACATTCAAAGTTATCGTTCTTACAAGTCCAAGTCTTATCTAATGGATCAGTATCTCCAGGCAAGACACTTAACTGATACATGTCCTACTTTTTCTCATCTGTACAACTTAATTAGTAGTGATTATCCTAAGAGCTTTGAGGTCAACAGATGAAACCATTTTCTTAAAAGTATAAATTATTTTTAGAATCATGGATTTTTTTATGATTGGCAAACAGAACAAGTGTGGCTGAGTGATTTATTTAGGAGGCACTGTTAGCTGACCGCTTGTAATCTTGTTCTGAATCTGCTATACAGTATGACTTCAAGCAAATCACTACAGTTTTCTGTCTGTTTACTACTGGTACATAAAATTCATAAACATTCAAAAAAAAAGTTTCTCAGATCATAAACACAAGGAAATAGCGGCTTGTGAACTGGCTAGCCCTCAGAATTTTACTTGTATTTTAAAGGATATGTGATGGATAGTAACAATAGTAAATGCAGTACAGCAAATCAGAATCTTGTTCTGAAAGTGCTTCCTTTATCTCTGCTTTCTGAGAAAACATCAAGATTAAAATGAACTCTCTCAATGTGTCACATTAACAGGCTTGCAGAGGCCACCTGAATAGGCAGTGATGGACAGTGAACCTTTAAATTTCGCTGAAATGAATCCTCTAAAATTTCATACTAAAACCACAGCAAATTCAACACTGAATGCTGTATTTCAACAATGACACCTTCAAACACAAGGAATGGATAAAGCACCAAAAATATTTGGCCCAAATGGGATCAAATACCAAAACCATACATAAAGTGGGGAAAGTGTGCAGCACTTTCATAAAAGTTTAGGTTTTCCTATTGGCTTCACTAAATACTAAGATCTGTTTGTGTACTCAGCTACAAGTTTGCCTAGGTGACAAGATGGACTTTTTTCATTCACCATTCTTTCCTCTTTTTGTAACAGCCTTTTCAGAACAAATTATTTTATTACTAAAACACATGCATACTTGACTATCCTTGTGGGCAGACCACATCTCCGAATGCGGATCTAGAACTTTGCTAAAGCTTCCACCTAACCTAAGTGGCCTTAATAGCTGGCATAACAGGGAACAGCTTCAGAGATTTGTTCTACCTTGCACTTATCAGTGCAGGTGATACTGTAAGTGTGATGCTTTTTGCTCATGAGAATTGACAAGGCCATACCTTATTGCCACTGCAAGCAATAAGAGACCATGTCACTGAAATAAACAAGCTCTCTATATTTCTCATTTAATTTGGGCAAATACAATACACAAATTACATGAATTGCATTCAGAAATGGTACTTTAAATGCTGTGCTCTCACATTTTGTTACATACACAGAATTGTCACTAACCAAAGCAATAACTTCAGCCAAAGAAACCACAGATTATTTAAGTATTTCTAGCCAATGCCCAACTCTGTTTTAAAATTCACATAGTTTCTAAATAATTGCTGTCTACTAGGAAAAAAAAAAAGCAACTTCCTTCCCTGGCTATGCAGCTTTTGTGAAAAATAGTCATAGAAGACTGGCAAAATATTTACAACACAGTACCAACTCAATGTTTGTTATCCTGACATGTCTTAAGACTGTCTTTTGATCATTCTTTTAGATCTTTCTCATGACTTCTAAAAACACTAAGCATTTTTTTCAGTTATTTTGCATAAGGTATAGCTCAGCATTTTGCAATATTTTTTCTTAGCAATGTTGTCCAATACAAAAGTAGAACAGTATTGGTGACTGATACAAGCTAGAAAGGAGTAAGCTAATATTTTACAATTTATTTCTCAAAAAATAGCTTATTTACTTGGTGCACCTTGCTTTTTAAATTTAATTTTGTTTTTTCTACCATAGCAGCTTCTATTCAGGCATGAAAATTACATGCATCAGAGCTTGCTTTTTGTTTGAAGACCCCAGGAATGTCACAAGAAATACTCCACTTGAAGCCTTCTACTTGTGTTGAGATTTACCATTTTCTCTGTACTTGTGGAAGCCTTTCTGTCCATCATTTTAACAGCTCTATTACAGGTACTCGTGTCTCTCCTGATCTGCAAATGCCACTAGCAATTTCAGTGCTACACGTGTACATTTTCTAGATACTTCTTACATCAGTTCACTAGCTTTTATCAAATGAGGCTGCATAATACAGCATATAAAGACTCAACAAATCAAAATACTCATTTGATAGCCATCAGATTTTACTGAATTATTTGGAAGTTATAATATAAAGAGTCTCTGTCATAAGATCACAGTACTGATTATTGAAACATCACTATAAGATGTTTTTCAAACAATGGCTTAAAAGAAAGCACTTAACACTAAATTTACCTGAGAAAGCATTACTATAGTATCTTGAGAGTGTTTGCATAATATCTTTGGAATGCTGAGTCCATGGAGCTATCTTTCTATAGGTTTTTACTCTGTGGACAAGCTGAGAACCTCCATATTGCAGAGAAAGCGTGTCTCCATGATCTTCATATAATTCTTCAAATAATCTGAAGAAAAACATAACATCTGTCAAACTGCTGAAAAGAGGTTTTAAGAGAAAAAAGAATAAAGTAAAATAATAATAAAGTCTTTCTGTTTAACAAACAATATGTTTTCTTCTCCTAATTGCTTCTGCTAGTTTACAAAAACAAGTACATTAAAACATGCTATTATCTTACAAACACTGGAATTGAAAGCCATGTCTCTATTCTTTAGTCAGATACGTACGTGGAAATTCTATTTGGATACAGTAATTACTAAGAAGGATCTGACTGTAAGATTTTCACTAATTTAAAATGTATCAGAAAGCACTCACACTACAGAATACGCACTTCTGTATATTCAGGGAGAAGATTAACATGCCCTACTAGCCTGCAGGAAGAATACAAACTGTATACCTTCCCAAGTGAAGGTATTTTAAATACACTAAATGGGACAGAACATGCCAATATCTCATGCCAATATCTCAATGGTATGGTATCATTTGCTGGGGTCAGAAAAATATTATGTAGGAAGGTAGAAAGAGTCGCCTGCTGAGACAAACAAGGAGAGTTGGCTACAAGCAACACAGTCTTCTGGCATCAAGTAGTCAGCAGCATACTCCAAACTGAGAACAGTCCAAATAAGAAAAATTATCAAGAAGCACCCCATCAATGACAAAAACAGGTCAGCAGTTTCAGAAGAAAGGGCTATCCTAAGGAGATGACACACTTGAGGATGCTTGAGTATTGCTGATACTTGATTCGAGAGAACAACATTGCTGAAAACTTTTCTTTGATAAATCAAAAAGCACAAAAGTATTCCGAAAGAAAAGTAGGAAACAGCAAGGTAAGATGCGCTTCTATACAAACATTAGCTTGGAATTCTCTGTGAAAGCATGTACTTATCTCATGGGGGTTTGGGTTGGTATTGGGGGGATTTTTTTTGTTGTTGTTGTTGATGGGTTGTTTTTTTGTTTGGGGTTTTTTTTGCATTTTGCTTCAAGCAAGTGAAGTAAGTGCAAAAGACTGGAGTGGGAGTTTTGTTACATTTATTTAAAAAGGAAACTCTTTACTTCAAGTTTAGGCATATAAATAGAATTAAGTCAATCAGCTATCTTGAAAGAAGCCTGATTAATACGCTTTTCCAGAAGAGCAGATTTTCAGTGTGACAAGATTTTCTCAAGAAAATTCCAAGTATGAATGATTTTGTAAACATGCATGAATAAACATTGTTAAATCATTCTAAAAGAAAGGATGGCACTCTTCTACATTGACATACTTTTGCTAAATCTCTTGATACTTTATTAGAATATAAAACTATGACACATTTCATTAATATATCTTACCTAACAGCATCCGTATCAAATTGTAAATTAGGTTTATCAATCAATCCTAAGGAATAGAGCTGGTATGCCAAAGCACATTTTCCCACCATAAACTGGGCTGTGTTAGTGCGGTCCAAACAATCCACACAATTGGTTCGGAGAACTCCAGTCTGGTAAAGCAATCCAAGTGAGACTTTTTTTAAATAACAAATTACTACACTCATGACTATTACTTTTTTCCCTACTATCCCAAGGCTTGTCAAATCTCAAATACCAAATTTTACATCAGTTCACAAAAAAATTAAGCAAAGAATCTTAAAAAACACTAAAGAAAGCAATTTATCTCTAGCAAGCTACATTAGACTGCTGTAAGCCATACTTTCAAAATATGCTTGCTTCTATCATCACACAAACTGAATCTGCTCTTCAATCTACAGACAGCCCTAAAGACTTACCTTAAAAAGAAAGACTGTGTTATTTCAGTGATGAATAGCAAGTCATAAGCAACTAATGCTTCTTAAGAATACACCCTGTGTTCTGAGTATACAATCATATCAAGTATAAATCTGTTACTCTATAGTTTAGTCAGGACTTTTCTGATCTTAAATTAAGCAGTGTTTCTAGTTGTATTTTCTTTTAGTGATGGAAATTACAACAACGTACAGAATATTCCGCAGTGGTAAAAGAGCTTTTAATAACCCAATTTCATGTGTATGAATATGTCACCAGACTTAAGTATGGTTACTCCTCACCTCTTCTACCTAACATTCAATTATGCCATTTATTGAAATGCTGCTGCTGTTAGCTGTAGTGTCACTGGTGCTGCTACACTGGTAGCACTACAGATTAAGTACTAATAGAAACTAGTCTAAAATATGAGCATTTCTCAAACTACCTACAGCAAAATACAGTTTGAACAGCATAAGGTTTTGAAGGACCACCTAAGGACTTTAAGCCCTATTTCCCAAATGGGTTTCTGGGATGGACTGCAATAATGCTATTTACTACAAACATTAATTTAAGAGCAATCTATGAATCACCAATTGGATATTTAAGTGAAATGGTTCACTGGTCCTTTGGGAGTGCTGATCTACATCGCTGCAACTATGAGTTAATAGAGTATATTTTAGTACCTGCAGGCGACCAGTGGAGACAACATAACCTCCCAGTTCGTTCCACCTGAAAGGGAAACAAAACAATTACTTACAAATCTTTAAAAAGACAAAAAATAGATCATACCATGTATTGATCTGCTCAGTGAGAAAGGCTGACAATTAAAAATCTGACACAAAGCTTGATCTTCTTCATGCGAGGTTGCAGCCCTCACGTCTGCTGCACTGCATGACCAAGAAAAGCTCTAAGAGAGCCTAGGAGAGTTTTAGCTCACGCTGCTTCTAAATAAAGATATGGTAAAAAGGCAAGGGTGCTCCTAATGTAAAATATGGTTGCCTGTTTGGGTAATGACGAATTAGGTCCCTAAAATGAAAGCCTGAATCAAAAACTTACTGAACTTTTAACAAGGAAGTTAAGGACTTGATAGAATTCGGCTCAATGTACCACTCTACCTCTGCTCTGCAGCAGTCTAAGCAAACACAGTTTCTTTTTAAAAAAAAAAAGTTTTAAATTTTGTATGTATGAATAACAGAGAAGAGAAGGCCTCCGGGGAGACCTTATAGTGGCCTTCCAGTATCTGAAGGGAGCCTATAGGAGAGCTGGAGAGGGACTCTTTATCAGGGAGTGCAGTGACAGGACAAGGGGCAACGGTTTTAAACTGGAAGAGGGGAGATTTATATTAGACACCAGATTGAAATTCTTTACAGTGAGGGTGGTGAGGCATTGGAACAGGTTGCCCAGGGAAGTCACGGATGCCCCATCCCTGGAGATGTTCAAGGCCAGACTGGATGGGACCTACCCTGGTCTGGTGGGTTGGAACTAGATGATCTTTAAGGTCCCTTCCAATCCAAATCATTCTATGGTTCTAACAAAATCCACTGGAAAACACCAGACTCAGCAACATTTAGATGATCGTTATCTTATTAGTATGCCTGAAAAGAAGCCACTTATTAAATTCCAAACAGTGTTGCTTTGTTAAATTTACCCCCAAGTTTAGGAATACTTTGGTTAAAGTTAAAAAAAAAACAAACCAACAACCCAAAACTTTATATAAACACGCATGGCACAGATCACAAGTTAGAAATAATGGTTTGAAGAAAGAATTCATTATAAGTAGAACAGCAGCAGCACAATTGTACTCCCTATGGATTTTTCAGTGTATTAGTATTTCTTAGCACGTGCCTCTGACTCCAATCCTTTTACCTATAACTTTGTAATGAATTGTATTTTTTCACATCAGTTCAAAACTTAATTTAAGAAATAATGCATTATACAGAAATTCCAGACAACTTACCAAGGAATAGCTATTATTCATTATGCCTCAATTAAATTATACATACTTTTCATCTGGCCGCAAGATACTGCAGTAGGAATCAGGTCGATTTACAAAAAAACCAGTCTTCTTTACTACACTTTCTGCAATCACATTCAGTCTATCAAGAACATTGCAAAGTTTGCTGAGGAGAGAAAAAACCAAACCACATGATCAATTTTGTTTGCTTTTATTAATAAAACTCAAAAATCTAAAACTCCTTGACTTTCATATCACACTAATCTTCCTCCACCAAATTTTCTATGATTCGCAAAATAAGATTGAGGCAGAAAATGATATATGATTATGCTAAATCATATTGCCTCATTTTGTTTGCAAGGTGCTGTTTTGTTCAGTAACATCCATGTCTGTGGGTGGCCTTCATGATGTCCTGCACCTCCTGCTCAGATCAGGACACCCATCCATACATGTTTAGGGACTTCTAACTTCTGTTTGCTCAATTTTGTTTTCAAAATATTTTATTACATTGTTTACATTTCAACTAACAAAAACAATTGTTTATTTTTTAAAAATTGCTTATACTGAGACAGAAGCAGTATTTTGGAACATTTCCACAGGGACTACTTTCCAGCAAACTTACCTTAAAATTAGATGTTAAAGTAAACACATTCTCAGTATTCCTCAAACTGTCAACTCCTTAGGCAGACATATACATTATCTTCTAATCTTAAATACCTCTTGCTTGCATAAATAATTAATCTTGTTCAAATTCATCAGTTTGTTGGGTATTTTTTTAATATCTGTACCAGGACAGATATGTATATAAATTCACCTCAAGTTCATTTCCCATATAGGGCAGACCAGTAAGCTTCATCAGTATCACTCCATATGAATCTCAAGAACTTGCATCTAGCTTATCTTCAGAGAGGAAATCTATCCTTATTTTGAGATTTGCTATTTAATCATAACACAAACAACTGCATATACATCTAACTGTACACAATCATTTTAGAATAAAAAAAGTAGTGTGAAAACATGTTAAATTTTAAAGTAACAGTTTCACATCCAATTGTATCAATTGTATCTACCAACCTGTAATCTCAAATAGTGCATAAGGATTGTTTTCCAAAGCTTTTTCATAAAATTTTAATCAACCAATATTAATTATATTCCTGCCCTTTGAACTATACCAGTTTTTTCATTGTTACCGATATAGTAACAGACACCTGAAAGCTGATCCAACAATTCTTGTCATTCTTCTAGAATTTTTGGCATTATAAGATACAGCAGACATATGCAGGTCAGAGAACTTTACAATCAAGTTGTGTGTAGTTTAAGAATAGCAACCTACACCTGTAGATTTAATATGTTGGTGTCTTGTAAATATTTCTACATTTAGGAAAACATTCATCCTTTTCACATGGTACTAGTACAGCATTCTGTTGTCCAAAATTACAGAATAAGAAGTTACAGAACATATTTGCCTAAGATACATGCTTCTAATAATCTGAATGTTTTATAACATTAAAATTAACACCCTCATTTCCTTTTTGAAGAGGAAATGGAAAAGACTGATTGATATGAAACCCCTTGTTTTCCAAAATTTTGTAACTAAATAAATTCAACGACTGAAAAGGAAGAGCTGACAAAATGTATTGTTTTGACTCATTCAAAATAAGAAGTGAATGTTGATAGGGTTTTTTTTGTGGCTTTTTTCAAAAAATTCTCTTTTGCAGAGAATTTCCATGTTTTCAGGCCTTGCTCCACTTTGGTAAGAATCCACAGAAAACATCAAAAATCCCTCAAAAAGCTGGGGTTCCATTCTGTTCATAAATCTTCATAAAATTCTCCCATCATTCCTAATCTAGATTCAACTGAAAATAAAGATATTCAGTAGCATGCCATTATTTGTATTGTGGCTAAGAGCACTATTACAAAGAAGGATCTTTTCTACCTTTTAGTGTATTTGGCCATATCCCAGGGTATATATATAATTGCATGCTCTGGGGGTAAAAACTGGTTGAGATACGTCACAGCAGCAACAAGTTCTTCACTAAGAATCCTTTCATGCTTTCTTTTTTCACGTTCCTTTAGCAAGAATAAAAGGAAGTTAACATTACAATTTTCATTAACAAATCTATGTAACACGTATACATATACATGTATGTACGTATAACAGAAATTAAAAGTTGAAGCTGTAACAACAGCAGGCAGTTCTTCAGAAGTAGTACGATTAAGAACAGAAAAGACAGAAAAACCTAAACATTCTGGGATTTTAACAATTGATCTGTATTAGTAGCAAAAGCCACCCATTCAACTGTCCATAATCATTGGCTGAAAAACTGAACCTTGTAAGAGCAAAGAAGAGCAAGAGGAAACTGCATAGGGAAGTGATTAAGTCATCATCCCGGAAAGTATTCAAAAGACAGGTAGATGTGGTGCTGATGGACATGGTTTAGTGGTGGTTTTGTCAGTGTTAGGTTGATAGTTGGACTCAATGATCTTCAAGGTCCCTTCAAACCTAAACAATTCTATGAGTCTACAACTCTACAAAACTAAAGTGCTAATATGGAGGAAATGGATAAAGACAAAAAAGGAGGAAAAACACAGGCAGAAAGGAAAGTATCCCATTCAATTCTAGGATACAAGTGGACCAAGGCAAATTCTTCTCTGCTACTGACAGGAGATGGAGAACAACAGCTCCCGTCTCCTAGTCTTGCAATAATTTTAAAAAATTTGCATTATCTTGCCATTCACTGAATATACATTATGGTTTGGCACTCTGTATATTAGTCTGGATGAAGTTGAGAGGAAAGCCATGCTAAAACCTAGACTGAACTTATGTTATAGAAACTGCTTTAAATATGTAATAACAGTCACAAATAAATAAGCCCAAAGGAATCATAATACATTCATTACTAGTTAACAAGTTAACAAGTTTCTAGGACACATAAAGGAGGACATAGATTTATGATCTATCAACATTTAAGATATCAAATAATAAAAGAACTGGAGTTAGAAACATGTAGTATTTGTGTAAAAGCAACATCCAAAAAAAGGCATTCAGGTTTGGAGACTTCCTCCCCTCCACACAAACACCCCTTTTTTTAGTTTGGGTTTTTTTTTTTTTAAGCAGTACATAAAGGCAGAAAGGGACATGAGTTTTAGCATCTTAATATTGAACATCTACAGAGATGGAAAGAAAGAAATGCATTTTAAACCACATTATCAAAAGCTCTGTGAATAAATGCATATAATAATCCATGTGTCAAGGTTATGTGAGCCCAGGCTCACACTATAACAATGGCTTTTGAAAGCTATGGCTGCAAGAGATAAAATCATCTTCTTGTAAACATATGCCATCCTAAGTTGATTCTACAAACTATTGGAGAGTCTAAAAAGCACTCCTACACAGGAAAGCTTCTAGAAATAGAACATAGGTTGTATAGTTGCCATTTATTATAACTTAAGAGTTTTAAAAGCCTTCCTTTTGTATTTCCCTATTTTTTTATACTAGGAACAGATCCTAAACACACATAAAAGATCCTTTTTTCTACTGAATGCAGCTCTACAACATGATGAATAAATTATTATTTTTTAATGACAAAAAAACTAAGATATGATTCAAGCAAAACAAATCAATATATTAAACTCAAATGTGGAAACAGACACTGCTGCAGAAAATGTCTGGATCAGAACAGAAACAAAAAAAAAGAAACAAAGAAATCTACAACACAAATAAAGATGTAATAACCAAAATTACACCACCACCCAGAATACAGGCTTTGTACCACAGCCTCTCACACAGCAGTGAACTGAATTACTGCAGCGACCACAAAGCTCCCCGCATTAGTCCAGCCCTGCTGCCAGTGGCACTGCCCGTTACCTACCATCAGATCACAGAATCACAGAATCACCTAGGTTGGAAGGGACCTTTTAAGGTCATCTAGTCCAACCAATGGAAAAAAAAACAACCAAGCAAAAAACCAAACAAAAACCCCAAAACATGAAAAAAAAAAAAAACCAACCCCATACACCACACCCAAAACCAACACCAACCCAACACTAATTCATATCCCCGAGCACCATGTCAACACATCTCATGAAATGCTTCAGTCTTCTCTCCCACTCATAGTTCCATGACTCTACCAGTCCAAGCAAACAACAGAAGATAAGTCTTTAGCATAATATTTCAAGTAACTCAGTCATCAGTGTCAAGAAGCCTACATACCTCATTTTGCATGGAACCATACTATTTTAGCATTTTTTAACGCTAAGCTAAATTTAATTTATTTGGAGTTACTCACATCTAAGAGGTAATAGCCAAACTCTGAAAACAGAACAGAAAACAAAAGAATGCCATATGTCTATCAACAGGGACAGCATCTTTTTGTGAAGGGCTATTGTGAAAGCAGTTAGAGAGCTATGTACTATTCCACACAGGATGAGATGTATGGAGAAAATATGTCATTTATAAGCTAGTATTAGCTTAGAGCACAACCAAAATCTCATGAAGACTGTACAGAAATAGCCATCTTATTAAAAATTAGAAAGCATATAGAACATATTCAAAATATTGTACCTTCACAAGATTCAAAATAATAATGGGAGAGCCAAATCTCTGAAGCATTTGGTCAAAGTGAAGAGCAGCAACATGCGCAAAAGGATCTGCTTGGTCCACTGAAACAAATACATATATTCAGGAATATATTAAATAAGCTGTAGTCACTTAAATCATTTTCCCTTAAAAGTACTCTTCACAAAATACATACTAGTTTTCCAACAGTAATGATACAATTGCACACTCTTCCCTCTTCTCATGCAAAACTGTTAAAGAAATCTTCCCTTTTCCAACCTGGAAGTGACTTATTAACCAAAACTTCCATGAAATGCTTACAAAGTGCAATTATTCTGGCCCCATTAAACTTAGCCCAGGTGTTTTCCACCATTTTCAAGAAGTTCAAAATTGTATCCATGATATTAAGATAAAAGCAACTAACTTTGTATTCAAAATAATTAGCACAAAGAAAGTGGACATCCTCAAATAGAAGTTTTTTGTATTCCATTTCTGAATGTGAAGTCTAAGATATTTTTTTTCTATTCCATTTCATCAAATACAGCTTTTTATATGGTTGAATGTTCCTATGCCACGATGTTATTATGAAAAATATTGGTTTACCTTAAATTATTACTTCCTTCCAAAAATGTGTTCATTTTTGCAAATTTAGTTTTCATATACTCTCTCAAGTGTTCCTTTAGGACACAGCACCATTCATAAAATACCACAAAGAATAATTTGTACATACACGTTATGGGTGGCTTAGGCATCATAGTTGAAATATCTTGAGACCAGTATAGAGGGACAGATCCTCGAACCTGAACATACGAAGAATAACTTCCTGCAGAAAATGACATAACTGAAGCATCATAAAGTATTTGTTCAGTTTCCACTTCATTAGCAACATCTCCCTAAAACAAACAGAAATACACATGATATAGACAGGACACTTCAGAGCTGCATGAATTACAGCGAACTGATCATTACAAACAATACAATTAAACTGTAAAACACCAAATCATAGTAATGAGAACATCACTGAAGGTCAAATTCCCATTTGTCCCTAGATGTATATTATTAGATTATTATTTTTTCCTATATTTGGGCAGTAACATTATCTGTAAACGTAAAAAAAAAAAGAACTGCCAGTTAAGACCTATTCTCTAATAGCATAATTTAAAGCAAAGCCCTAACCACCCTTTAAAACATTTCACTTTTTCAGTCAGTCAAGCTTAAGCTTACATATTGTTCAGGAAGGTAGGGAGTATACAGAGAGGAATCCCTAAAATCACATTTAATTTACCTCACAGTTTGCTCCTCGTTTCAGAAAGCGTGTTCCAGCAAATTTGCTTGATCTTCTGGCTATCAGAGTGACATATATAGGGCGACCATATATTAACAGTTCTTGAAAAAGAAGTTAAGGTTCACATGTGTTACAATTTTTCATTCACTCGCTCCATGCAAGCAAAAACAATTCTAAAAGAGATGTATGAAGGTGAAACATCTGATTTACTAAAATCTCCTTAACAGAGAGATTCGCTTCCAAATTTCTTTTGCAGATGGGAGAAAGCATTGCCCTTTTCAACAATCATTTTGAAGAATTTTGAAAAGGGAATCTACATCAGAATACATCAACCACTTTGCACAACATTTGGAAGAGCAGTATTTGGAAGAGTGGATGTTATTTACCTAGACTTTAGCAAGGCCTTTGATACAGTGTCCCACAGGATTCTTCTGGAGAAACTCGGTGC
>JAOTQQ010000023.1:71360001-71403548 GCA_026546715.1 Gallinago undulata
TTTTTTTTTTTGTGGTTGGACTTGATGATCTCTGAGGTCCCTTCCAACCACCGTGATTCTGTGATTCTGTGATTTCTATTTTTTAAAGTGATAACAGAGGTAAAATAGGTACAAGAATCACGGTGAGACGCAAATATTACTTCTGTGAATACTATTATTAAAGCCTGGGAGCTTCGACTTTCAGATCAGGTATATTAGTCACCCTCTAATTCTTTGTCTGCTAAGGTAGATGAATTTGCAACTACTTAAGTAACACCAGCTAATAGCCAGAAGCAAACAGCTACGGATGCAGCAGTGGCTTTCTTTTAGACTTCTTATTTTTCATTAAAACCAAAAAAGGATAGAATCAGATGTCTAGTATGGCTATAATTTCTTCCTTATAGCAGAAGGGAGGCACAAGAAAGAGGGAAGATGACATCTGCTCATCGAAATACCTACAGCAAAGACTATTGTCACTCACAAAGCAGCTGCAGGCATAATGCTGGTGGTCAGATCCACAGCTTCCACTTCAATTAAGTAAGACACCAGAGGAAATAGTGGGATATGAAAACAGATCTACTTTTCTGTCTGGAGACCAAGCCAATGACCAGCAGCCTTACAATCACGAAAAAACAAAATTAAATTTTGCAAAGACACCACTGACTTTAACTTCATAACTGTATTTGCTTCCCCAGATATTTTGTTAACAGGCTTTTGAACTAACATGTTGATGATTAAAATGTAGCGTCTCTGTAATATACTAAATTCTATCAATTAAGATGTTGAGATGGCATTTCTTTGGAGTGTGATATGCATTTGGTCTTTTTTTCCTCCTACTACAATGTAGACAGACACATTTACCCCTTTTAAATAATATGTACTCAGGAAAAAATATTAGCAGATGTTCAGATGTCTGTTAACTCTCTTCATACAGCAGGCATGATGTTCTACCATCATCTTCAACAGAAACAGAATTTCTGCAAATCTCAGTTACTAAAAAAAAATGTTTTAAAGGAGATTGGTAAGAGAACATATCAATGTCAGCAATTCAGTTTTGTTTAGCTTTTTCTTCCATCCTCAAATATCAATGAAAAATACAGCTGAGCCTTAAAATTCTCTAAGGTTCTTTATTACTAAATCCCATGCTTACAAACTCTGCCTCACTGAGAATGCAGTCTATCCATGTTAGGACCCTGTAATAAGAATATAACCATATTTCCCATTTAGCCTTAAAACCTAGGAAAGTAATGAAAATAAAAATGAACTAATAATTCCAAAATGGAAAAGTATTTACATGACAAGGAAATAATCCAATGTATTTCATACCTTCAAACTTTTTAAAAGTCAGTAAACCAACATTCATTACAACAGTAAAAGGATACTAGATTGCCCACAGAATCCATGAATAATATACAGCAGCCAGTCACGATGAACAGTATTTTTCACTGCCTCCAGAAGCTTGCCATTCCACACATATTTTTCGTAAGGCTTACTGCAAACCCCAAATACACCTGGGAAGTTGTTACAATGAAAACCCGTTAGCAATTAAAAAACAAGCTTACCTGTATTGAACTCTTTTAAAATCCAGGTCATTTGGCCTTTATTTTGATTTTCCGTGACTGCAACTCAGCATATCATCTACTTGCATCCTTGAAGTTTACCAAACATAAATAACTTCAGGCACATGCTGAAGTTCAGCATTTACAAAGATTTCCAATTTTTCTACGGCTGCCACTCACTGTAGTATCTGAATACTCATTAGACCTTCAGAGGCCCCTTTGGAGGTACAGAAAGCAGGACAATTAATTCCTTCTTCAGTGCCTCAGAAGATTCACTTTGGGTTAGAAGAGATAGCATGAATTGCACGACTTGTCTTTTATCTCAAAGAACTAAAGTTACTTTAGGATAGGTATTATATTTTCCGTGCAAGAGAGGTTACACAGCAGGTGACTACGACCAAGGGTGGTAATGCAGGGAGACTCTTGAGCCTCTTCATAACCAATACAAGTACAGATCCACACACTGTGTTGCATCTAAGCTGGCTTCCACATCAAGTTGATAGTGGTAAGCAAAATAGTAGCAGTATGCTATTGTTCAGCTTATCAGTGGTGTGTTTAAAAGGCATGGTGTTCTATTACTACCTAAGAAGCTTAGTTGTATCTCCAGAGATATTTGCAACTGCTTTTACAGCAATGTATTCACTATGAATCAAAGGTAGCACTGTTATCGCTGATATTTCATGATTAAACAAGGAAAAAAGTGGTGTCGTGTACAATAAGTAAAAAAAAATAATTTTTTTACAAGCATTCAGATAATCAGTACAAGTCACAGGGCAATAAAACATTAAAAAAAACCCAACTTCAACAGAATGAAATTCAATATTAAGAATTTCAGGGGGATGCTTTTTTGTGTTTTTGTTGTTCGGTTTATTTGGATTTTTTTTTTTGAAGTGTAAAGCAAAAGGGAGAGAAAATAATTTTCCTGTCTGGCTGGTCATCTTCACACTCTTACGAACATGTTAGATCCAAAGTGAAGGCTGCAGTTTTCAACTTAAATCAATAATTTTTCTTAGACTTCCTGATAGAGCTTACTAAATCAAGTTGATACTAACTTCATACAATTCCTCTGTTGTCAATATTCTCTAATATGAAACAAAATAGATTTATTAGTACTTAATCACTTATTGCTTCCCACTCTCTTTGTAATTCATTCCTATTGGGAGTCCTACAAGTAAGTTGAAGAATCAATTGCTGAAAAATGTCAGCATGCTCAATCATCTTCCTGAGTTGCAATGCAAATTAAAAAAACAATGATGAATCACCTCTAGAAATTGCATTGTTCAAATTCAAATTGACACACTTTATGTAATCTTTTCTTAACTCACGACTAACTTGACTATCAATCAATACAGAATAACCAAGTATTTCTCAAAAGTAAACTTAAGTAGAACATATTTTAAATGTACTCATGACAAACAACATTAGTTTCATTAGGCATACTGGCTTACCACTTCCAACCTGCGTTGAAAGTCCTTCATCTTCAAATATATCAAAACTCTCTTGTCGTGTCTGAGCTGTTTCAGTTCTTAATGTCTCAAGGGGCATTCTCAGGACAGTAAGATTATACTGAAGGGAGTGAGACAGATCATAGCTGTAACTGATAGACAGTTATTGCTTATTAATAATTGTAGATGCATGGGACTTTTCTGAAACCCCTTATTCTCCATCTGTACTTGTATTTATAACACAGTCCTATTTTATCCATTAAAAAAAAGACTTTTAAACAACATACACAGATTCTGACTCTATAATAGTAAATGATAAAAATGATTTCCAAAAGCAGCTTTACAAACATAAAAACTGTTTACAGTACAACAGCCATAGACAACTTCATTTTTCAAACTACTACTGCCAGGTTTATCATGTTTCCCCCATTTTTTCTGCTGTCCCAAAAATCTCATGTGTAATAATAGTAGCTGGGACACAAGCTCATCTCAGGAATGGCATTCGTGAAGCAGTAAGCAAGA
Organism: Gallinago undulata; assembly: GCA_026546715.1. NCBI lineage: Eukaryota > Metazoa > Chordata > Aves > Charadriiformes > Scolopacidae > Gallinago > Gallinago undulata. The sequence goes on from JAOTQQ010000023.1 coordinate 71,363,507, forward strand.
GAACTAGTAATGCCCAGAATCACAGAATGGTTTGGGTTGGAAGGGACCTTAAAGATCATCTAGTTCCAACCCCCCTGCCACGGGTAGGGACACCTCCCACTAGAGCAGGTTGCTCAAAGCCCCATCCAGCCTGGCCTTGAACACCTCCAGGGATGGGGCAGCCACAACCTTTCTGGGCAACCTATTCCAGTGTGTCACCACCATCACAGTAACAAATTTCTTTCTGGTATCTAATCTAAATCTCTCCTCTTTTGGCTTAAAATCATCACCCCTTGTCCTATCACTATACTCCCTGATAAAAAGTCCCTCCCTGTCTCTCCTGCAGGCTCCCTTTAAGTACTGGAAGGCTGCTATAAGGTCTCCCTGGAGAAGCCCTTGTGAAAGATGCAGCCTACACAGGGTATATCTTAGATAAACATCTATTTCTGTATCTTTGTTTCTGAATCAAAGCAAAGCTTTATTTTTGGAAAATGAGATCAAGAAAGAAAAACTGACAGGAAAAGCAAACCCCCTGACACATACTACTTTTCCAAAGAACTTCTGCATAATCTGACAAAGGTGAACAATCAGGGGAAACAGTAATCTCAGTGTCTATCTTTTATCATGTCACTAAGATTTATACATTTTTCAACTTCATGGAGACTGCATTCCTAATCAATTTGTTGAAGGAGAAGGCAGGTTCAAAAGACACCAGTGAAAACAGACAAGCAGTGTGATCACGTGTCTTATTTCCTCAGAACACCAACCAATAGCAGAATCTTATAGCAATTGTAAGTATACAATTTTCTAACGGAATTAGTGATGAATACTTACCTAAAATAGAAGTTGCTAGAAAGGTCTACATTTTGAAAGATTCTCAGATACCTAGCAAAATAATTCAAGTTAAAGGGAAAGTTATCACTTTAACCAGACAGACCCCAAGAAGTCACTCAGAGAATGTCAGAAATTAAACTACATATTAATATTGACTCTTGCCGTAAGTTCTCTAGCTATCTTACTGTAATTGTTTTGGCAAGTAATTCCACTAAAATGTCAGCATCTATATTAAATACATCAAATAGCCTTTTTTTAAGAAGAAATCCAGTGTCTGCTCGTGTACATATTCTCTTTCTTTAGGCAGTTGTAGTTAGTCATAGTTTTATTTTCATGAGTCAAATTCTCTAGGACTTACACAAGTTAATTCCCAACAGTACTATACAATAATTAAATATTTTCACAGTTATTTTCCAATAAATGAACAAAACAAGAAGCCTACTTCAGCGTGTTGTACACTTGCAAATTCTCAGAAGAAATCATAACACTGTCTATGAAAGATAAAATGGCTAACAGCACGAATACATAGGTGTAGCCCAAGCCACGACAATAGGTCAGATAATGTGGTCTGCTGCATTCTAAGAAGGGAGACTGAGGTTTGCAATCAGCCACATCTTAAAGTGAAAAGTTTTTAAATAGTTACCATTGGCTTGATTTATTACTTGGCATCAGTTTATCATAGTCCATTGCAACTTTTAGACTATTCACACTTGGTACAGACTGAAAAGCAGTTTACTGATACAATTTGCCTGGTATTTCAAAGTAGTTGTTACCCCACCCTGAAAAAAAACCACCACCAGGATGTACTTGTACATTTCAAACAAAGATTCCCTGTTGATCAAAGGTCAAAATTTCTTTCTTTAGGAAAAAAAAAAAAATCACAGAAAGGAAAAAAAAGAAGCTAAACTTATCAGTGGGTCAGTTTATCACCCGTTATCAATACCAACATTCACACAACACTGACAATAGAGAATCACTAAATTAAATAATTTACTTAGCACTTCTTGAAGAGCAGAAAAGATTTCTTCAGGTGAGATTAACATGATGCTAGAGCTAGTAACAAAAGAACAGTACCTCAAACAATACAGGCCAATATTAGCATTACTTTGCTCTTGTGAGAACAACATTTCTATTGGATGCTTCCTGGTGCACATTTGCTAGGATATAGCTTTGAAATGTAGGTGATATGAAGATGCGGACAACAGGCTCTGAAAGACTGTAACAGTTAAATTCACCCTCCAGGTTAGAGGCCACAGAACTGTGGCCCACTTGCCATTCTTCCATGCCAGTTTACCAGCTAAGATAGAACGGCTTGAATGACATACTAACAGAAGGAATTCTATGGCTGAAATTTCTGGTTGCAGTTCACTATTGGTTAGAAAACATTCAAAAAGTACACACTGTTTACCGCCATTATTTACCTGGCTTCATCAGGATGAGTGACTCTTACAGAGTCATTTGGAATGTAGATCATATTTGTATCTTCTATTTTATATATTGCATGACCTCCGATATCTGCCATTTTTCTTCTTTTTGTAATTAACACAATATAGTAGCCTTCTAAAAACCTGACAAAACCTGTTAAAACAGCATTCAAATGCTATTAGTTGGATGTTCGTGTTGATTTGAACAAGCATATTTTGAAAAACGGTATAAGAATTGCTTCAAGACTTCACAGAATTTTTGTTTGTTCTTAATATATGTACTATGTGTGTATATATACACATATAAAAATATATATATGACATATCTTACAATTCACCCCCAGTAAGTGTTAATCAACGAAGTACATAGTTTTCATTTTTTTTCCCTTCCACTGTGCATAATTTTAATATTAAGTAGCAGAGTTAAGACACTGAAAATTCAAAATAAGTTGCTGCTTAAAGATACTTGCATTTGCTTTTTATAGGACTCTCGTTCAGAGTAAGGCATACCCTACTTACTTCAGATACCAAAAGGTTAATTTTCCAGGGTAAGGAGGAACCTCAGTCCCCAGTTTTCTATTCAGGTTTACGTATTCTCTACTGGGGAGGGGCACAAAACAGCAAAAGGAGTTGAGGGTCCTACACCACCTTTGTGCTCTCTCCCCTTAACAGTAGAGAATTATATTCTCTGTCTACAACACCATCTTTGCTACTAGTGAAGAGCCTGAAACTCAGTTACTGCTGCACTGTCAAAAAATATATTAACTGGGGAGAAATCCCCTCACAATTCACATTTTTACTTTTATTTATATTCAGTTCTTTTAGCTTTGCATTATAAATTAAAGAAGGATGAGCAAAGCACACATTTTCCTCTCTGTCACTGCTGGAGGCTGCAACGTGATCGAATGAACTGCGATTCTTTTCTTCCGCCTTATTAGCCCCCCTTGGAAAAATACTCTCACCTGCACAAGGACAGGAGACCCTGCTGATAATAAGAAACAGTCTTTCATTTGAAGCAGCCAGACTATTGAATTTCAATTGTTAAATAGCAGTCAAAGTTCTTCCTGTAACCTCCAGGTACAGAAATCACTTATGTGAACACTACCCTTTGAATTTCACCAAATGTTATACCAAAATCTGATAAGAAACCCAGCCCTTTCCCTTGCCCTGGTTCTTTCCATTTAAAAGTGATTTCTACCTCTGAACACTACGTAATGAACCCCAACTTAGCCTATCGGCACCCCCATTCTGAGTGCACTGCATGCACCGTCTCTGGTTAATGAAATAACCGGAGAACAGAACAAAGCTATCCTTTCCAATTCTACAAAAAATAGCCCTGTCCTTCTGACCTGAGCCAGGAGGCAGAAATAAATGACCAATTACATTCCCTCAAATTACATGTTTATACAGATACGACTAGATAGAATCAAGATGGAAGATGTCTAAAGCATATACTTTAAAAGTGCAAGATAATCTGGAGATCACTGAGAGCATGTCACTTCTAATAAAGTAATCTAGAAATAGTATACCATATCTGATAACCAATACGTTTGTCCAGCTACAGAATAGAAACTCTCCTGCTAAGAAGGGTACATACAAACAGGATGCAAAATTTTCATTGAACACAACGACTTTCTAACTGAATATATTATCGCATATTTAGATAGTGAGCACCAACTCAAAACTTCTGCAAAAAGAGCCAACGGTGCAAGACTGTTGGAAAATTCTTTAGGTTTACCCACGTTATTAATATTCCTAAATCAATAAGGAACATAAACCTCAGAGGAATTTCTGAAAAGCGGATCCATTTGTAAGTTCTAAAATACTTTATAGGCAAAAAGAATATCGAAGAAAGCCTGCTTAATCTGCCACTTTAGATTAGAATAATGTTTTCTTATGTTTAGTTGTTATGCAAAATTCAGGAGCACCGAAAATAACTGCATTTTCCACCTCCTCTGCAGCTTTGGAGTTAGATGTTCAGGTATACATTGATGCAAATAAAGCACAAAGTATTCTTGGGAGCTGTCAGAGCATGCATTAACATTTTTTCTTTGGAGACTTCACTCACCAATATATTGATCTCAGTATCTGACAATAGAGAGGAAAGTACTAACTTTCAGATGATGTTAGAAGCTATTAAGTTCTTGAAGCAATTCTCTAGGATTATTGTCAGATGATCAGCATTTAAAAATTCAGTTGACCTACTAGTCAGTGATACTTGCTGAAACATGAAAAAGAAATATTTAAACATGTCAATGCAAAAAGTTAACCAAAAAAAGAAAATTAAGTCATCTTTCTTAATATGTGTGATGAAGAAATAAAACCTAACAAAGGATGGCAACTTTTTTTTTTTTTTTAAAAAAGCATTCTGTGAGCTCGGGAATTCAGGTGATTTGTATCCTACAATCAGTTGATTTGGTGAGATTTTTAATCAAGCTCCTAGAGTTTGGCTATGTCCTAGATCTCTCCCTTAGTGACAAAAAGAAACCAGTTATAGCACAATTCTCACCTCTGATAATTCTCACTGCCCACCCGCTTTCACAAAATACACAAAACCTTATTTATCTTTGAGAATAAAATTTCTCAATCCTCTTCAGTTTAAAATAAATTAATAAATAAAATCAAGGGGAGACACAAAGATACACAGCACAACACAGTAAGCATTACCTGCTTAAGAAATAAATTTTATAAAACCAAACAAAACACTTACCTACTATACCAAAAGCAGAAACAGCTCGAGATAACCCAGAAGAGCCCTTCTGCCCAATCTTTGTTCTGTTTCCCAGGTCTAAACGGCCAAGAAGTTCCCTCACCTCTTGTTGCGTATATACATGCTTTAAAATAAAAAGTCACTTAAGTTACTGCTTTGGCAGTTAAATGTTATTTCATGTCAGAGAATAGTAGAATTTTCTCAAACCAAAATTCTGCTCTACATCCTGTCTCCTATTTCAGTCCTACCAACAGGCACAAGTTGGGTCTGTGTGGGGGGTGTTATTTTTTTGGTTTGTTTTTTTTTTTTTTTTAAACGCACACAACTCACCATTCACTGCAACAGAAATAGTCATTGTCACACATGAATTCAAATATGTCTACACCTTAAGTGTTAAGATATAAAACCATAAACTTCCTGGAAAGAAATTAAGTTATATTCTACTGTGTACATTAAAACTCTTGTTGTTGCTGTTTATTTTGCTTCAGATATGATCTATCAGAATCACTAAAAATTTAGCTAGATAGTAATTAAATGTATTTTTCACTTAGAACATCGTAGCTGAAAATAAGAAAATCATTGGGAGCATACACATAATAAACTGAAAAACTTGGGAAGAGCAACCTGATCTAGTTGACATAACTCTGAGCACGGGCATAGGACTAGACCATCCCCAGAGATCCCCTCCAACCTCAATGGTTGTATGACTCTGCTGCATATCTCTGTTGAAACAGATTAAATCTAATATTTATATTCAGCTCAATATAGTCAGTATTATTTGGAATAACTGGAAAAAAAAAACTAAATAGGAAGGCACTCACCTTATCATCAATTATAACCAAATCCTTTGGTTCAGTGCGATCTATTTTCAAAACACGGTATTTGGTTTCTGCAGGATTACTTCCAACGAGAAAATACCGCTACATTAAAAAAAAGAAGTTGTAATATTCTACAAGATAATTAATTAAACCAAAGCCCATTGTAACAAAACATCAACAATATGGTTTATATAGTTTCTGGACTAGATCCATTTCAATTAACATAAAATATATAATATTCCATATGGACTGCTAATGAACTGGTTTAGACATCTGTACCTTATGTAGGTACATTTGTATACAATCAACCTTTACAACTTAGATGACCTCATTCTCCTCATTGTACAAGGAAGAAAAATTTTAAAAATTAAGGAAAGGTGAAAACCTGTTTATAGGGGAAAAAATGCAATTTACACCAGGTACTGACCAACTACATCCTGTTCCAGCCACTACTGTCTTCCCATTTGCTATGCCAAATTTAGAAGGTTATTAAACGCACAAGCTTGTAACTTTTCTTGGTCTAAAATTTCTGTTGCTATATTGTAGTCCATTGCTATTTCTGCTAACTAGTCTTTCCTAGTCCATACTAAACACAGAAAAAAATGCAAGTACTTCTGTACTGCAAGTTTTCTTCATTTTTTATTTATATTTGCTGTGATAAACTTTTCACCAATATTCTTCCACAACACTCAAGTTTAATGTGACCAGCTATGCCGTTCAAAAAAAGTATTAGTTTTTTTTAAAGACCAGCTTTATTTCTCATTTAAAATATGAGACAGACCACAGATAAACAAATCTGTTCATCTCTCATTTAAGGGTATCAAACTATAAATGAATTTTTACATTTAGAGGAATTAACAGTAAGCACAGGTTGCAGGACTGACTTGCTGTAAGTAGCTCTCATTTTACTAATTCATTTAATCGGTGTGGTGCTACCACACAGCAAGGTGTAACTCATTAATAATGCTCAGCCTAGTAGGAAAGCATGGCAAATTCATGTGGATCTATGCAGCCAGCTCTTAACTTTAGAAGTCACATGGATCTTAGATGTGCGAGAAGGAATCAATAATAACATTCACACAAAACTCAGAATTTCATAATTTATACTGATTACATGTTAAGAAACATCTTTGATGTCAACATATTTAAGGTGGAAGAACAACTTAAAACCCTCTTGAGTTTCATTGAAATCACAAAAACATCTACATAGTCAGTAAGCTCTAAAAAATAAAATACAATACTCAAAGTAAAGAGGTATAAAAGGAAACACCTCTAACTCCCAGCTCCACCTTGTACACTGACATTACAGTGCTTCCTGAGCGGCAAGTTTTGCTGTTTACTCTTAAATGACAGTAAAGAAGGCCCTTCAAAGTCATATGCCATCACAGCACTGAAGCCTTTGAGGCAGTACTTTGGAACAGGAAACTGTTCCCTACCAGCTTTTTTTGCAGGGATTGGCTAAACAAGGCTCCCCAGCCTGTCCTCCTCAGAGTATCCTCTGCAGGAGATCCCTTAGCGCCCAGATCTGCACTCCCCAGGAGAGACACCATAAGGACAGGGAGCAGGTCAGAGCTCCCAGTGTGTGGCACTGAATGGCACAAAGGTGGAGGATGGAGCTCTTCTACTGGTATTACCCACCAGGAAGAAACATCAAGCTACTAAGTCACTTGCTTAGACGCTGCCATCATAACATAGTCCTTTGCCTTCATGACGTAGAAAGTGAATGGGCAGAGGGAATTAATTTGTAATACATTGTATTGTATTACAAATATAGTGTATTCATTTGTAATACAAAGAGTGCTGCTTCTCTGTAGAAAACTGTTAATTACTTAAAGCCAAACAATTTTAAGTAGTAGTCCATAATAATGCAATACAGTGATCTCGCCCCATGTGCAGCTCATTAAATGAGTGTAATTTCTTCCTATAGGTTGGAAACCTATGGTTACCAACAATTCATCCTGAATAAAAACGCAACAGTACAACTTTAAGATCCTTGTCCATACAGCAGTTTGGACCAAAGACCACATTTAAAATTGGAACGTGACACACGGGTGGCAGGGGGGTGGTGGCAGGGAGAGATGGATGAAGAGTTGCAAATGTATTATATTACCAAGGCAGTTCAGCTGGATAGTTCTCCATTTCCATTTTAATAGACCTATATAACATAAGGAAGCACTATGAGGAATGTATCACTCGCATCACCTCTGCAGCTGCTGTAGTGAGCTACCCACGGCTACAGTGCCAGCTTCAAGAGCTTGGAACAGCAGCACAGTGGGACTCGATGAGAAGTAACTCTTATCTGCAGACTACGGCAGCAACCACCATAGTGAATGGTACTTAACAAGTTCTCTCTGAAGTCCTTTAAGGACTAATTTATGGGGTTTGTTTTAAGTTAGAGAGCTAGGCTAATCTATTAAGGAAGGTCAGTTGAGAACAGTGTCAAAGCCCAGCATCAATGGACTGAATGAAGCCACTTTCTCGGAAAGCGAAAATTATACTTCTGCTTGGGAAGTTTTAAGGACTCGCTGACAATCAAATACCCCAGAATTACTCTAAAAACAGCATGATATGCCAGCTCATATTCACCTTCAAGATCTGAAATGAAAACAAAGATAATAGGAAAACTAACAATGCAAAGATTAAACAAGAAAAAAAGGCATTTCAGCATTAGCTGCTTCTGCTACCTAATTTATGCATCTAATGAATAAATATGTCTGTCTCACTGGATGATACAGAGCACAAATAAAACCGCATCAGTGACATGTACTGCAATTAAATTTGCCATCCTACAAATACTAGGACAGAATAAAGAAAAATACCAGATCAACACAACACTGAGCATGTAGCACCAAATAAATTAATTTCTGAGGTTGTAATATAATTGCAAAATTAATTAAAGCTAAAATGTGCTGTACTGCTTACAACTATTTTGATTAACAGAAATCATTACAGTAAAAGAAATGGCAACCCACAAGTAAGCTACAGAAATCTTTCTGGGAGTTTCTATCCTTATTCTCTTATTCTGTTTATTAATAAGTTGAACTGAATAAATTGAAGCATTTTCCAAACATCTCAAATGATCCCACTCCACAACAAAGCTACTGCATTTAGATAAATGGACAATGTCGACCAACAAAGTACTCTCTCAACAGAACAGTACACAAGGAGAAACTGTGCAGGCTTCCTCACAAATACTCTGCCAAAGTCCTTCAACCATCACCTGAAGATGATGAAACATGCTGTTTCCAGGTCTAGTTTGCCCTTGGCCTCGCTGAAACTTGTTAACAAGTGGATTTTACCAACCACAGCAGTGCACCATGCAGGTACTTGCCTATGAGATCTGGACTGAAAGCTTAATTTATTGCACAATTATCACTAAGCAACCACAAGATGGGAACAATCATTACTCACTTCCACCTGGGACTGAGTTTTAACCAAAGCAATCTAATTGAAAGTCTTTACACCCTCTTTTATCAATCCTTTGATTCAGTCAAACAAATAAAAATAGCTGCTTCTAAAAGGAGTATAAACAAAATGAAAAAACTTCTTACTGCAAATTGTTGTTCATAATGGCAGGATAAAGTTCTGAAATCAAACGTTTTGCCCACAATTTTTAACTTTTTTCTCTTTAGGAAGATTATTTCTTAGAATTCCTGGTCTAAAATTATGATTTGCTTCTTTCTATAGACTAATTATCACTAAGAAATGTTAGCACTGTAAACAATTTATTTCACTCATCAGTTAAAAAGCAACATACAGCTTAATCAACAGGGGAAAAAGAAAAAGTGAAAATACACTAAAAGTTAATTGAAAAATACAGCACTCCACTAATACAGCCAATTATTAAACCTGCAAATAGCATGAAGGAAACACTCCAGAACTTACACAAGATGCTTGCAAAGGATACTCATCGAGCCCATGAACATGTCTAAAGCCACCAAGCCCTACGGACATACGGTGGGTTGCCCTGGGGCAGCTGTCGCTCCCCCCTCAAGGCCCTCAGCAGCAAGGCAGAGAAAAGGAGGCAGAAAAGGCGATGGGTCCAGGTAAGGACAGGGAGATTGCCCAACATTTATCACCACTGGGGAAAGACACTTGACCTGGGGGAAATGAAAGTCATTTATTGACAACTAAAATAGATTCTGAGAGCAAGAAGCAAAGATGAAGTAAAACAGCTCCCCCCAACTCCGGCCTTCTTCCCAGGTACAGCTTCACTCCTGATTCCTCCACCTTCCCCCTGCCCCGGGCAGCGCAGGGGGGTGGGAAATGAGGGGATTGCAGTCAGTTCCTAACAGTTCCTCTCTGCTGCTGCTTTCACCTCACACTTTTCACACCTCCAGCATGGGTCCGCTCCACAGGCTGCAGCTCCCTCAGGAAATGTCCCCCTGCTCAAGCCTGGTGCCCCGCAGGGGGTCCCTGCTGTGCCGCCTGGAGCGCCTCCTCCTTCACTGACCTTGGTCTCTGCAGGGCCTTTTCTCTCACATTTTTACTCACTCTTCTCTCTCCCAGCTGCTACATAGCATTTTTTTAATGCTTTCTCAATCACATTTCATGCCCTGTGGTGGGTCAACTGGAACCGGCTGTGTTCGTCAGAGGGCAGGCCCAGCCTCCCCTCACAGAGGCCACCCTTCAGCCCCCCAGCACCTGCACCCAACACAGGATGGTATTTATGGGCCACTCACACTTTCTGTCAAACTAAAGAAACACTGTGGGTTGCCAGATGAGGAACCTTCATGCAGACACTGACTTTGGACCAGCATGCTATTATCTTTCTGCTTTAATTTACACCTAACTGGGCAGCGTGACGTTAGCTGACATCAAACCCCCAGCCTCCCTCACAACAGGCATAAAGTTATGCAAGGAAAAGCCTCTTCCTCAACCTTTTTGTGGTAGTTTCAATATGTACTGCACTGGATTGTAGAACAGAAATCTTCAAGGCATTAACAAGATATTAAGTAGAGCTAAAAAGGGTATAGGCTCAGCCTTTTTTCTCTACTACACCAAAGAAGGTGAGAAAAATAATTACACCTGGATGTAAGATACAGCAAAATCTCTACTACGTTCTTTCTTTCTATAGAACCTACAGAACCTACAGCTATTCAGAGACTATCTTTCTTTCATCTCTCATAGAAAACAGCAGAATGACATGAAGAAAGGAAGAGATGATAAGGACCGAAGAGAGGTACCTGAAAACAGCAACAATACAGTTGGCCTCCTGTTTGCTCCCCATAATCTGTTGCAACTCTTCAAAAGAAGCTCTTTCAAGACGAGAAATTTTAATAACACACCCCACAAAGCACCACTCTCAGGACATGTAGGAATGGCCACTCACTCTGCATTCTATAGCCACAGCATTCGGTAATTCCCTCTTGTCCCAGCACAACCAAAGCTTTTTGCTCCCAAACAGGACTTTGCTCTTGCTGTTCCACTGAGGGGTTCCTCAGGATTCTACCTTTTAACTTTTCAGGTAAATCTATTATCCATTAATCCATACATTTTCCTTTAGCCAAATATTTCTCCCCTCTTTAGCATCTATTCTGCTGGAATGCTTTCAGAAACAAGCACCTGGATGCCTTTTCAGCACTCACTTCAATGGACTAAAGAAATCTTGCCATCCCTTTGCTCCTCCTAAGACATCTCTAGCATCCGCTACCTGGTTGAATTCTTATTTCTTAAATGAATATGGACAGAAAATGTACACTTTATACCATTCAAGGTCTCATTATAGAGGTACATTAGTATTTCTCAGTAATGACCACACCTGCCATTTTCAGAGTCATACTTCAGCAGCAGCACCTCCCACCCTTTCTTCAGATAAAACATCCTCTTCCTCTGCTGCTTCTGAATTGATAAACTCTCAACAAACTTTTATTGGTGTGTAATCTATCCTGAGGTGCATAAAGTTTCACAGTACCCCAGTCTGTTTAAAATTATTTCTCTACTCCTAAAGGTCATCATCATTTCTTACTATCTCTGATCATCCTAATTATTGGGAGTATTTCAAAACTAACCACCGCTGGCCCACATTTTGGGCTAATAACATTACTGAAAATACTGAAGTATATCAGTCCTAAAACTATTACTTGGAAAAAAAAATAAATCAACCCTATGAAACAATTCCTTATTCACTTCACACTGATTTCTCTACTAACCTCCCTTCTGCCATTAGCAAAACCAGAGATTTTCCTTGTGGCACTGCACCACCACAGAAGATTCGGTTTAAATAAATAAAGTCGTCTAATTTTTAGATGAGGATGTGCAAAACATCCAGATTAATCTGATAGCATCTATGTAAGTCTAGACTGCAGTTTATGTCATTTATTTTTATTTTCAATTACTTTCCTATAAAAAATTACATACAGGACTTCAGAATGGATTAAATATTCCATTTGTTGTGTTCCAGTCACAGCACCATCCTTGACTTGAACAACATGAAAATATTTACAGTCATTCTACTGTTTAGTATGCCTGTCTTCAAATTTGCATGTTGAATATACTTGATTCCATTGCTATGCCACCACTGATTGTTCCCTTTTTCATAACCTCATTCTTGTTACTTATTTTATCTTCACCCCTCATTCAATATATTTGTACTCGTAAAGTAAATTCTTACTTTAAACAAGAAAAAATACTCATTTCGTATTAGGGCCTTAAAACTTCATTTTGAAAATAAAAAATAGTGATAGAAAATACTTATTTTTCTTCTTCCGTCCATCACCTTTAAATACATCCATCTGCCATTATTTATCCACAAACCCCTCATCACCCTTCCATCCAGAAAAGTGGATTCACAACAAAACCAAATCTATAAAAGTATCTCTCTCCTGTTGATCTAGTGAGTAGAGGATGACACCCAGGACAAAAAAAAATAAAATATATGTCACCAAACCAACTTAGGCAGACATTTGAAGGCACAGATTTCCCAACCAGTTTGGTGCTACCACTTTCAAACTTCATTTCTGTTCTGCCTGAATAGCATATGCCCTCAAAACTTGTTCTCTTCACTGCTACTTCACTTAATATCTGCCATCCTCATACATGGTCTCAGATCCCACATACACCAGTTGATTAAGTCTATTTCATTGCCCATATACCTCACAGTATATCAAGACATTTAAAACAGAAACAGTATTTTCCTAAGTTTCACAAAACTCTGTCTCTTGTCCCAGCTCCATCCTCTGCTCCATCATATCGCATTGAATAAAAAAATATTGGCTTTGTTAATATAAAAATGTTCAAACTATTTTTAGAAGAAATGACATTTAAAAAAAAAATCCCAACCCACGTAGTTTTCCCTGGGGAAAAGGGTATAAACATCTACAGATCATTATGCTATTCACATTGTTTAATAAGCTTGTGCAAGTCATTTGGATACTGTGGAGATGGAGACTGTAGAAGAACCTGATTAGAATACAGTAATATTAATTAAGCCTCATAATAACCTGAAAGATAGGCAAGTGATATGCCTTTATAGAGATGGCACAAATTGACTTGTTCAATGTGACACCACCTCAGGGGAATGATAATTTCCAGTGAACTAACCTACAGCTTTCAGGTGGGTTTCATTTGGGCAAAACACAAAAGTTCCATCTTCTCCTGAAGAAGAGAAGCAAATATCTTTTGTTTCCTATTAGTCATATTGCTGAAATATCTTTACTGCCCTCTGGTGTGCACTTCAGCCGTAAATATATGCATAAAATGAAAGATAATAGGCATTGATCTGAATACAACCGTTTTGGTTCATTTTTATGACTACTTCTATCAAGCATTCAACTTCTCAGGACGAACAGGAGATATAATTCACATCTCCGTGGTATTTATTGACCAAAAGCATCAGTTTAAAAGGCAGGTCTCAGTAACTACCCCAAATACAAACGTTAATAGAAAATAAAGAATTCTGCTCTGTTGCTTCAATGGACACTGTGAATTCAGTTCTCCTCACCTCTAGAAGTACTTCTTGTTTGACTCCAACAATGGTACCAGAGCCTTTCTGGTTTCACTTAAATAACACTACTGCAGTCTTAACTCAAAAAAAACCCAACAACAAAACCAACCAAAAAACCCCTCCCTAACCACTTCCATTTTCTCATCCATTTTATCTCTTCCTCCTTTACCATGGAGAGATCATCCCTTCTTCACCCACTTGACATCTCCACCAGGAAGCTTAGGACACAGCTTCATGTTACCCCACATCGGATAAAACTCCTGGTCCCACACACTTACGTCATATCGCGCAAGCGCATGGCCCTAGGGAAATCAGAAGAGTAACCTGAACCAGGAGAAAGCTATTCAATTTTAGGTCTGGGTGATGATTCTGTCATACTAGTGACTAACAGTCACAGCTGGCGACTGCATAATAGTGAGATTTTATGCAAAGCAGGCTGCAGAAGGGGTAGCTCAGGGAGAAGTGGGAATTTTTGTTAGCAGCCCAATGTGACACTGAATCAGCTGTAACACCACATTTCCCTCTAAAATTCTCTGTGACCTGATCAAGTCTGAAGCCCATGTTTGGGGTCCTCAGTACAAGACAGACATTGACATAGCAGAGTGAGTCCAGCAGAGAGCTACTGAGATGATCAGCAGGACAGAGCACATGATGCACAGGGAGAACTCGAATTGTTCAGCCCTCAGAAAGCTTTGGTAGGACCTTACTGCTGTCTAAAACTATCTAAGGAGAAGGTGTAATAAGACAGAGCGAAACTCTTCCAAAAGGTGAACAAACAGTGGATGTACAAGACGCAACAGATACAAGTTGAAACGTGCAAAATTCCAACTTAATATAAGGAATTTCTTCCTTGTTTTTTTGTTGTGTTTGTTTGTTTTTAACCAGGAGGTTGGTCAAGCACTAGAACACGTTGTCTACAGAAGCTGTAGAATCTGCATTCAAAACCCAGCTGGACACAGCTCTGACATCATGCTTTCACTGAAGCTGCTTTGAGCAGGGGGCTGGACTAGATGGTCTCCAGAAATCCCTTCCAATCTACACAGATCTGTGATTTTATTAAGTGCATCACTCAGTTTCAAGTAATTACTCCAAAAATGACTCCTATAGCATTTTTCTTTGAACTAAAAGGCCCAGAATTTGAATTTCAAAACTCAAAGGACTGTAACTCGCCATAGTATAGCATACCTTTTTATTTTTCAGTGAGAACATATAACCATATTCAAGGAAAGCATTCCACGTGCATCTCCCACAAGAAGTGACTGAATTAACAGCTTTGAGACACCATTACTCAGCCAAGACATTTCAAGTGGCACGTGCTGATCCACAAGCCACTGCCTCTCCTGGCTGATCAAAGCCCTTCCGCCTCCTGGAGTCATCAGGACTGCTGGATCTGACCCTTACTGAATTCTGAAGACAGCAAAGCTTTTGGGCAAGCCTACCCATTTGGGCAGATGCTGCCAGTTACCACTAGCCAGCTGTGATAAACTGTGGTTCCTGAATTAACAGGATCAATCAGGGAGGCCTGGAGACTTGCCGCTAGCTGACAGAGCCCCAAAGCATAACAGTGTCTCTGTTAAATGGCAGTTGTCTCTGTGCAACTGAGCCTTAAAACTGAGGGAAAATTAAGCCCAATATCCACGTGTGCCAGTCACAAAAAGCTCTCAGCTCTCTAAGAAGCGGTATGGGTTGTGAGCCAAGAACAGCTAAACTCAGTAATTCAGGACCTGATTCAGGAATCATACTTCCCCATTGTCCTCCTCCAGTATAGCATGAATTTAGTTGAAAATAAAATAACAAATTACATTTTCCAGCAATGCTAAGGCAGCCATCAAAATTTCTTAAGGCATACATGAAAACAAGTAACATCCTGGAAAGCAAGAGTAAGCTCAATTTTTGCATTTACTGGTACCAATAATCCTGCATGCTTTAATCTGCCATTTTGGTATGTTCTCATGAGGCTACACTGGCTTCAGCCCGAAAACTACCTACATCACTGCAGGTAACATCTGAACCTAGAACTGGAGCCAATTGTTGCGCTTAAAGCTGTGGTACCAAACTCTACCCGAAACTACGTCCAGTGAAAAAACATGCTGTGAAACCAGAGAGACTGGGACATTTGGTTGGGAGCTAAAGGGACGATAAACTCCGTGGTATTACCTCAGGTCATTTACACCAAGAATCTGACTCACATGCCCATCACATGGCTAAAGAAGCAATTAGCACTCCAACTTCCAACCCCCTTTTGCGGATGGCAGAGTACTGTGACCAGCACAGCCCTGGGGATTCTGCAGCAGAATATTCAGGAATGCTAAAAATCAACAGTTTACAGCCAGAGGTCAGACTGAAAACTCTGGGAGCTGCTCCACACGAGAACCAAAATCTCTCAGAAGTAAAGACGGGCACGGCTGGTAAGCACTTCGGCCATCCTGTTTAAATTCTGAAATAGAAAACTTAATCCTTTAATTCTGGACAGCTTCGGCTGCCCAGTTTTGACTCGCCACGGCAGGAGTCAGCCCCGTGAGGGCGGCTGAGCGGGAACAAGCCGGTGGCTGCGCCAACGCCGCCACCACCAGCACCACCAGTGCGGCGGGGCCTAAACCTCCCGGCCTCACGGCCGGCAGCGCCCGCTGTGGGCTGGCGGGCTCCTCCCGCCCCCCTCCCCGGGGGCGGCGGCGGGGCAGACGCTACTTACAGCCCTGGTCTCGTATAGCACCAGCTTCTGCACGGAGCTGATCATGGGGGCGGCGGCCGCCGGCATGGCGGCAGCGCAGGGCTCGGGCCTTGCCCCGGTACAAGGCACGGCGGGGGGCTGCCGGCCAGCAGCCGAGGGAAGGGAGAAGCTGAACTCCCGCCGGGACAAGGTTTTGGGGGGGGACGCGACGGAGCTGGGAACCGAAAACCAGCCCCCGTCGCCCACTGCCCGGACGCGGTGGAAGGCGGAAGCGCCGGCACGCCACCGCGCAGGCGCGCCAACAGAGCGGGGAGAGAGAGCGCCTGCGCTGCCGCCCGCCGGGGAGACGCCTCACGCGTGGCCCCGCGGCGGGGGAGGGCAGCCGGAGCAGGCGGTATCGGCCGCTGCTCCCGCCCGGACCCGCCGGCTGCGGGGTCAGCACCAGGAACAGCTCCGAAGGCCCGTCCCCCTCCCCGCCTTTATGCTCCTCCCGAGGGGGCGTGTCCCACCAGAGGGGGCGTGTCCCGTCGGTTGCCGGGGTTACCGGTGTACACAAACCGGTGGCGGCGGCCGTTGCGCCCTCATTCCCCCCCGTCACCCCCTGTTCCCCCGCACTTCGCTCGACGTAAGTGACATCCCCCTCACCATCACCTGTCGGCCCTGAGGGAACAGGCCGCGGGGATCGCCCGGGTGCCGCCGGGCAGGGGCCTGCTGGCGGGGCCGGGAGGGGAAAGAAGGCCGTGCCAAGCATTTCGTCAGGGCGGGGGGGGGGGTCCGGTTTGTTTCTTTGGTTCGGTCGGTGTGGTTATTGTGCTTGGGAAGTCGCCCCTTAATTGTCAAGGCTTAGGAAGGAGTGAAACTGCCAGGAACTCCAGGTGAAGTTCAGCCAGAGAGTTTCCCTGACAGAAACGGAGGGTTGGTCTGTCCCGTAAAATACTGTCCCTAACCTTTCAGAAAGTCTTATTCTGAAAGTGTCACAGCACTTTGGTTTGATGTTTCAAAACAGACTTTTTCAGATTTTCATGCTGAAGTAAATTTTTTTTTAATTTAAAAATGAGTGGAGGGAGTGGGGTGTTTGAGACTTAAGTAACCCTCTAAAGAAAGCGAGGGTTATGTTCTTCAAACCATGCTTCATTGAGCTCTTTATATTTTTGGACTCCATTTGCTTGAAAGGCCACCCAAATTTTGCTCCAGCCTACCTTAATAAGAAACTTGTTTGTGTTTCACTCTGTTGCATAGCCCTGGATGTGTACGAGCTAGGATTTATGAGACGATTACAGAACAGATCATGAACTATGATTTAATTCTGCGAAACCTTATTTATGTACCTAGCTGTAGACACAGCAAGTAATTCCATTGACCAGAATGGGGCTTTTCTGTGTCTGAAGCTCAGAAGCAAAAGTCTTAGCAGGGCCATGGTCCATTTCAGGGACCAGAGAGAAGTTACAATTGTGTGGTAATGGGAACGGGAAGAAAAAGGCAATAAAACAACTACATGCTGTTTAAAAACAGAGCTACAGACAGTTTGAGAGTCAGGAAGAAGTCATTATCAACAACCATGTAGTTGCAGCTGGGTATTAGGAGTGGTTCCAACAATCCCTTACTTTTCAGAAGTGACTCTTCTCTTAGTAATGGATGCATTGTGTATGTTCTCTAATGGCTTTTCTTCTTATAACAGCTTTTCTAACAAAGCAATTTGCCTTATATCACATTATTATTCAGTTCCACTTTAAAATACATGTCATTTTACACATATGTAAGCCACTGTATTTTATAACAAGGTTCTTTTTCTCCCAATCTTAGATAATATATGGCTTCACAAGAGGAAAAACATCCTCAGCCCTTTGTAGACATCTTCAATGAAGATGAAGCTGAAAAATCCTTTCTGTTGTCCAAGCCTGCTTGCTTCATTGTCCTTGGAAAGCCAGTAAGATGTCTAGTAGAAGTTTTTTCTTCAGATATTCTGCTAACAGTTTTACTTTTCAAAACATTAGTTTAGTAACATTACCAAAAAGATCAAAAGCCTGCTTTTTATCTTTTCCACTTTGAAAACCCTGCAGAGTGTGGTAAAGATTCAATAAAGCCAGTTTTTGGCCTGAGTGACCATTCAATTACAATTAGAAGTGTTACTGTAATTAAAAGTCACGTGTTGCTCAAAACGTTTATTCTCTTTTCACATCAGCAACTGGATTGTTTTTATGTTATTTCAGTATTCTAACTGTTAAAATAATTTAGTGGGTTAAAGTCATAAATAGGCATAAAAGAACCTTCAGGTTAACGTACTGACTTAAAACCATGCAATGAGATATTAAACGCTTAAATGAACTTTGACATAATTATATGTCATTTATTTGGGAATAAAGGAAATTTGTCAAGGTGTCCTGATAGGGAATTTTGTAATATATTTTAACTATAATTCAAGGTCTCTCTTTCTCTCAAATAATTTCTGGCCTCCATGTGATGTTTTGTAATTAAAAACTTCTCTGATGTCTTTTTCCCAAAAGTAGGAGACTCTACATGTGGTTTTACATTAGTGTATTACTTCACTAAGGGGGATTCTTTTTTGGTGCAAGCTTGCCTTATGTCTACGCTGAATCATACGTGCTTAAACACACCACTGGTGTCCTGGAAGCTGCAATGAAAGTGTGATCACAAGGCCCTCTAACAGCTTGCCCTCTGCATTCATGTGTGATTTCTGTTAGGTACATGAAAAAGGTAACTTTACATTTTTATAGACCAAACCATCATAAAATACCCACTGAAAGACAGTGCAAAAAAAAAGTATAAGAAGTTTATATTCTTATCTGAAATCATTGCCTTCAGTAGAAACTTGATATTAATGCAAATTTTAACAAATTTTAACCCTTTTAACAAAGGGTTGAAGTTGCACGTGTGGCCAAGAGGACAGGGAATTAAATATTCCATTTTTATTATATTTTTTATTTATATGTCTGATGTGTAGAGTATCTGTTGTAAGTAGGATACTTCTTTGAAGCTAAAAGCATAATGCCATTAAAGCAAAATGAAATACATATATCCCCATCACATCTCTATATCCTTACACACAAGATGTAAGGTATGACTAGGCTGGAGTGTTTGCCTATGCACTGTTAGCTGGGAGTGTGATTTATTTGTGGTCTTTTACTATTTCTTTAATCACAAAATTTATTTAGGGCAAACAGACTGATGAAAAAGGTCTTCTTGTATGCCTTTGAAAAAAGGGCATAATCCCAAGGGTGGAAGATGGTGCGTTCTGCAAAATCCCATTCAGGTAGCTGTACATTTAGAGGTGTCTTTAGTCTTGGTTATGTTGATTCCTAAGGATTCATGTAAGTGATAAAATAAATAATTTGTCAGTATTTAAACCAGATTTGTTGACTAACAATGGTAGTTTTAATATATTCATTGTTTTAGTCAAAGCATACTATCCCCATGGCTGAACAGGTTTGCATCATAATTTGCTTTGAGACTGAAGGTAATAAATTTCAGTCCTAAAAAGTTTCTCATGGGAATTTATGCACAAATAGTAGCTGAGTTTTATATAGAGTTACTCAGAAACAAAGTCAGTGAAACATTTTTAAATAATTAACTGCAAGGGACAGTAATCCTTTATTAGCAATTTATTAGCAATCCTACGCTATATAAAATAGAGGATGGTATTAAAAAGAGTGCTTTTGTTTGCCCAGTGCATAACTCAGAGGCTCCAGTCCTGATGGTGGATTTAAATTTTTTTTATCATAAGAAAACATATTCTTTACTATGTAATATTTTTGGGATTTTTTCCTTCTGCCTGTTTTTCTTTTAAATGTGTATTTTCATTTTAAGGGTTCTGGGAAGAAAACATTAGCTAGAAAGCTAGCACAAATATGGAAATGCATTTTCATAGAAGGTAAGCATACACTGTATTTGTAACATTGCATTGGCTTCATAATATCTATTGGTTTAGAATATTGATAAGGACCAAGTAACCATTTTGCCAGAAATGCAAGTGCTAAAATACAGTAGAGTTATGGAGAGTCTCTTAGTTATAGAGAGGCTTAGAAAAATCCCTTTTCAATTAATTTTTTTTTTCTCCAAAAGGGAATATAGGTAACACGTAATAATCAAGTTCTTCTCCCAGTTCTGTAAAGTGATTCATGTGACCCTTCTTGTTCACATGGAGGAAACTCATTCAACTCCAGAGAGCACAGAGGTTTTCTGACGCAGACCATGAAAAAATATGAGGATCCTTCTGTTTGTGCAGTGCCTAAAGCAAGGCTGAGGATGTACTCCAGGAAACAGAAGCGTAGCTTTTGTGTCCACATAAGAATGGAAGGAATGGGAGCTGGCACTTTTAAATTTCTAGAATAAAAATAGCTTACTTCAGAAGATGTAGTTAATTTCTCCCACCATGGATTTACCAGAATACAGGATACCATTTCATTTTCTAAGATATCCAGCTCCATTTCTGACAGTCCCTCTCATCAAAGATTTTTGAAGATCCGAGTAAAACCTCTTGCTTACAATATTATCTTATTTCCTACCCACACATCACTAGAGATTTTTTTTGCATTTTGAGACATCACAATAAAAAAGTAGGTTCCTACTAAAAAGAAGTGGTACTAATTGTACTAATTCTGTCCGCAGTGACTAAAAAAAATGTAAAATCTGTAATTATTTTAAAGCCCTGGTAATATTTTTGTATCTGTGACATTATAATTCGCAAATCTTGATTCATTCACTTAAGTTTCAGGAAAAAAGAAAACTTTTCCACCAGATTTGTCCTACCAGTTTGAAGACTAATATACTCTCTTTAAGTAGAAGAAAAGAAAGCACATAATAACCTTAACTCTGAAACAATTTCTTAAGTGCCTTTTTGGGGACACCAAATTATAAATCCAATTTTATGGTGTATATGTGTACAGTTGTTCTGATTATGAATTAATTCTTTATATATCAATTTCATTACATTTTTTCTTTAAAAGATGCCCCCTAGTATTTTTTATTGTTTTAATAAAAGCCCTCTAGTGGACAGTGTTACACTTCATATTCCTGTGAACACACAGGTTTATTTATCAAATGAAGTATCTTTACCTAAAGATTTGCAATTATACTATGGTAAAATTGATGGTTGTCAAATTAAGAATTTATTTAATATTATATAATTAAACTAGATAAGAATTAGGTTTTTAAGGGCTTTTTAAAAAAGGTCCTTAAAGTCCTATTATAAAAGCCCTTTAGATATACAACTGGTTTTGTGTGTCTAAACAGTTCTTTTTTATAAAACTTGGTTTTAAAATTTGGGAAGTGTTTGAGCTCAAATACTCATATCTGGATTACACAGCAGTAATACTAATTTGACATAAATCAGAAATTAAAATAATCTGGCAAGGTTGCTGTTGTGCATTTGTCTGTTGTATATATAGGCCTAAACTGTAGGGAAAAACATCTACCTATATATTGCCAGAAGATACCAAGTTCTGGATGGACAAAATATAATAATGGCACTAAATACAATGGTTGTTCATTCAAAACTAGTCTGATTTCTTGGAGCACCATACGTATTTGTACATGTGTGTGTGAATGTGTGTATCTCTGCATGCACATGTCTGTATATAAATAATTTTTTTAAGTTATTTTACTTTTATTTTATATTTGTTATTTACTTTTATTTCTCAGCTTTGGAAGTAATTCAAATGAATATTCAGGAAGAAACAGAGTATGGGCTTAAGGTAAAGGTCTAGTCTTCTATTAAGTTTCGTCACATTCTTGACAACTATATTTTATGTAAGACTATGTTTTGCATTTTACCTTAGTGTCAAGAATTGCTTTTTAAAGGTCAAAGTATTTCTGAAGAACTGGTTACAGAAATGATTCTGAAAAAGATTGAGTCACCAGAAGTTGTTCATTATGGTAAGTATATAGACAGCCTAAACTTCTTAGAATTAGCTAGATTTAATTGTGACATAATTTGCTTCCATTACTGTTCAAATATAATTAATTTGTATTAGAAGGGGCCATTTTGTGCTCCTCAGGTTGTGGAATATCTGTAAACTGAGAGTGTATTTAGGGATTAATTTACCAGTATGGGATATCAGAAACTGTCATGCCAACCCTATGTTGTGTTAACTGGTAATTTTGCAATGTCGTGTATGTGATTTAAAATTGTGCCAATAAATAGATGTATTGTTTAAAGGAGATAATTAGTCCTATTTTTGAAATAACCTTCTAAAAATATATATTTCATAAAATGTATTTGACAGGTTATATACTCAGTGGATTTCCTTCTCTCTCAGAGGAATACATGACTGTTTCACAGCAAATAGAGAAAATAAAGAATCTAAAATTAAAACCGGATCTCCTGATTAACATTAAGGTAATGTCATCTTCAGTAACTTGCTAGTCATTTACCTAACTATTAGTAAATTCATTTGCTGCATAACTCAAAAGGTAGTATTTTCCCTTGTGCATTTGAGTATAGTATTTATTGAGGAAAAAGAGATTGTTCTCTTTTATATTGGAATGGAATTACACTAGTTTGTTCCATTACAAACATCACTCAGTAAAATAATGAGCATCTTAAACTTCAGTAGCAGTTACAATCATTGCAGCTCTACCAATTAGAAGATACAGGTTTACATTCAAAGAAAACTTTAAATGACATGATTTTATGGGGTTTTGGATACATGTACATCTCCCAGTCATGTATTTCAGGAAGAAACTTTTTACATGTGGAAGTTAGAAAGCAAATTGTTTTATTTTTTACTCACTAGTTTTAAAACTGGTTGTTAGTAATTATTAATTCATCTCATTTACAAAACTCAGTTTCTTAATGAGTAGTTGTACCAGATATATTACAAAAGAGACACTGATATAGCCAGAGAAACATAAATCATTATTAGGGTAGGATTTAGAGGACCTTTGCGATGTATCTTAAAAGAATGGACTTTGTTGGCTATGTCCTGATTAGTAAATAAAAAAGACAAGAACAACTCTATTCTCTACTCTGCATTGGTGAGGCCACAACTGGAATACTGCATCCAGTTCTGGGCCACCCACTTCAAGAGGGACTGGAGAGAGTCCAGCGTAGGGCATCAAAGATGATTAACGGATTAGAGTACCTCCCTTACGAGGAAAGGCTCAAGGAGCTGGGACTCTTTAGCCTGGACAGGTGAAGGCTAAGCTTCAGTGCATGGACCAGGCCTATCTGTGTTTGTTTTATTGACAAGGTTCTTCACATTCCATACTTTTGAGACTTAGTTTGCTTGACTATGCAGATTGAAAATTTGTGAATGTCTGCTTCAAACCTTTTCTTATTTGCTCACGGAAAGATCTTAAAACATCAGAGAAACATATTTTTGTGCTACTTTTCAGGCAGCTTTGATTTTTTCAGCTACAGGAAGTCCTCCTTTGTGTTAATACCAGATAGGGAGAAATCCCAGTTCTTGAGAATATATGGTGTATATTTTCATGCGCAACAGTAAAAATAGAAGACTGCACTCAAAACAAAACAGAATTCTTGACTTCATGTAGTTACATCATCTTTTCCACTGGGAAGAAAACTGAGACTGAATGCTCATTAAAAATCCTTGCCCCAAGGTCAAATGAATAATTTTGCCTTTGATTTCAGTAGGTTCAAGCTCTTTTCCCAGATATGTCAGAATTGTAACCATTTTTAGTATATCAAAAAGAGACGAAGAAGGGATATTCTAGATAACTCTGGGAATAATGAAATACTGCTACAGGCAGACTAATATAGAGAAATTTTTTCTCTCCAAGAAAAAGGACAGAAGATTCATCTTTGAAAAAAGAACCTTATTTGATCAAACTTTTCCTTTCCTATTTCAAAATGTGCTGTCACATAGCAGTCATGTCAGCTGTATGAGTCACCGTAACATTATAGCAATATCCTGAAGTAATGTAATATTTCAAGGGATACCTGGGAAAACAAGTACGGTGTTCATATTGCTAGCAATGTGATTTCAAAAGATCTGTATTTTCTTTAGAAATCAATTTTCCAGTTCTGTAACAATTTGACCTTAACAACTACAATATTTTCTTGTTATCTTGGGTTTTTCATATATGTTTGAAGAGTAGATCTTAGTGACTTAGAAAGGAAGAGTGATTATTTATTTTCTGTTGTGCCCCACCGCTAATTCCATAGTAGAATTTTCAGATACCCATCTTGAGACTCGTTGGAGATCTGGGGACTCCAAGTGCGTATAAATGCAAGTACAATTTAGGGCAGGTCAGATAGAAGCTTTATTAACTTTGATCATAATGAGCAAACATTCAGACAGCATCTCCCCCTCTGCTCCCCTGTTCATGTTTAGTTAGGAACATTTTAGTTAGGATAAATTTCTCAGGAAGACCTCTCAAATCTTAAATAATAACTTTACCACCACAGACCACATCCAGATTTATCTGTGCTTAATGTTAAACTAAATTTGTGTCTGTAGGACTTTTTATGGAAAGCCTGATGCTTACTTTTCCAGAGCTCCAAACTGCTGAACTCTTTTACCCTCTGACACAGTGGTGCTATACTTTTGGGTAACAGTAGAGCTCTGAGAGGTCAGAGGTACTCAGTAGAATTGACTTAATCTCGCTCAAGTCCAAACCACTTTGGCATTAATTGCAAGAGCAATCACAAGCCTGTCTGCAAAATACTTTTATCTATAAACTACACCTACATTTGTTATACCCCAAGGTATAACTTGCATTGTCAAATCTGCACAAGTAGTGGCTACACTCCTGATATAGAATGTGAAATGCTGGTGGGGAAAAACTATGCAAGTCTTTGTTTAATACTTGCTGCTTTTGAAAATTTTGTGTCTGTTCATAATGTTATTGGAGAAGTGGATTATGAATCCAAATATTTACCAAACAAATTCCTACTCCCCATTCAGCAGTTTCAGGAAAGTAACATTATTATAGCAATACAATAAATACATTATTTCATTGTAATTAATCCTTACTAGTGTTCAGACTATGACTTATGCCAAAGAATATCAGGACAAAGGCAACACCCTGATTCAGGGCAAGTATATCAGAGGAGCCAGTGGGATCCTAACATTATTGAAAAGCATAAGAAAGAGAAAGATCAGCATGAAGAAGAGGATGAAGAAGAAGATGAAGAGCAGGAAGAAGAAGAGGTAAATATTGCTAATTTCTAAAGAGTGCAAAGTATTATAATGTACTTTAGACAAAGCAGAACAAATTCCAATATTCTAAAATATCACCATACTACATTATGAATTAATTTTGCTGAACTCTAATCTTAATGTAGTTTCTGTTCTGCTTTAAGAGATGTGGGATAATAATTAAATGGTAGGTTTAAATGACAGGAAATGGTGATTATTGTATAACTGAACCTGGATTCAGTTTCTAATTCAAGTCACTGAACCGTTTCTTGCTGTAAGTTAAAAGGGTGTATCAGGATAATGATGGCTCTATATTGTCTAAGCAAATAAGAGTTCTTAATTTTTGTTTATTGTACCAAGTTTTACTGGTATTTGCAGCATACTTGTTTGTTTCCTGGTTTTGGTGTCAGACTACTACAAAAGGGTATTTTTTATTCTTTTTTTGTCATGAAGGTATTAATTTTGAATTCAGTTTGAATTGTTCTGGTTTATAATTCTGGCCAGAGACTTATCAATGCAAGTTCTAGGCACATTCGTCTCAATTTGCAGAAACTGCACTTCATCAAGATAGGATCAGTGTCAGCAATCACTGAGCTAATACTCATTGCAATACTCTGGAAAGCTACTTTATTTACCTTTGAGTAAGGCAAAAATTAGTTAGTACATTTGTTTATTTCTGTATCTTGAAGTATTTAAATTTTCATTCTGCAGACTGCAGAAGATCCACTTAAGATGTCAACATTTTTGCATCAATTAGTGCAGAGGCCTGAAGATATTCTTGAAAATGCTGAGGAAAGAATTGGAATGTATAAGGATATAATGCTTCATCCTTTAGAAGTAAGAAAAAGCAAAATGTTATGATCATGCATAACAAAAGATTGTTTAAAATATCTTGCACTATTTTTTACTTTTTTTCTTTTTTACTCTGAGGTTTATTGTATGGAGGTGGGCACAAGGCATGCTACAACATATCCCCAAGATCTGAAATTCATACTGAAATCAATGGTACAAAATTGTCATCTGTAGGTGTTGTTTCTACTCTGTAGCCAAGATAAAGTAATCCACTTTGAGTTTTAAAAGTGAAACCATACCTGCCACCACAGACACTTCCTTAATCTAGGAATGAAGTACTTAAAGAGCCCAGTGTACCATCACTGTTACCAGAGTCAGTTCTAGCATGCAATCCCCTAAGAAATCTGCATTTTGCATCCATTGCCTTCCACTACAATAAATTCCCTTCCTCGCCAGCTTCATTGCCTGCAGATTTTTATACCAAATAATTAGCCCATCAGTTTGCTTTATCACCTGTTTAATTTCTGAAGCTGTACCTTGTTTTTTTCTTTCCTTGTTGTGTTCAGGAAAATTGGATTTACTATGTCTATCCCCCCAAAAAACCCAAACCAACCAAAAGAAAAAAAAAATACCCAAAAAGATCCAAGTCCAAAGCAATAATTTGTTCTTTTTTCAATCTCTTGGTATGAGCAACAGAAAAGCCTAATATATTTGCTGCAAACTTGACAATTAATTTTATTCATGCCCTTCAATTCCCTACGGATTAAATAAACATGTAGATAGAATTGTGTAAAACTCGTATAATGGTCTTTGTTAGAATAACAACTCTGTTATTTCTGTGAAGGGGAAAGCAGAAACTGTCATATTGTTAATCATTATACAATCTCACATAAACAAACTAATGGAAACTTGCTTAGATTAAATTACTTTAGAACGTACAGCAAACTTCCAACAGTTTCAACAGTAGTTGTTAGTTCTTACTTAGATTTCACTAATGATAAATATGTTGGTGAACATATTTATCAAACATATATTAAAAGAGCAGAGCAGCCTATCATTAGCCCAGGTAGAGGTTCAGATGATGAAAATAAAAAAAAAATAAATTTAAAAGCTTATGAGATGTGCAGTTTGCACTGTACTGGGACAGGTAGATAGAACGAACTTTGGAGAACAGACTGATTTCTTGATAAGTTGTTAGGATGAAATTGAGTAGAAATAAATGTGAAATTATTACAGTTAGGGAGGAAACCTAATGTACAACAACAACATGAAATAATTGGCTACACCAAGGTACTGCAGACAATCTGCAATCTGTGGGATTTTAGTTAGCCATAAACCGAGTCAATAAATGTGCTGCTATTGTACAAAAGCAAATATTATGGATGTATTAATAAGACCATTGTATATGAGAAACACAAACTATTTTCTTCTCTGCAGAAGAGTATTATAAAGAAGTAATTAGTTATCTATTTCTGCCAAAGACAGAACAAATGATTTAGAGTACAGAAGACTTAGACTAGACGCAAAGAAATGAACTGTGACCATAAGCGTAGCGAAGAACTGGAACAGATTACCTAGAAAGCTGTGAAGTGACCCTCACTAGGCTTTTCTGGGGTTAGAGTTAGAGACATTAACAACAGATATGGGATATCTATTTCAGTCTAATTTCTTATTTACCAATGGGAAAACTGGAAGTAAAGAAAAATCAAATGTTACAGAAACTGAGTCAGGACCAAAATAAAAAGATTGGTCTCATGGCTGATATTTCCAAGAAATCTGTTAATTGACATTGTCACTGTTTTCCAGCAGAGCATTGATGTAGTTAGACAATTAGAAGTTGTTCCATACACAGAATGTTCCTGTATCTAGATACTTTGTACCTGTCTTGCATTTTAGCTATGGTATCTAATCTTTTTTTTTCCCTGAACCTATTGCAACTCCAGTTTTGGAATTCTCTCTGTATTTATCCATCACCAAATAAAAGTTTCCCTCCAGAAGATTTTACAAGTCACCAGTACAATGAATCTTAGTTCTGCTGAAGTCCACAGGAGTCTAGCCATTGATATTTATAGGAACAGCATGACCTTTGATGTCACTATCAGGTTAACTACTCAGTTGGCATGTATGTTTTTGTTCTTAAACAGGACTTGATGGCTGAACACGATTCCCAGTATCTTATTGAACTGGATGGAAATCAGCAACCAGATGATCTCTTTGTTGTAAGCTATGCACAAACTTAGTTAACCTATACTAGAGAATAATTACTCAATTCTGTGGATGGTTTTCTTTATTAAGGTGTTGGCAAAATTTTAAACTGATTTATTTACTATTAGAAAACATGACCTTTGCAATGCTTGCTTTTGTTGCTCTATTAAAACAATTATAAGATTCACTGCACTGCCCCCAGGCTTACATATACGTTACATATTTTCAAGGAGGCTACAAACTCTTTTAGTATATCTGTCTCGTTTTAGCTCTTTATTTTGTGTATTAGTGTAAAATATCATTATTAACATTAGAACTTAAAACATTTTCAGTACTATGTACTTACAGAATTGACTTATTTTCTGCTGATGTCTAAAATAATGGCAGAATTTTTGTGAACTTTGTTATTGTTTTACGGTGTAATAGAAGACACTTCATTCTTTTAATGAATTCTGCTGAGAGCTTGTGTCTAGATTTTTAGCTCATTACAGCAACTCATTCTCCTTCTTAAAAATCCTGCAGTGATGAAATTTGAATTCTCTGCATCAGAAATAAGAGTTGCTTCAAATCAGAACCCAAACTATAAGGTTGAAAATGAACTGAGAGGTTGTCTTTGACAACGTAGGCAGTGAGCTACTCCTGCAGTTTCCCCTCTGTTGTTAGAAACAAATTGAGTCAATTACAATTCCGTAAGTATTATTTCAATTTATGCTTACCTTTACTACCAAGAGTAATCCTATAGGAAAAAAGCCCAATTAATTTTGCAGAGTTGGAACATAAAATTTCCTCATTTATAATGTTTGTGAACATTGCAACAGAAGATTTATAGTAAAGGCAATCAAGTTGTGTAATGATTCCAAACATTTTACCTATAAGTAAGGCAAAGGATGAAACTAGTCCAAACATGACAAAATTTGCTTTTTCATTTAAAGAACTCTTGCATACAAGTAGGATTACATTCAGGAAATACTTCAATTAAATTTTATATCATCTGATTCTCATTGGCAGACACCTGGTTCACCTATCTTTTTAAATAAATTACCCAAAGCTGTATTACTTCTGGGTGTGCATAATCTCATGTCCTAAAGAGGTTTTCCTCATTTTCAGATGGGAGCTTTTCTGAGTATTTTCACTGCTTTGTGGGAAAGAATCCTTCACAGCCCATTACTTTAGAAGGCTTGGCATTCACAACATAATGAGGCTGTGGTTCAGCATTTTACACTGCCATGTAGCTTGTTAAAACTCAGCTCAATAACTAGCTTGACTCCAAGATAGAAACTGGACCTTAGTGTATATGTAGCCATTATATAAATAGTGAGTTACAATTTCAGAAATACTTCGGGGGTCCTTTCAGATCACAAAAGCACTTCTGATTAGTACTAAGTCAAGAATTATTTTCTCTTCAGTCAGTGGTAGTTCGACTTCAATCTCTGGGTTTTCGAAATGCAGCTCCCATAACTAGACTTCAAAGTCAGCAAGAAGAAACGCTGGAGGGATTGCAAAATGTAAGTATGCTTTTCTAAAATGTGATTGATTGCAATAATTATTTTAAAAAAATATTTTCTACTGTAAGCTTATAACATCTTTGTTTCACAGCAACCAGATTGTTTAACCTTGCAACAAGGGCATTTTTTGAGCCTTCATTTTCTAAAATCTAAATTTATGATAATTCTAGTGCTGAAATCCACTTAAAAGAGCGTGAAAATAATAAAGTCTGTCATTAAAAAAAATAATTAGGTGATTATAATAAAATTTTGAATAAAATGTTTGTTTCAGCAGTGAAGGAAAAAAAAATTCCTTCCAAGAAAACAAAGAAACTTTAGCCAAAGTATAACAACTTCAACAGCTGACTCTTAGCTCAGTCTTCACTCTTTTCCTGAATGAGAAACAACATGCTCATACAAATTTAGCAACATCCTGCATAGCTGAAATCACATACATTGTATTTTCTCTAATTAATTAGAACATGACAAATTAGTGCTGATTTTTTTCTGAATCATGACAACTGTAATTTGTGTCCCTTAAAACTGAGAAACAGGAGTCTTTGCATAAATGTGTTTGCCTATATTCGCTTGCAGTCATCTTTCCTGTTTCTTAAACAAAACTTTGAATATATAAATGAAAGTGTAAATGGGAGACCCCTCTACACATTTTCAGAGAAACTTCTCTCCCTTCACTTTTCTTTTTTCTCAGTTTCTGACCAATTCACAAGTGAAGGACTTTCTGTGTCAGAGGTCATCTATATTATTTAATCTGTGTGTGTGTCTGTGTGTAAGCTTTTAGCATCCACAGTGTTTGGAGCAAGGAATTCTGCTGCTTAATTTGACATTATATACATAATTGCTTCCCTTTGTGTTGCACCTGCCATCTTTTAGCTCAGAGTCCTCCAGTTGTTGATATGCAAAAGTCAGTAAATAGTTTTATTCTCTGTATTTGCCCTTTAATAGGGCATATTAATATGCTCATGATTTCAGACTTCTGTGCTGTTCTTACACAGCTGTCTTTTTCCTGGTCTGAAGAGTTCCAGTCTAATCTTATTGCTTCTTACATGAAAATTTTTTTGTGTGATTGATCAGTTATATTACCTTTTTCTGAAATTTTTCCAATTCTAATGACTACTTTTTCATATTAGGGTAGCAGAATGCACATAGCATTAAAAATGATGGCAGGATTTATACAATAAAACAAATCTTTATCTTCTGTTCTCTCTTTGCTAAACATTCCAAATATTCAGGTCAGTTTTCTGACTGTTCTTGGACATTGACCAGATGTTTTCCTTGATGCATGTATTATAATTCCAAGATCTATTCCTGAGTAGTGATAGTCAGTGACAACTCATCATTTTCTGCGTTAAACTGCGATTTTAATGCCTGGCTTCCTAGATTTAGTTCTTCACAGCCAGCACTTGTTCGTACTTTTCTGAATAATTTAGAGTCACCATAAACTTTATGATTCACTCACTATTCACCTTCTGTAAAAGCTCTAATAAATTTATTCGCATCACACAACATTTCTGCATGCCTAAAAGAGATATTTTGGCTTTGCTATTCCCCCACATGGTTCTTTCTTCATCCCCTTTTGAAAAAATCTTGGCCATTTTTGTCATCCTCAATAAATGGCTGATTTGTACATCTTTATTATTTTAAATTTCTGAAAATAATAAATGAAGCCTACAGAAACTATCTTAAGTACTATTTTTATTAAATAAAATTGAAAAAGTACATAGTTTCTCCCTAAGATTGTCCTAGAATTTTAAAATATGTAAATTTTAAAAAAATATTCTAAAAAGCATGATGTGGGTTTCTTTTTAGGTTTGCTTACTTTCCAAAAAATATTTTTTAAAGGGCTAGAAACAAGGCATATGTAGCTTCAGACAAAAATTACATGTGCTGTTATTGCTGTTTTAATAAACAGGATGAACTTTTCCGGGTTCTGTCATCTTGCGCACTAATTGCACGCAGATATCGATGGCGTAGAAGCAGGTGGGGCCAAGCATGTCCTGTGGCTCTAAAGGAAGGTGATATTGTAATGGGAAACCCAGACTTAGCTGTCAGGTTAGCAGTATTTAACACCTTTTATTTTTATTTCTATTTTATAAACAACTGCTTTTATCTGTTACCTTATCTTCTGTTTTAAGTTTTCTAGGTAAAATGTACATACTGTCATCCCCAAAGGCATTGAAAGCATTTATGTTGAATCCACGGCCTTACCTGTTACCACCAATGCCACTTCCTCCTTGTAAAATACTAGTATTTGGTCCTCCGTTCTCTGGAAGAACAACTATTTGTAACCTAATTGCACACAAATATAAAGGAAAGGTAGGTTTATAAATGTCTTGCGTAACAAGGGTATCAGCTAAGGCTTGGGAATCAGTTAAGCACATTCAGTTGTGTTATTAACATGCACATTACAGAGGAAACATAGTAATTTAGTGAAATTCATTTATATAAAAGTAGCTACAGTTCAAAAATATTTTTATTTATGTGTCAATTATTTGTCTTAGCACAATAATATTAATAACTTTTGTATCTAAGGTAATTAAATGTAAATGAAAATTAGGAATTATTTTTTCCACAAGATAAAACCCCTGAACTTGAATAATTTGTCAATTTTTCTGAAATTTGCCCAGCTTTTTCAAATTTATTTCATTAAATAGAAGTTGGATCAGATGCTTTATTTCTCTTGTGTGGTATTTTTATTTTTTCAAATAATTTCCCTAGGTTCTTGATATGGCCAAACTCATTCAACCCCATATGGAAGAATTAAGAAAAGAAAACATTGAACAAGTGCGAAGGGATACAGTAGAAGAGGCTATAACAGCAGTAAAAAATAGGTTGGAATTAGAAAAACAGACAAGTGAATCAGGTGAATAAGGTGTTTTGTGGTCTTTGAAGCTATCTTATTTGCTTTAGATTATTTAACTGAAGTAATTGCTGTCACTTGAACTTATAAAATGCTACAGAAGTTGTTACAGTTGTGCATTAAATATAAACTAAAAGAACATGCAGTGAAGGGTATATATGAGTAGAATTCAGTATTTTTTATATTATATATAATCCTCTAAAGTTGAGGGCCATATGAAAGAAGGAGTTCTGTGAGCTATTTTTGAAAGAAGAAATTGTTTCTGACTGATACGGGTTGGAAACTTTCCATTTGAATGACTTTCTGATAAGTTAAATATCTGCAAAATTGGAATTTTCTTCAAGAAAGCAGTTTGTCGGCTAGACTGATACAAACCCATAATCTACAGATTTTCCACTTTGGAGCAGCCTTCCTGCCTCAGATGGTACATTCAGAAGACTCTAGCTCTGGTCACACTTAGAATTCCTAAGCTGCCCAGGTTTTTGCAGTTTGATGAATTCAGAAAATATTTTGAAAAGGTGAAAACAATATGTTCTTTTAAAATCTGTTAAACAAAATTTGGGTTTTCTTTTTGCAGGAAATTTTGTGGGTTTTTTCAAAATTATTTCTTTTCTATTGAATTGGAGCTACCCTTTCCAGGTACCTCTAGTTGTAGTTCAAATGGAAAATCAAGACATTTTGCTTTATTTAGCTAAGCAAGGAATCACTGTATTTGATTTATTTGTGTTAGATACATATCTAACAAGAAGTCAGTATATTCCTCTGGTGCTGCAAGACATAGAAGCTGACAGTGATACAAAAAAAGCATTGGTATTACAGTAAGAATAATGTTAACTATGACACCAAAATTAAAACCATTAAACAGCGTTATGTTCCAGAGTCCTGGCTATGTAAATGCTTTTGAGGACAGGTATGTGAATCATATTAGGATTAATGAGAACTTATTGCTGTTTAATAACCTTGGAGACTCAAGCAATTTTATTGCAAGACAGAGCCACAAAGAGGTGAAGGGTGTAAATTGTCATAGAGTAAAGTAACAAAGCTTCAGAAGGGGAAATTAAATATTTTCAGAAGCTTGAATCTAGATCTAAAGGTAACTATCCCAGAAAGGGTTTTCTATTCCTAACAATTTTTTTTGGTAAATTCTGCCTTTTGAGAGAATTATAGAAAATCACTAAAAATTGTGCAAAAGACTTGTATCAGTTTCATTAGGTAAATGACTCCCTGACTGTCCTGAGTGCTCCCAAATCCAGTTCAGGGATAGGCAGTGATGCTACAAAACTTCACTGAAGCCTTCAGAATTTCTGTCTACTGTCAGAGTAGGTGAGGAGGTGGAAGCAGTTGGTGCTAAGGACTCAATATCCATGTCATGCACAGAGGACTTTCAGACTAGCTGTATTGTGATCTCTTGGGCTGAACATTTAATGGTTTCAGCATAGTAAATGTGCAGCTGGAAGGAATCAATTAGTTTGCATGTTTCGATACTTCTTTGCCATGTGTACCATGGGAAGGATCAGGAGATTCACTTAAAAAATATTCTTCTGATTCAAACTAAAAAGGTAACATATACACGTACTCGGAGGGTCCAGTTTGTTAATGTGCTTATATGACATCCAGCTCAAACAGACCACATTGTTCTGTTTTGGGGGGGAAGTAGGGGAGGGTATTAAATCTGTTGAACTGGAGAACTGTTCAGGACTTGTGTATTTTTTAACTCTTTTCTGGCTTTTGTCATACTTCTGATCTTTTCTTTTAAGGGGAGAAACAGGCAATTAGTACTGCTCAAGAGCCATTTATTTCTGACAGGCTGATGGGTACTACTCTTGCCTTCTCTAGGGCTGGAAAGTGCTTGTGATTCCTAGGAGGTCTGTTGGGGGATTCCACAGATTGGGAGACTGCAGATGAAGAGTGGACTGACATGTAGCTGGCTTAGTCAGATGGATTTTGTAGTGAAGTATTTGGAGAAAAGGGGGTTTTACTGATCTAGTTTCCTGTGAAATTAGTATGATTTCAAAACTACAGGAGACTTGTGAGTACATAGTAGTGTCAAAGAAGCAGATAATTCTGAAGAAACCACTAAAACTAGAGAGGGAATAAACTTGGAAGAGAGGAATACAATAAAATCTGCCATCATCAAAGGTAAAAAGTAAATCTTACCTGTTTTAAACATGTCATTCCATGCCTTCAGCGTGTCTTGCAAAATAAAAACAGAAAGATTTTTTTTTTGTCATTTACACTTGTAGGACTATTTAAAATTTTTTCCTTGTTGCTGCAACTGTTTTGAGAAACCTAAAATAAAATGGGTAATTTTGTCATTGAAAGATATCAACCAATTAATGCCGTGTTAGTGCCCAGGCTAGAAACCTCGTCTCTGACCTTTTTTAGAGCTAAGCATGTATTTTGATGAAAAGTTTGGTATTTTCACTTATGTATCTTTTTATAGCATAAAATTGTTTCAGAATTTTTAAATAGATAAGTAGAATAGGTGTTAATTTGCACACAAACAAAAAAAAAATAAGTGAAGCGAGGAACTAAATTCAGAAGTGGGAGTTTTTGCTGCTTGAATTGAGGTTTTTTTCAGAATGAAAAGACTTAGTAAGATATTGTCCCTTTCCCAGGGAGCTTGATAATGTGTAAGTTTATACATGCAAAAAAGTATC
Source organism: Gallinago undulata (assembly GCA_026546715.1). Lineage (NCBI taxonomy): Eukaryota > Metazoa > Chordata > Aves > Charadriiformes > Scolopacidae > Gallinago > Gallinago undulata. The sequence goes on from JAOTQQ010000023.1 coordinate 71,399,026, forward strand.
AACACAGTCAGTGAGAAATCTTGGCATAATTACAGAAAGTAAATATGGAATTTTTTCCAATAGTAATATTGTATTTGCATAAAACAGTCCTTCACCAAATTTTATCTAATTAGTATGTAAGCTATGAAATAACTCTGAGTGTTCCTTAATATTTTTTTTAAACAATTACAGTCCATTGTGTCAGCAATCAATAGCAAAATATGGATCCAATATTAATGCTTTATGCATCTTAGGGAATTCAGGCCTCTTGATTGTTGACAATATACTGGATGTATGATTTGTACTGATTTTTAAATTAATCTGGACAACCTTTTGATTTAGGAATCAAAGAAATCAGATCAAAGGAAACTCTCAGGTGCTACAGGTGCCTGATTGTTCTAGTACACAAATGTAATTCCATTCATATTGAAATAATATTTCACTTACTGACAGAAAGTGCTGTACAGTTAAAAGGATTTTTTTCAATGAGAGAATAAAATAAGATCTTAAAACTTATCTTTATGAAATACCCTCTAGTACTGCATTCAGAAGAACTGGTATTTGTTTCTCAGTATGATTGTGTAATATTGCTTAAAGCGACTACTGCACTGTAATTATGAATTGGCTGGATCTAATTTGCCTAGCAGTTATTCCTTACCAGAGGAAATCAGTATTTCGGAATTTAAAGCACTTTGTGAAGTGCTTTAAAAATATCTATATTGTTAGGAATGTCAGAGATAACTGCTGACCACCCAGAAGTTCAAGCGATGGTAGAAGAAGCCATAAAAACTGGATCAGTCTCTGAAGTTACACTGTCACCTGAAAAATATGCTGAAATACTGGAGACAGCTATTGCAGAGGTAAAACAAGTGCTATATAGCAAAGCACTTTTTTCTAAGAGCAACCTGTAATAGTTTATACATTATCGATGTATGTTCTAAATTTTTCTGTTTGAAGGATCAGTTTAGTTTATATTACATAGTCCGAAGGCTTACACAGGATTGAGGAGAGACTGAGCAATATGAAAGACAAATCTATTGAGGACTATTGCATACATATATATAAAAATTGTTTCTGTTATGGAAAATACTGGGGCTACAAATTGTTAAAGGTTGGGAGAATTAGCTGAGGAAAGTATCACTGTATGCTTGTCCTATTCTCATTCTCTTTGTCACTGTTAAAGAGCTCAACACCAGATAGAAGTATTTGAAAATAATTGTATATGAAGGTTTATCCAAGAATGTTGACTTTTTTTAAAATTTGTTCACTGGTTTGTAAGTATTGAAGCTGGAATCTAAATTTTTTATAGGCAGCCTTAAAAAACTACTGGTATGTTAAACTCTTTTTGTTTAAAATGTTTTTATTTTATTCAGGCACATAAAGTTATAAATGTATTTCTTTTTATTGACCTGAAATATGACAATATTTCATTGAAATATTGAAAAGACAATAGTGAAAAATAATATTTAGAAAATCATTTTATATCGTGCAGTCTTTTTGAACAGCTCACAGACTATCTTAGTCTTCTTATGTTATTGAACCTGACATTTTATAACAGCTTATGAAGAAGAACAAAGACAGGTTTCCTGGTGCTCCAGAAAAAGGAGGATGGGTAGTGGATAATTACCCTCTGTCAGTAGATCACTGGTCAGCTTTATCAGAAAAAGGACTTTTACCTGACACTGTTGTCTGTCTGAAGGATACAGAAAAAGATGGTTAGTAAATGTCCACTATTGAAACTTAATATTATTTTTTTCTGTGTTGATATCCATATATAAAGCATGCTTATAAGAAAAACTAGTAATTATGTACCATTTATAAAGTTTCAGGGGTCTAGAGAAGGAAGAATCCAGTGAATCAAGATGGGTAGCCCAAATTTCTTACAATTTTAATTAAGGTAATTGCACAGAATTGAAAACAAGAATGCATTACGAAAGCAGTAAAGAAAATTCCTCCTATTTATAATCCTATTTACAATTACCTTTTATTTACAATCAGCAGTAAATACCACTGGACTCTTGTAGTTTCAGACTTTTGTATTCTGTATCTGGCTGGCCACCAGCTTTCAATGTGGCTCTCAGTCCAATTTCCCTGCCTGCACATTGATTTCTCTACTTGCAAAATCAGGTTGTAGTTATGAACTTTCTTTTCTTGAGAGAAAAGGAGAGGAGAAACACAGGTGTATTCTGTTCCCCATCCTGGGGTCAAAAAAAAAGTTGAGCATCTTCTTATCCAGATTGGTACAATTGCTCAGTACTCATGAATTCAGAGGAAGGGATTTTTACTTTATTGTTTCAAGCAGGAAGGAAAATTGGTACCAGGCATGAAAAATTGAACAGGTTCATACACTGTTAAAAGGTTTGCCTTCCATAGCATGTCTTAATGGATTATGCCTCTTGATTCATACCACACCACAGTTTTCATTGGCCTGTAGCAACGTTTGATTATTAGCTGTTCAACCTAGTACATTATCAAAAGGTCTTTCAGTAGCAGGAACTTCCCTTCAAGAAAGGAATGATGGGTTTATTCATATTTAGTTCAAGAGAGCTCAGTAGCTGCCCGATATTAGAATCAGTCCAGAGAGCTTTAGATATCTAACTTTATCTCAGTTTAAAATTAGCTAAAAATACATTTTATGTCGGTTGATGATAGTGATTATGTGAGATATGAGAGGAACAAGTATGACTAAAGTGAAGTGAAAGAGACAAGATCATAATATCTGCTATAAAGTTTGCCTGAAGTATAGCTTTTTACTTATGGATACATTTCATTGAATCTAGTTGTTTTGTTTCATTTTGGGTTTTTTTTCATTTTATTTTCATTTGGGCAATTATGTTTATTTGATTCCCACTGCTTTCTGTTGCTTAAATAGTAATGTAGTGTGGAGTATAAATTTTCACAGAATTTTGAGTCATTTCTTTATAAGCTATTCCCTGAACTAGTCTAAACTAGCATAACTCTGCTGATGTAAATAGATTTCAGCCACACAACCATATATCATAAATGTATTTGCCAAAGGTAATAAGTCAGTAGAGTTCCTAGTAGGAACAGAATATTCTTCATTTCTGTAATAGTACAGGTATGTACATTCTTTATATTTTTATTTTAATGTTTTTTAGTTTGTTTCTTCATCATTTTCTTCATGCATATACAAACAAAATAAATACCAGAGTAATGAATGATATACAGAAATATAAGACAAATCCTTTCAGTGTTCTCTTCCCTTACAATCTTCATCATAACCTTCCCATATCCCAGACTCAGTTTATTAATTGCTTGAAATTGAAAACAAAGCTCTAAAAACTTAGAAAGCAACAGTATAATAACACTTCAGTAGTCTATGTGCTTTTTCTTGGCTTTAAAAAGTAGGAGGAAAGGTGTCTATGATGTATTAAATAATTTTCCTAACTCAAATAACTTTAGTTTTATATAGATGCATAGAACTCATTACTGTTGTGCAATTGTACTGCAGGAGCTTGTATACTACACAGAACATACTTAGCAAATAAGGATGAAATTAACTCTAAGATTTTGAAAAGACTAACAGATGAAGCATTAGAAAAGAAAGAAGAAGAAGAAAGGTAAAATATTCCAAATGTCTAAACATATAAAATAAGCACAAGAAAATTCTAGCCTTACTTTGAGTTAAAAGTGCATTTATCAACACAAATGTACTAAAAAAGTACACTAGTTGTGATGTATAGGAAATAAGCCAGTATGTATTAACTTTGGGAAATATCTCATTTAGATCAGTAAGTATGGTAGTAGAAGATTCTCTTGCTAAATGCATTTTTATTAGCCTTTCATTAGTCCAGCCTTTTGTTGCAATGACACAATAACATTTTACATGCTAAAACATATTTGATTTTTGTTTTGTACAACCCAAATTATATTTCAATCCCCAACATTATATTTCCACATCTTTACTTTACATTTGATATCTCTGCGACTTGCTTCAGTAGTCTTTATATTAGCCTTGAGATGAATAATATTTTACTTGCAGAAGAAAAATGCAAGAAATACTGACATCAGAGGAAGAGCAATCTCTACAGGCTGCTGAGGAAAGAGGTGAGATTATGCATCATTTGACTTCTATGTTACCAAATTATGTATTTCAAATAATTTAAGAATTTGAGTTTTATGCAGATTTTACAGGTTTGACTTCCTTTTTACATTCAGAATCTAGAAAAATGATTTTATATTACTGTCTTCCTTCACTGATTCAGGCACTCATTTCTATGTGTCATTTGTAATGGATGCTACAGAACAGAGATGTGTATTAAATCAACTAGTACAGTTATGGTTTTCAATAAATCCAAAGGACAGGACTCTGTATCTCCTCTAGAAAGTTTTCTAAGTGGATTATTAACTCTATTGAAACTTCCTACTCATGAAAAATTTGTATCCCCCTGTAATTTAGAAAACATTGTTGGAACTTAGCCAACGTCTGATAAGAAAATCACAAAACAATGAGCAAGCAGTGTGCTCTTGTGGCCAAGAAGGCCAACGGAATCCTGGGCTGCATAGGGAAGAGTGTGGCCAGT
>JAOTQQ010000023.1:71403648-71515689 GCA_026546715.1 Gallinago undulata
CTGCTTCAGCAGGGGAGTTGGACTAGATGATCTCTATGGTCCCTTCCAACTCTAAAAAAAATTCAGTGAAAATTCAGTGAAAACTGATTCTCTGTTCTTCCTCCAAGAAGCTCAGCCTGAAGCAATTAAAGAGGATTGGAAATTATTTTAGGAGTGGCTCTCTCTCAACGTGTATTAAGAATTGCTAAATCTAATAGCATCGTACATTGTAAGATGCTGAATCCAGTAGCTCAGTAGAGGTGAGACTGCAGCAGCTCCATGTCCCCAGAGCCATGCAGTAATGTATCTGAGCATGTATTCCCATTTCCTCTTTCATCCTCATCTTACTCTTTAATCCAAGCTTGTTCCTCCCAATACACTTTGATCCCTCTTTCTCCTTGCCTTTGGTCCTTCTCAATAATGCCGCATAATATTAGAAGTCTTTCACAATCCTAAACTGCTTTTCCTAGCATCCCTATGCTAGGGATGAATCTACAGGGTATGAATCTCATCCCCTTCAGCCAAGGACAGCTTCTCTGGTTGACTCTTCTCAATAGATCTCACACCCAGACAATGCCTTCATCATCCTCTTTTAATGATCCTGAGGGTAGCCAAGTCAAGGTTATATTTGTTCTGATTAGCTTACTGGGGTTCTTCCATCTGTCATTGTTCCTCTGTTCTTTTATGCTTATGGAGATTAGCCTTTAATGACATAACCTAACAATATAAAAAATAACAGAATTATGACTATTAAATGAGGTTTTCCCTCTAATAAAAGTGTTAACAAAACATTTAGGGTAAAGTCTTTCTTTGCTTCTTTATGTACTGATAGAACCACATACTTTTGTTTAGCCACTCTTTATTTCCTGTAAAGATCCTACTTTTTTATCAGAATTGTGCTATGCTTTGCTTCCAGCAATGAAAATATAATCGTCCTGGCCGAGACTGAATAATATGTCAAAAATAGGCTGGATTTTTGCACTTCAGACAATTATGTCAGTTGGGTTGAGGTTTAGCATTAATTCCAGTTATTTTCAATGTTTTAAAATCTCAACAGTCAAAAAAGGTTGCAGGGTTGTACTTTCCTCTTTACCTTCTTTAATCACTGCCTACTTTGTTAGAAGAACGTCACTGTGTGATTTGGATCTGCTGTTTCTGTAGAAAAATATTATGACCAATCTTAAATTCTCTATTGTCAATACGTCTCATATACGCTTTCTTTCATTAGCCATTCTGGCATATACTTTACTTGTATATAACAAGGGCTATGTCCTAAAGGACAGAACATGATAACATGCTTTTAATTTATTTAGGTAACATTTCACCTACTCTGAAAACATACTCCAGCTTTGTAGGGTTCTTTAAATTGCATATAAACTTTTGAAAAGTTCTACATTATAACTTTTTACAGTTTCTAATAAAACACATAGCTCTTCTGCAAACTGAATGAGTTCTAAAGTATTAAATACAAAGGGTTCTACACAGGTACTCTATTATCTCTGTCTCAACAAATTTCATCTTAGTCTTGAATATCTAACTCATTTTGATCTGAGTGAGTACATCAAAACAATGATTATTAATGATAGAAGTAATAATATCATATACACACTTGTGCTCTTAACACGTGGAAAGTCCTGTTCAGAGAAAATCATGTTTTTCTATGCCTACGTTGGATTTCAATAATAAAATACTGACTCACCAAAACAGTTCAGTCATGCTGCTCTTAGCCTGACATCTGTTTTATTTCACATGTAGTGCCATCAGCACATTGACTGCAGCTTTCCTCCCATGTGACATGTCTTTACAAAAATATAAATGAATTATATGTTCACAGTTTGGGGGTTTTTTTATATAGCAGTTATGGTATAAAAATGAAAACTCAACAAAACACTCCAGCGCCCCAATCATGCTCTGTTGATGTCTCATATTAATAAATGTGCATTTGAATAATTGCAGTTTATGTAACCTCGGTGGAACACTGAAGTAACTGGGATTGCTTCAGGACTGTACACATTCAGATTCATAATATTGTTTGTGTTTAAAAGGAAAAAATGGTTCCGGTAATGAGCAAGGTACTTAACACGTGTCTTATTGAGAGTCAAATTAATTGAGAAGGAGACTTCAGGTAAATTTAACAAATTTATTTAAGGGAGTTAGAAAGTTCAATGCTGAAAATGTCTCTTGAAGGTACACAAAACAATTTATGTTGTAAATCTTGTTTGGAATCTCTAGCTGAAAATTATAGCCCCACATCTTTTTTCATGTCCTTTGATGCAATAATTCTGAGCTTAAATTACTTTCAGGAATTTCTTACTGTATTGAAGCATTTTTGCAGCAGCTTTGCATGAGTATGATTTATACTAGGAGACAGTTATATGACTTCATAAGAATGTATTTCAGGCATCATAGAAGAGTTATACAGCTTCAGGTAGATCTGTGGGTTCATTCCAATCTTCCTGAGGTAAAACTTGGAATATTTCTTTCCTGCCATGTTTCAGCAATAAAATATTGCATAGAATTGATCTTGTCTGCTGAAGCAAACTGTTGTCATGGGTTAAGACTTTATTTTCTGTACTTTATTTGTCAGCCCTGCTTTTCTGCCAGAGATTACCCCCTTCCTGAAGCAGACTCAACAGGAGCACACGTTTCCCTGTGCCTCCGTCACTGTAGCTCCATTTGTACAGACCCATCTTCACTGATGCCTCTTCTGCTACTTTTGCTATTTGGGCAGAAGCTCTTGCAAGAAATTTCTGGGTCGGTGGAGCTGGTAATTCCAGCTGCCACCTCCCATGCTTGTCCTTCACAGCTGTTAATATCTGTATTTGTTATAAGCTCTCTAATACTGATCCCAGACCCCCTTTGTCATATTACAGATGGTGGGGCATTGAATCAATACCCATCTCTAGCTTTTATGATATCTTCTTGCTTTTTTATCTTTATCATCATGTTAAATTCAGTAAGGTATTTTAAACAATAACAAAAAATAAATAGAACAATAATTAAACCTGTACATGTTAGGACATTTCCCCTTTAGTCTTTGAAGATAAATGCTTTTTTAAAATCAATTGTAGTTATAACATTTACCAGACAGCTGATATGTGCTCAGTCCTACAGCCTCTAAATATATTTCCTTTGTTTTTCTTGGCTGGTTTACATCCTGATTTGTTTTTTATCTACCTCTAACTGGAGGCTTTTCAGCGAGAGACTTTGAACAAGGACAGTTTATTAATCTACAGACAAGGGATAGCAAATTACTTATAACACAAACTTCAAAGCAAGCTGTAGTGATAATACTTTCACAGTTTCGTCAGTCTTTGAGCAAGGTTTCATGATCTTCAAAGCCACTTTCTGCCCTCCTTCATAAGCCAGATATGACAATTAAATTTTAATACCTGTAATCACAGTATTTTAGGCAGAGAAATGTCAAAATTTGAAACAAAAAGGTTATAAACAAGTTTCTCAGTTAGATCCCAAATACCTTAAGTTCTTAAATTCTTTTAGTCTCTCATTCAGAGAAACAAAGGCTAAGGGGTATTGTTTTAGTACAGCTATGCATTCCTTTGCAGAAAACAAAAGAACAGAAGCCTAAGATTAGAGCTAGCAGCCTCTCTGAAATCTCTTGTCACTTTCTGAACATCTGTAAGAAAAAAGACATCTTCTTAATTTACTTTGTTTAATATCTGTGCACCTGTCTTTGTTGACCCTCTCCAGCACTAGCCTTGTAAGTGAAATCTCTGAAGTGTTTAGACACACTGTAAAAAATCAAACAAGCTTCTGTGCCACAGCTATTTCCCTTGAAGTTTCTAGGACTGTCTGTGATTAAGTTATGTGTGCATGTGAGAATTTGCATGTTGACAGCCTTAACAAAGTGTCTTCCATTTTGCACATGCTTTTCTGCATGTCATTTTCCACTTTGTGTATATTATGGACTCCTGATTTTTTTATTACAGAGCGTCAAAACTCATTTTGCTTGACTGCATTCCTGCACGTAACAAAAATAAAGAAAAGACTAGAATAAGTGAAGAATTTTCTCAATTTGACACATGCTACAGGTTGTGGGTTTTTGTCTGTTAACCATATAAGAAGATGCTTGTTTATGAGATAAAGTTTCCTGATTCTGCATAAATCAAAAATTCAATGCTTCCAACATGTTTTTCATTACATTTATGGTTTCTTTGCCAAAAACAAGAGATGCACATGAAAAAAAATGCTGTGATTTTTGATTTTAGAATAGATTGTGGTTTAATATGATTTGAGTTTTAGGTAATCATAACGTGTTGAGATGTACTAGTGGTGTTTTATTACTCTAACAATGGTCTAAGGACATAAGCAAAACAAGGCTTATAAGAGAAAGTTTTATTCTTCTTTGAACAACTGATACAGTTGGAAAAAAAAGTAGACAACCTTCAGGTGTACAAGCCTTTCTTCAAGTCAGAAGCACTTCTGCTAAATAGGAGCTGTTCTGTAGAACACAAAGTGTGCTCTTTTGCAAGGTCTTGGGTTTGAGTATAGTTTGAGCACAGGACACATACATCATAATGAATGAAAAATATTCTTAGAAGTACTGAAATAAAGTACTTCTCCATTTTATTCACAGTCATGTGGCATCTAATAGATGTTCTGCCTTTCCCCACAGGTCATCAAATATAAGTGTTGCAGTGTGATCCTAAAATATCTTTATTTCTATAGTGCCTCCATCACCCCTCAATGGGTTTGTTAAAGTTACTAATGGTTTTGTTTCTGCCAACAGAATTTGAGGACAATGATGAGCAACTTCCATCTGAAACTGAACAAATACTCCAGGAACAGTCCAGTGACTCTGCAGGTTATGAAAAAGAATCTAAACATACAGGTTGGCCTTGTAACACATGTAATCTCTTTCTTACTAGTTCTCAAGAACTGTATGTGTTCCTTTTCTGCAATATATTTTTATATTGTAAAATATTTTTATTTTTATATTTTACTATATTTGAAGATTGGCTGTAAATATAATTCCTTAACTTTTTTTTCTTTCAAAGCAGTTTATAATTGAATGGTCATGTTAATGTTATTTAAACACTTAGCAATTAAAGGCATGTTGTCATTTCCTGTTAATAATAATGCACAGGTATTTGCACTTTGAGAAACAACAAAACAACAAAATCCCACTATTGTCTCTACTGCCTAAATACCAAATTAGTGAATATGTACAGAGATCAGGGGAAATAACAAAGAAAGTGAGCGTTGCTGAAATCCTAGGTTTACATAGCATCTTGTATTCATAAATCCATGAGCACTCTCTACAGGATGAAGTGATAAGCAAAGGAAATCAGAGCAAAAAAACTAGAACATCAGTCTCATGAATTGTGATCAAAAGGAAAAAAAAAAAACATACAAAGAAGAAAATACCAGGAATAAATGAAAAAAATGGGGGGAAATACCCCCAGAAAATAATCAAATTGCAGTATTTATGAACACTTGTATCTGATTTTAACAAATGGCATTTCTACAGACCAATTTTAAATTAATAATATATCCACATAAATCAGAAATTGCTAGTCCATTCCCTGAGGCAAGGGATCTTGGGAAAAATAGGAATGGATGAATTTTAACTTTGGATATGAATGAACAAGATGTGTCCTGTATTTTCCTTAGTCATCCATTGTCCTACTAACAGCTTGCTAGATTTCACACAGAGTCATATTTTCTTCTTTATGGTATAAATTAAAATTCTGCAGCACATGCAACTCCATAGAACCATAAGCTAATGAAAATACATATGAAATCCTATAGTAGCCTTCTCTCAAAAACACTTTGAAGGCAACTCATCTTTAATGGAGACAGTCTGCTTTAGTTTGTAAAATATACATTTTAGCTTTTATCTAGTAGAATTGTTAGAATATGTTAAAGTCCAATAGAGAAATAAATCCAGCATAAGCCATTTTATTTTAAATAGCAAGCTATTAAATATACACATTTTTATGCATTAGAATAATCCTAAACTGAACTTCTGTTTTTTTCCAAACACCGTAAATCAGTACACACAGTATAAATTTGTCTACTAAGTACATTTCACTGTAATATGCTGAAAATTATTTGGCAGCATATTTTTATAAGTAAGTAATGACAAGTCTATATAAACATTCTACATGCTCTGTTTCAAAAAGACAAATGAAAATATGTTCATAATGAAATACATATAGTTCCAAGAAATGGAAGTGTCACTCTTCGTCCTGCATTTTGCCTTTCTCTTTATTTTGATAGTAAAACCCTATTGAAGAAGACAGGTTGGCTTCTGATGTCTCTGTCTCAGGTTTGGCAGGGTTTGAGAGGGGAGGAAAGAAGGATTATTTTCATCTTTTTTTGTTGCTGAATATGGACTGAGGGCAGAAAAAGTCATATCTAATACTAGCAGAACGCCGGGAAAAAAAGATATTAAAGCCTTTTCTTCCCCAGCAACTCGCTTGGAGAACATGGGGGCAGAAAGCCTTTGAGGATTGTTTGTCTCTATGGTAACTATGCTCAGTAAAAGCAAAGAAGACACACAGCAAAAGAATATGAGAGACTGTCATATAGGCATTCCCTGTAAAAGCTCCAGACTTAGGGTTGTGGAGGATTGTTTCTTATCACCACCTCTGTGATAAGGAGAAGAAATTAAGAAAGGCACTGTTAGACAGACAGCCACCTCCTCTGAAGGAAATTTGTTGGCATTTTTAGATCCATTTATTTTTAAACCATTACTGTCTTTTGGGGTGTTTTTCTTGACTATGTTTCTTATTTAAAAATATCTTCTCACTGTAAATCCCCTCTGCAAGCAGAATTATTATAATTTATATCTAATAGCAAAAGTACAGCTGCTTTACTTTAAATTATTGTCAGTATTTTTGATCTCTGAGACACAGTTTGAAACAAACCAAATGCCTGGGAGGCAACATTTTTGTCGTAATAAGATTCAAATACCTGAGCCAAAACCAAATAATGTTTGAGTCCAATTTTGGGATTGTCCCTTTTCCCTAGGAAGGTAATCCTTTTTCCTTTTGTTACTTCTCTCCCTTATCCAGCAGAAAGTTTTTCCAGGTCACTTAGGCCTGTGTAATTAATTTTAAAACTCCACAAGGATGCCTTAATTGCTGCTAGATAAGTTTCCTTAATCAAGAAAACTCTAAGACAGGAGGAATCTAGAGGTGCCTAGAGTAGAGAATCAACACTGGAACACGTGCTCGTCCGTCATTTGCTAAATACGAGCTATGAGGAAAGGTGTAACATGAATTGTGTTTCTGAGATTAGGATTCATAGGGGAAGCATTCTATTGAGTGGATTTGTTACCATGTTCAATATTCTGTCTTAGATGATGTCAAATATTCATTTAAATCCATTATCCTGCCTGCGTATTTCCAAAGTTTCATGATCTCCTCGGAACTGAGAAGTTTTTAAAAAGCAGGGCTATAAAAGACCATCTGCTGAAGGCTAGATTCAGAGAGGCTGCATTACCATCTTCCATAGGTTATTGCTTTGAATAGGACTGTGGTTCACAAGGCAGCACATGTGATTTCTACAGTGTGAATGTGCCAGGGATAACACGTGCAAAAAGCAGTTAGCATTACCTAGTTATTAATGTTTCCTTTGCTTATTTTCTTAAAATCTGTGTTCCTAATGGAATCATCATTACATAATGCATTAGAGCTGCCCAAATTCAAGCAGGTTTTTACCTGGCTACATCTCCGCCTCATTTGGAAAACATCACTGCAGAGTGCAACATAATTAATGGTAGCATTTACGGAACATCTTTTGAGGTACATAGAAAGGAAGGTATTTTCGTGTTCCTATTTAGAATCACAGCAAGAAACAGAAATGTCATTGCAGGGGATAAATAATGTCATGATGTATATAGAATGAATGTGTAGAATGCTAACATTTATAAACATTAATTATAAAAATTAATTTCTAATTCAAGATCAGACTATTTGAAATCTGCAAGGTGTTTCTGCTTAATGATAGGCCCTTTTGCACCTTTGGTTTACCTTTAGACTAATAATCATTCAGATAGAGGGCAGGTTAGCTGCTGAGGTGTCAGTTTAATAATTGCATTGTTCAAAGCTGTAAACAGAAGAAGGGAAATGCATTAAGTATTTTTTATTATAAAAGATCACAAAACTACTTGCCAAAATTCATATTTGTGATCCTATTATTTAAAAGTGGCTCAATTAAAATGAAGTTTTGTAGTTCATCTTGGGAACAGCATATCAGGAGCCAACTGCTCCCAAAGGAACAGGTAGCTGGGACCAGAGTGCAGTAACATGGTGTGAGATCCCAACACATGACCATCAGGATAGGGCCTGGCAGCCAGAGCCTGTCCCACCACCCCAATCAGGAGCAGGGCAGCTCTGGCCCTGGGCATCGGATACCTCCCTGGGGACAGGGACAAGCAGAGGCCAGGCTGGGATGTCAGCCCATGGCTCTGCCCAGCTCGGCAGAGCCCACGGTGGGCAGGGCTGTGGGGATCTCGAGACTGGCCCTGCTGCAGCATCGCTGGGGCCAAGGCTGACACCCTGGGGGCTGACATGGGGTCCTGGGCTGTGGACAGGTGGGGGGAACCCTGAGGGCCTGGGCAGGGACTACCTGGTCTTTGGGTGCCCTCAGTGCGCCAAGCCAGTATATGAATTGCCATAGAGGGAGTGATTAATTTCAAATCTCAGTTTACCATATATATAGTAGAGGTAAATGAAGGTATTGAAAGTGAAAGTTTCAGTCTCATAAGTGGAAAATCTTAAAAGCACTTAAGTATCTAGAAATTTACTATATTTCTAGAGGACTACACATTAAGACCAAGACCCATAAGGAGATGTAGACATTGCAGTACCCCAAACTCCCATACTATGAAGTGTCTGGTTTCATATATGGAATTAAGGGTTGTACAAATAAGCACAGTGAGTAACAAACTAGCAAGGGGACAACCTTGGTGAACCAAAAGGAGGTATGTATGCCTCCAAAAGGAGGCATGTATTTGAAACCCTTCGTCTTTTAAAATTTGGCCAATGACAAAAGAATGGGAGTTCCTAACCCTGCCTCTTTGTCATTTAACTCACTGGAAGCAGGGCGCTGCCTTGCTTTCTTCTAGAAGACAATAGTGATGTTGTCTTTTGATATAATAGCTTCATAGATAGCTTAGCCATCCAGTCAGAAAAAAGTCATTAGATGTGTTTCTTATCCTGCAGGCGCTCATATATCCCAGCTGCTATTGACACTTCCATAGTTGGTATCATGTTAGACAAAATTTAGGCGGCATCTCTACTCTGGCCATTATGTTTAGTCCTGTTTCCTGCCAAATCTTACTGGTACCTAAATCACTGAAATCCACCTGCATTGTGCTTAGTAATAGAATTTTTTGATCTCAGTCTATTTTGGAAAATTAAATGTGTTTGGTGTTTGTGGATTTCTTCAACAATCCACAAGAGAAGATTGACAGACGTTCACTGCTGGGAGGAAATACTAGTTTTCTTAAAGAAAATTGTAACAGGGCAGTCTAACTCTTCATAGGCCAGAAAAATTGTTTGGATTTTTCAGTTTGGGGCAAACTCAAAATGAACATTACAGTGCTGCAATTTCACATAGTGAGCACTGGCCAGTTTAATGCCAGGGAGTAAACATAAAACACTCAGAATGTTTTTTGGTTTTGTATTTTTAAGAAAATGCTCAAAGCTTTTAACATATAAGGCATTAAGTAAGGTTTTTGTTTTAGTAATACCTCTTTTTATGTGGAGGAAGTTACATAAGGAAAAACAGTAGTAATGGTCCTTTTTTTATAAAAAATCAGCATTCAGTTCATTGGAATAAGCTTGAAACTGTTGTGCTTGCATCAAAATCTGTTCCTGCTCTTTCAAACTCGAAATAAGACAGAAACAAAAGGAGGAGGGGAAAATTATAGCTAAATAGAAAATCACTCCATCCGCTATTCAAGTTCTTTCTTGCAGCTTTATTTCTGGAAAGAGACTAACACAGCATATATTCTAAGTCCCAGCAAACTTAAAGTGGTAATAAGTCACACCATTTAAGTCATTGCTCTCAACTGGATTTCTGTGTTAGCTGAAGGCACTGATGTCAGACCTATTAAACAGAATACAAAAGAAAAATTATAAGTAAAAGAGGAAAATCAGTGTTGAAAATTATATGAGTGCAGGGAATGGGAACATCACCAACTGCACCACATTGCTGCTGCTGGAGACTGATCATGATTTACTAAGAACAAGGTGGTGATGGTGTCCTCTGGACACCTCTGTATCTTCTAGCTGAGACAGAACTTTGTCTCAGGACTTTCAGGGCCTAACAATGTCTAAATGGATACTAATTGCAGCCCTAGGAACCTATGAGTATCTTTCTCCTTTTTTGTTTATGTGTTGATATCAAGTTTTTCATTCCCTCTGGCTTTTTCAGCAAAATGGATGGTGGTGGAAGCAGCTAATCCCTTCTTATTTTGCTCACCAAGTATGACAACGCATTTCATATGGTTTTGTCATATTTACCTGAGTAGTACCTGTGAATTTCTTATTTATGTTAATGCATTCTTTCAGTCTCTAACTTCTGTTTACTTTTAATGATACAGTGTTAGGAGACAAGCTTGGACTTCTCTGATCTTCAACAATTGACACAATAAATTTCTGCACAATGTACTTTAGGAGATTAAAGTCTTTTCTTTCCCTTACTCATTAAACAAGTTATTGTATGCAGATATGCCTTCATTAAAGATGAAATTTTTTGTGAGAGTTCAAGTACCCACAGAGGGAATCCATCATATAACTCTTTTTAAAGTTTCATTTATTTTTTCATCATATACTTATTACTATTATTTTCATCATTTATATGTCCTGGAGTGGCAGTTGGGATTTACATCCATGGTCTTTATCCTTTAATAACTATGGGTGACTTCCAGCCCCTAGAGAAATGTGTTACACTTTTGTGTCTCATTGTTGGAAGTGGCATTTTAAAAAAAAGCAACATATTTGGGGAAAATAAAAATAATCATAAAGCATAATGATTATTTTTAAATGCAAAAACATTCTAGAGGAGCATTGCTTTCTATATGCTATTTGATTTTTCAGAGGTCATACTACCTGGGTTTTCAGAGGATGATTTTCCAGATACACCAGAAATGGAAATAATTAAAGAGAAGATTGACTTTTTCATGCATGAGTGGCAAACAGTGGCATCAGAAATCAAGCAGTCACCTCTAGTTCAGGTTGTTGTTTTAGAGATTGCTGAGCAAACTCCAGAAAGTCTGCTTAATCAAACTGTACTGGTTATGGAAAGTAAGTAATACTGTTGATGTGATTTACACTTAACCTACCAAGAGGGATTTTGGAGACCTTGTATGATGAGTATTTTGGAGGGGTAGGTTATATTCAGTTCTGTGTTACTCACGTGAAGTGGGAACAGGACATGCTGTGTTCTGTGGGTGAGCTGAAAAGCACACTAGCAGCCTTTAAGACATAGGAAGAGGAGGGAATATACGTTTGAAAAGTATATAGATGGCTATACAAATATGTAGATAATAGCTCCTTAAACATTCTGACAGCACATTTCCCCTGTTATTTGCTCTATCTGTTCAGGTCAGGATACTGGTTTCAGAAACTGACAGATAACAAAGTTTCACTAATGTACATTATTAATTGAAGTCAATGAGACTTTCAGAGTGTGTAATAATCTAATCTACACACCTGCATAAATTGTGTTTCAAGACTGGATTTTTATAGTATTGATTAATTTTTGGCAAATTACCTTTCTTCGCTTGTGTGCTTAAATCTAACAATTTTGAGTACAGGATAAATAATATTGTTACTACATTTTTCCTACTATTACTAAAATTCAAGTGTTTATTAACCAAAACATTTATCATGCTATGTTTATAATAAAATAAAATTTGACTGATGATTTTCCTCAATGAACAATAGGAAAAAACCTGTTGCAAATTTTTTTTTGCATTGTTTGCATGTGTTTGTGTAATACTTTTGTACTACAAGTTCCCATTGAAAATATCAATTTACTTCAACCAAAAAACAGCCAGTAGAATTTCCATTTTTGGAGGAAGCAATATATTAATTCCTACATCCAGGGAGAACATTTTGTTCTATGAGTAAGTGAAATGCCATACACAGTTGGCATGTTTTGCTTTCACATATGTGCTTACATTTATGGACGAAGAGAATATATTCTGGTGTAGCCAAATGAAAAATATTGAAACAAGCAAAAAAAAATTAATCTTTTCAGAACCTTTTAAATATCATGGTTGGGAATTATCTTCTGAAGACTTAGATGAGGAAGCAGAAGATCTGGCTGCTGAACCAGAAGATGAAGAAAGTGAAGAAGAGGAAAACGAAGAGGAAGAAGTAAGCAAAATAAGCTTTGTCTGTTTCTGCTTTTATTTTAACTCATTTATTTCAGTTTGAACATAACCCCAGAATAGTCAGATTTTGCACCTGATTTTGTATGATCCAGTTTTAGCCTTCTTACAGAATAAATATCAGCATATGCTTCAAGAACACTTTCATTGTATTCCTGTGTTCCGGCTGTTTTACTCCAGTGAGAAGTATAAATACCCCATGCTAATAGAATGAATGTACTTAGTTTTAGCAGATGGCAAAGAGAGAGTTATTAAAGAAACAACTGTGAACTTTGATTTCTGTCAACTAACAATGATTCTGTGAGCCATCATGTAAACATCAGAAGATGCAGAGACCTAACGTGCAATCCTCTGTTCCATCTCAGCTATTGGTAATTTTCCATCACCCACTGTAATTAAATTAAAGGTCTAGCTTCATCTTTCTTTTATTTTCATCCTTTATTGGAAGATGCCCATCCCCAAATTTAACAGTATGAGATATCCATATACTGTACTGGAGCAGTGTTAAATAGATTTTTTTTAGAAATTAATTTTATTGGATAAGTAATCTGACTTCATAATACCAGTTCTCATTGCCTTTTCTGAAGAAGTCTACTCTCCACATTTAAAAGCAACAAAAAGTGAATTTCTTTTTTTTTCCTTTCAGCAGGAAAAGATTTTATCTTAGATACTTGTAGCTTAATTTTGGTCTTCAACAAGAAGACCAATAAAGTTATCATAGATAACTATGATATTATCATTTCAAATTTTAAATGGTCATTCTTTTCTCAATAATTCTATCACTAGACTGGACAGTTTGTTTTCTGACTCTAAAAAGTTTGTGTTTTCATAGACTTATATTCGGTTTACAAATTATCTTGAGAGTTCCATTCTCATTCAGTGTTCAGTTGATGTATTTGACATTACTTAATCTGATCTACTTGATCTACTTAATCTAAGTGAACTACTGAATTCAAATAGTTTTTAAAATTTTCATATTATTTTCAGGATAAAGAAAAAACTAAGGAAAAGAAACGGCACATGGGAGACACAAAACACTTTTGTCCAGTGAGTCTGAAAGAGAACTTTGTCCTTCACCCAGGACTCAATAAACATGCAGCTAAATATCAAGAAAAGATTTATTATTTTTCAACTTCTGAGTATAAAAATAAATTTTTGAAGAACCCTGAGGAGTATGTGGCTCACAATGAACCAATACAAGTAAGAATCTTCAAAATTGTTTATAGCAGATATTAACAAATTAAAATCACTATTTTCCTTTCCCATTTATTATTGTTTTTCTTCTAGGTAACAATAAATATATCAGCCAAGTCCTTGAAACAAATAAAACACATTGCTTCCCTAGTGACATTTTAGTGTACATTTAAATTAACTCATTGAATTAATGATGCAAATAAAGCAGAAAAAAAGAGAGGAAGATTATAAGGGTTTACAATAATCATGCGATTAACAAATCACAACCATTGGGGTTTTTTTTATGATCTTTAAGCCTTTTTTTGTAAGTGGAAGAAGGGTAAAAGAAGGGAAGATTTACCAGAGTTGTCTAATGTGGTTTGATTTTTACCTACTGGCATTAGATGCCATAGTGCATTTGTTCAGTATTTCCAGAGAGCAGGTAGTCTGCTTGGAACAGCAGTAGAAAGTCTGGAAAAAATAAAATGCAAAATCATGTGACTGCTTTTGACGCAATTTTAATAATTTTATTTTGGAAGTGAAAAATAATAAGGGGTACACTGTAGACTCCAAATTGTTTCAAAATATTCCAATTATTTCCCATAGGCTCCTCCTTTACGAGTGTGCTTACTTGGTACTCGTGGAGCGGGTAAAACTACTTGTGCACGAGAGATAGCGGACAAATTAGGCATTTTCCACATTCAGTTTGAAGAATATCTACAGGAATTGATCTTACCTAAAACTAAAGAGAAAGTTGGGCCTGATTATGATGAAGAACCTGAAGAAGATTACAGTAAAATTCTATCACAGGAACCGGATGACTTCTCTCAGACCATGACTAGAATCGAGACTGAAAAAAGCAAACAGGTACTAATCTGATCTTTTTAATGTTCATACAGAGAATAACCATTTTCAGACCAGAATAGCCATTTCCTACAAAATTTTAGCCTGAGAAAAATCACTTATGTTAAATTATTTACTTGAACAAATGTGCATCCTAGGCAGTACAAATAAGGGTTTATCCAACTCTCAGACCTTCAGGAAGCAAGAAGTTTCAGCATCACATTTGAAGATCCTTTACTTTTTTTGTGCTCCTGATACCTGCTATGTTCCTTCAAGTTACTAGTCATTAAAGATCTCCAAAGACTTCCTACTACAGTATTTAAGGAAGCATGCAGGAAGGGAAGCAGGCTACAGAAGAGTGTAAACAACATCCAGGCACAGTATTTGGAAGACGAGCACGCAATGGAAGTAGAAACTACTAAGGGATCTGAAGAGCAGCAAGAAGCATTTCTACAGGAACAACAGTAGTAAAAGGAAGACCTGGAAAATATGAGTCTGCTTCTGAGTGGTGCAAGTGACCTTTTGAGGAAAGACATTGAAAAGGCTGAGGTGGTCAATGCCTTCTTCACCTTGGTCTTTACAAGTACAGTCTAGTCTGTGGCCTTCTAGATCTCTATTTCCAATAAGAAAGCATGGGTGAAAAGTGGTACTACTACTCAGCAGAATAGGATCAAATTTGGGATCATTTATGGAATCTGGTCGCATACAAGCCAGTGGGATACATTCAAAGGTTCTGAAGAAACTGCCAAAGGTGCATTCAAGGCCACTCTCTATTATCTTGAAAAGAAGGAGAGGCCCCAGATAACTGGAAGGTAGTGTTCCTGATGAAATAATACAAGAGCAGATAGTATTGGAAGCAAATGCTTCAACACAGATGGAGTACAGATAAAAATCTTGGATGTCAGAATAAAAATTCAGGTTTTCATTAATTAAATCTAACAGGAGGTCATCACAGCCAAAATATGGCAAGTGTTTCTGGTTCTGATGGTTACGGCTGGCTCTCTCAGCTTTATTTTTTTGTCTTACACTAAAGCACTTCTGTTACTATTTTTTTCTCATCATCTTTTTATCTGCTGATAAACAATCTTCTTCTACATTAATATTTTTTTCTCACACTTCTCGTAAATTACTTTATCTGATGGCATGTCTGCACAGCTGATACAACTGCAGTTCAGTTCAGAAAACCATTCATGCACAAAACTCTAGAGGATAATTTTCTGAGGTTGTGGACTCCCTAAGCAAGAAAACATCTATCACTAAGTGGAAAGCTTCTTGTAGGGAATTTGGAGAAACTGTGATCATTTCAGTTTCTATTTATCTGACTGGATCATATATATAATTAAATACTTAATAATTGTGCTTGGGTTTAGGTTTCATTGGAACTCAAACAGCAGCAATTGCCCCAACTCTAGGGAATTGCCCAACTCCACACATGTGGTAAATATCCCAAAATGTATAATGTAGTACACTGAAATGTGGCAAATAATTTACTTTGTTTCTGCTGGTTTAAATCAAATGAAGGCAGTACCTTACTTACTCAAGAGTAGATAAATGTGTCAGATAGATCTTTCTTTCTTTCTTTCCGTTTTTTTTTTTTTTTTTGTATCCCTTTGTTTTGGTGTAGGAGGTGAAGTTAACTGATGAGGAGGAAGCAATCAAAGCAAATCTAATGTATAATGAGGCACTGCCTCCAGAAGTCCTTGATAACATTGTTCTTGACTGGTGGAGGAAAGAGCCATTCCGGTAACTGTAATTAGATTCTCTTTCTTTAATTAATCTTAGCAAGTATATCATTGATTGTGTCCACAATTACAAGTAAGTATTGCAGAGATTATTTTAATGCTCTTGTAATTCGTATGAATCATGACCTGTCTCTCAGCCTTTTGTTGTTCTGTTTTCATTGATATTTTAACAGTGCTATTATGTTTTATGCACTTTATATGGGACTGGACAAAGGTACTTAGTGCACTTGAATAGCTAGGTAGTTTTGGGGGGCTTTCAGGATAGATAGGTAAATAAACCTTTTATATTGTCGTGTAGTTAATAAACATGGAGAGCTGGAATCCAGCTGTAACTATTGGTTTCCAGATACTATAAATGTTGTGTGGAAAGAAAAGACAAAGTATCAATGGTCTCCAAAATAACACAGAATCAGATTATGCTGTGCATTCATCACATTCTGTACTCCGGTAATGTATCCACAACAGTATTCTTTTCATATCAGAAAGTACATCCATAACACTGTGATATATGTGAATTATTGTTGCATAAATGAATAAGACCTTTGACTTCTAAAAAGCAGACTGGCTTTTCAGGATGTAATTTCATCACGGAAAATCCCTTTTTTTAATGTCCTATCTCTTCCATCCATTTCCACCCAAATCAAAGCTGCTGGCAACTTGACCATTAGGTTTCAATTCCCAGCAATAAATGCCTTAAAAAGAATAAACAAGATGCTCAAATAAACTTTCATCCTGTCAGCCCACAGATAGGGGACAATGTTCTCTGAAGGGTGTGAAATCAGGGAGATCAATTTTAGGAAAAAAAATGCACCAAGACAAAAAATAACCCAGTATTACACATAATGTTGTGATATTATATTATATTATATTATATTATGCTATATTACATAAATTCAGTTTCATCAGGGACTGTATAGCAGAAGAGAACCTTCATCATGATATATATCATGATACCCTCCCCCCAGCTTTTTCCCTCAGCATCCAGAAAAAACCATTCTTCCATCCTTGTAGCCACTCCTTGTAGCTTCTTCAGTTTTCTGCAGTTTTACAATGTATCCTATTAAGGTCTAAAGTAATAAAGAGAAATACTAACTTCAGTTTTACAGAACTACTCATCTAATTTGAGACTGTAAAAGCTCCAACATGCCACAGAGTTTTCCAGACATATTTTATCTGTTCTTAATATCTGCTGGAAGGAAGATACAGGTTACCCTGAGAGGCAAAATTCTGATCCTATACTAGAGAAGAAACTGTCAGGCATTTCTGAAAAAACATTTTTCAAGTGACAAGCTTTCTGTTGCAGATCTTACCAAAATAATGTCTGGGGGCCTTCTATTTTTTTGAGAGCAGTGTCTAAGAAGTACTGAGTTTAGGGTCACACAGGCAATACTGAGGAGCCAATTTATTTTTTTTTAATTTATTTTTAAATAATCTCTGCACATTAAAACCTCGGAATAGATAAATTTGTTAGTACACCAATTAAAATAAATAGTGAAGTATCAGTTTTACTTTGTCAAGGTATAACTGAAAGTATTTTTTTAAGTTCACTCTTAACATATACATTTAATAATGTAGTTTAAGTTTTTATCAAATTAATTGCATATTCACAGTGTTGCACTTTAAGCCACATTGTATAATGATGATTTCCAATTAGGTCCACAGGATTTATACTGGATGGTTTCCCTCGTACTTCACATGAAGCTCAATATTTGTCAGAACAAGGACTGTGTCCTGACATTGCAGTTTATATTGAAGTAGAAGAAAGTAACATTCTTGACCGTCTTTTTCCTCCACGTCTGAAAAAGTGGAAAGAAAGACAGTATAAAAAAAAGGAAAATAAAAAGAAACTGAAAGATCTGAAAACAAAAATAAGGGTAAGCTTTCAGTCCTACTTTTTTGTAATTTCAGCAGCTCAGGTCTGAACACAGATTCTAGAACTTCAAAAGCAGTGAAAACACACAGGGAAACAAGATATGGGAGCCAGGAGACATGGCCCCACCCCACACATTCACAGCATTCCCAGATTTACCATGGGAACCAAAAAGAATTTAGGGTGCCTTTCCTCCTCTGTGCTATTAATTTGTGCAGAAGTTTAGGTATCTTGCAGCCCAGGAAAAGTATATGACAGAATGCCAGACATCTGGAAAAACCTGGAAAAAAAGGCAACTAGATGGAGAGAGTGACTATGGTCATAAAAAAAATCAAATGTGTAGTTCAAGCACGGTATTGCTGTTGCATTCTGGTTTCCCCAAGCATGAGCTGTTGATTTGATTTGCATCTCCCATATGTGGACTTCAAAGGTACTGTATGGTGTATGTGTCCGGTTTCCAACTGTGATACTCTGCACAGAAATGTAACAGCCACATTCTCTGTGCTGTCGCAGCTGCACCGTCTCCTGTTTGAACAAAGCCGTGCCTACTGCTCAACAGGTTACAAGTTACTTGCAGACATTTACAATCAGCATATACCAATATATTCAAGGTTCCTAACTTTCTATAAAAGTGAGATAAAGTACTTCACATACACTATCAGAAAAGGTCTGAGCGTAAGTTACTACAGAGCACTTGACAATACCAGTAAGTTTTCTGAACTGCTTGTGCCAGAGGTTGGCTTTGAGAATGCATATAATCTAGGAGAGTTGAAGTATTTTCTCAATTTAGTCCTTCCTGATGCAGGTTAGAAAACTCACTGGAAAAGGTGCATTCTAGTGAGCAGCCTACATGGCTGTACTAAGCTCACCCTCTAAGCTGTTACTCTGATAATTCAAGTGCCAAATAACCTCTGCTATGGATCATAGGGTCCAAACTTCTAATGAAGGGTAGGCATCAATATGGCTCCTGATGGCAAACAAAAATAACAGGTCCTTATTTAGAACACATACTGGGAACTGTGTCACGTAGTGATAAAGGCATTAAGAAGTAAAGAAAGATCAGAATCAGGATTTCCTGAGTAATGGGAATTTGATAATTTTGCTTATGCGTATTGCAATACAGTTTTTAGTTACACAATGAGTATTTTTCTATAGTATCCAGTTGGTGATCAAGTTGGGTGGTACTCTGAGAATGCAGCATTGCTGGGTATACTCTTACCCCTTCTTTTCTTACTAAAGCTAGAGGACATACAGACAGTTTTGGAAAAACAGGCAGACCAGTTGAACGCTACCCTAAAGTTTCCTTCTCCACTGAAAGAAGTTGGGAACAGTATACTGAGAGCAATGAGTACAGCTGCAGTGCTGTGTCGTTCTGCAACAGCAGAGTTTAGTCACAAGAGTAAATTAGTCTGTCCAGAGTTTCTTGCTGCTCTGTTTAGAATGCCCTGGTATCCAGGCCACTTTGCTTGCCGTTAACATGGATTTCTAAAATTGTGCTATTGCCTGGGTGTAGACATACTCAGCTTTTCTGATCTCAGTTCAGGTGACAGCATTACAGTGTCCAAGCAGCAATTATAGGTTGAATCCCCATCAACCCCATCAGCCTTAAGTAGAACGCTTCTGCATATTACTTCTGAGTTAGGATTTAGCCACCAAGTATCTGACATGTATCTTCTGAGTATGTATGGTGGACTGTATTTCAAATGCTTATAACTTGGTCAAAGTGGGACAGTTTCAAACAGGCATGGGGAACAGCACACATTTAATACTATGCTCAGTCACTCCTTTGCCATATGGCAAAAACCACCTATAAGTCTAGGAACTTTGTAGCTCACCAGTAAAAACATTATAATATTTTCAGTGTGATTAGACCCACAGTCTTTTTTTTTCTCCTTAATCTCAATCTCAGAAGTTGCAAATTTTAGTTTGACTAAAATTTCTGTACATGTTCACCAAGTAGAGAAGTATATCTAGTCTGCAAAATTTCAAGATGCACAGATAATATTTTTTAACATAAGAATCAACTAGAAACAGAATTTTAAGGTGGAAAGAACAATGTTAATTCTAGGTCATATTAGCAATACTCAGAGAAGAGCTTTTAATAGCAATTATCATTGTCGTCTTACATCTTTTTTTCACTAACAGGATGAGAGGATTGCTAAAAGAAGGGAAGAACTTTTAGCAGAACAAAGGCAAAAGAAACAGGAGGTAAGAAAACAAGCTAAGAAAAGATTTTAAATAGAAGTGTTTGCATTCATATCTTAGAACTTTCTAGAGCTTTTAGTCACAGAGTTTTCAGGACACTGCAGAATAGTAAAAATGTGATAGACTGTCAGAAACCTCTACTTTCAGAAGTAATTTGACATGATGGTTAAACATTTTTAGAAACTATGCACTCATGAACATTAAAAACAATTTAAAAATAATTATCAATATGTGCTCCAATTCAGCAACATATTTATGATTGTGTTTTATGTATCTAATTTGTAAGCATAAGAGTAGCCCCACTAATTGCAATTAGACATGTGTTTTAAATATGCTGTCAAATCCATGGTTAACCCAGAATAGGATTGTACCAGGATCTCTGCCCAAACTCAATTATATAGTATATTTATAAATGCATATTTATACTTGAGTATGAAATTATAGCAACTAGACTTCCAGTTAAAAAGCTTGTTTATAAAAAAGTCCTGCCAAACGACAATATGAAAAAAAAACTCTTCTCATCAAAACTGGAGTGTAGCATTTCAGTTTTTTAAGCACTCTTGGAACTGGTACAATGCTTCACTATATGTGCTATGCAATACCTCTGTATTTTCTTCTGAATTTCTACTGAAATTTACTAGATTTTTGCTAATGATAAAGGATACCCCCAAAAGAAGTTGTGTTGAGTTAATGATTTTTCTAATTTAAAGAGAGACAATAATTCTATACGTTCCTTCAAAACATCTATACCATAGACATGAGACAACAAAATACTTTATCTTTATAGGCTTTAGCAAATGAGGAGCATTATGAAGCCACTGAGGAGGAGGATGAGAATGAAAATGAAGATATTGAAGCTATACTTGAAGAAGAGTTTGTAGAAGAAGAAGAAGAAGAGGCTGAAGAAGAACAAGAGACTGATGCTGTTGACCGCATAAAAAATGAAATTGTAGAAAAGTTTGATTCAGAAAAAGATGGTTTACAAGGTGTAGAGGTACCTAATCCACTGCTTATTTTATTAAATGATATGATTGCTTGATGCAAGAAGAGTTTTCAGGCTTATTTTAGTTGTCAAATTCAAAAGTTAAAATGTGTAAACAATCTTGCTGCTGTACTCATGATCTAAATACATGAGCAAGATGAAGGCTGTACTAAGAAGGTATATACTTTTAAAAGTATATAATTTATAAGACTAATATTGTGTGGAAAAAAACCAAAGGAAAACTTTGGGTAGACCTACCCAATCTTGCTTGGAGTCCTTATTTCCTTTTTGATAGGTCAGAAAACAAACAACCAGAGAAAGTCAGCAACTTGTGTTTCTCTCAAGAAGTACATAAATCTCAGCGACAAGAGAGGTGACTAACTAGTGTTTTAGAGTCATTATCATATTGAGTTCTGCTTATGACAGTAAGTGGAAAGATCCAAGACTGTGGATCTATACAGATACTTTATGTAAGTTGAGGAATTAGACAGAAGTTGTATAATATAATAGAATTACATATTGGGACTAGATATGACTAATATCTCCCCGTTAGAGCTTACTCTGTATTTTTCCCATTATTTTTTTAATTCCAAGAACATTTATGCCATTATAAATAACCTGAAATAACTTACCATATCTGGTTCATTATTCAAGACTCTTTATTGTTCTCTGATTCTTTAATTGTTAGTCCTGTTTGAATTGTGAAATCTTGGTCTTTTATGGAAAACTAAGTGATGACATTAAACTCCAGTAACACTTGTAAAAATATTAGGTTGCTAGAAAAAAATCTGCAAAAATAGATTGTTTTTATATCCTGATTGAATAAGCTGCAGAATAATAAATAACTAGAGAGCAGCAATATTTTTAGGGAGTAACTAAATAAGCCATCCTAAATTGTTTGGAGTAGGGAAAGAATGATATCTGTTTCTTTTTGAATGAATGATACTTCTCAAGTTTTAGTTTTATTATAGTAGATTCCTCAAAGTTAGCTGTCAGATCATCCTCTTTCATCCTCTTTTTTTTTTTTTTTAATAATGTGATACTTAATATAGGCTGGGTAACTTCAACTTCAGTGGGCAGGAAAGCCAGTTCTCAAATCAAATTTTGCTGATTTATGGTGACTCAGAACATGCTCAAGAAACCCTTGCTGTCAGTCATTATTAAAAATCTGATTGCGTTTATGATTCTAATATTTCATTATGTTTTCATTAACCAGGAAGAACTTGAAAAAATGCTAATACCACAAATCAAGATCAATGGGGGACGGAGGCCTCACATTGTACGCTACCAAATATATAGCAAGCTGAATTCTCTGATGGAAAATCGTGGAAGCATTTTTGAGAAATGTTACCCAATAAGTTTGCCACTTGCACAGAAAATGCTAATTTTCTCATATAAATTTCCAAGTTCTTTTGGTCAGTGGGATCCAATCAAGGTAATGTTCTTAAAGAACTGAAGAATATTTTCAAGAAGTAATACTTCTAAAAAATATATTTCACATTAAAAAAATATTATCAAACAGGAGCAACTAATACCAGAAATATTTAGTGAAAAACGGAATACATATAAAATACAGCAAGTGTTGATAAAAAAACGTATTAGTCTTTTCATAGTTGCAGCTAAATTAATGCTGAGAGGCATTTAGTAAATTTTGTTACATTAGCATTAGCAACACAATTAAATAGCACCAAATCAGAAATAAATGCCTAATTCTTAATGATCCACAAAACACAGGAGAATATAGAAGGTCTTAAGCGCTTCCAGAAGCAGGGAAAATAAAATGAAAAGATTTGGGGTTTGAACTTGTAAGAAGCCACACAGGTGGCCATCAACCCTAGCAGTGGCAAAAAATGTAAACCAACAAATGTTAAATGTATGTAATTCATCAGCAATAATTCTTTGTTGAAAAAATTTACAAATTTTAAAGAGCAACAAATCTAATTCCATAGTATTTTATCAGAGATCTGGAAAGCCAAAGTCAGAGAGTACCCGTGTCTATCCCCAAAAGTGAGCTGATACAGTTTTATAGGTAGCAAATGAAATACTAGCAGATGATTTTTTTAATGCCAGAAATAAAAGCAGGTTGTATTGTGAGTAAATCAGAAATAAAAATGAGGATTTATTTAAAAATACTTACAGTGAACAAGATACAGAAAACAGGAAGTTCCTAAAGCAAACATACTTGGACACTTTGCTATGCTAATTAATCAGTAACTTTTATTCCCTTTTGTACAGACATTATGTTGGGTCTTTACCTGTTCCAGATCAAGGCTTACCTTTCTTTCGCCTTGGCAATCAGAACTGTGTACAGATCAGCTCTTAATGCAGCTTTATATAATGAAAATACTTAAAATGTTTTAGGATCAGAATTGCCTTTTCCATGACTGCATCAAATTGGTATCTCATAATCTAGGGACATTTTAATAGAAGTAGATATTTCTTCTCTTTTGTCATTTCCAGTTACTGAACCCCAGGTTAGATGTGAAATTCGTATTAGTCCCTCCATGCTAGACCTTGCTCTTTGTTCTATTAAATTTCACTACATTTTTGTCATTCCATTTCTCCAATTCATTCATTTATGCTGTATACGCTGGTTTTTTACCAACTGAAAAGTAAGATTCAGTTTGAAGAAATAAGTCATAGAAAGCTATTAGATAAAATCAGTGGTGTGCTGACAGCGGAAATGTACATGCTGACAATAATGAAAGGGAAATAGGATCATTTTGATGATAATTTAGGATGTAATAGAAATGATGAAATTGATTAAGGGCCAGAGGTTTTTTTGTAGAAAGGTAGAGTATACACCAATTACTTTTAGATTTAACCTGGGGGGCAGGGAAGTAGTTATGCAACTGATTAAATAAGCAGGGAGTTAAAATGATGAGCTCAGGGAGGCATGGGAGCAGGTAGAACAGACTGCTGGCATCTTATAAATTCAGCTCAAGCACCCTGAAATGCCTTAATGCAGGAATAGGAACCTAAGAATCAGAGGGTCTGGCAAGGTAATGCCATATAGTAGAACAGTCTCATCTCTTACTGTAACAACCAGATCAATGTATCTATATATTTACTGACTCCTTCAAAGAATACCAATAGAAGCCAAGTCAGCTCTTCCCCATTATTTCATATGCATGTCTGTAACTACTGTTTTTTTCCCTTAATATATTTCAATTTGCTCAATACAGGGTCAGATTTACTGGACTGTGTTTGCCAGGGTCCACCCTGGAGGCCTCTTCAAAAACGGTGCTTTCTCAATCTTTTTCATTAAAGGAAGGCCAACATAAGTAATAGACTACACATTACACATTAAGTAAAAATTTCTTCTGAGTCTCTTTAGAACTGTAAGATGAATGCCATCTGGTCTTGGCAATTTTTTTCTATAGATATCAACAGTTTGTTCTAAAATATCTTTTATTGACAGTTTAAGGCAGTTCCTCCAAGAAGGGCTGCAACAGGTACTTGACTAAGTTCTTCCATAGTGAACTGTGGTGCAAGGAAATCATTTAGCTTTTCTGCAACGACAAGTTCTTCCACTAGTACTCCTCTTACAACTCAGTGATCCACCAACACTACAGACTTTCTAGTTGGCTGTCTAATGTGTTTGAAAAAATTTCATCAACAGCGTGTGTACTTTACCAAAAGCTTTTTTGGCTTCCCTTGTTGTGGTTTTACACTTCACCGCAATGTAAACATTGATACTCTTCTATTTTCTTCATTTGTATATGACTTCTGCTGAATATAGGATTGTCAGTATATCTTCTACTGAATACAGTGTTCTCAGAATATCTTCTACTGTCAGGCAGAGAAGTGGTTTTAATTTACAGAGGAATAAAATTATTTTCTTTATTCTCTGAAAATTTAAAAAAAAAAGTATTATACCTCTCCGACTACATTCCCTTGATGGACAGAAGTGTTACGGTACCACCTACTGGAAACAGTGAATATTCTTTCTTGCTTCAATGTTTACTTCATTTTTTTTGTACAAGAATTGCTTATGTAGGGAAGTTCCTCAGATTCGGACAGTATATTATGTCCATATGTATGAATTTCACAATGCTTTGATGGTTTGTTTTATACAGTTGGTACTCCTTTACCTGCCTATAAAGCCACTTATGTAGTGTGGAGGGAGAGCAGGCTTTCTCAAAACTAATAATCTGTTTTCCATTTTATATATGCTACAGCTAAGCGAAGGACAAGTAATCAAGCCACAACAAAGCCATGAAAGCACAGTCTTTCCTGTAATCCATCGACAATATATTTATTTCTTTTCAAGTAAAAAAAATAAAGAAACATTTCTGAAAAATCCCATCAAATATATTCGTCAGCCAAAACCTAAACCAGCTGTGCCAGTTAAGATTGCAATCGTGGGACCTCCAAAATCTGGAAAGACTACAGGTAGGAGTCAGTATTATTTATAAAGCAAAACCTTATCTAATGAGAGAAGCTGTATCTGTCATTACTGATATTTAAAAATCATAAACCATTAATATTGTTGGTCTTCCTGCTTTTCTTGCTGGGCATAGAATCCTTTAGTTACATCCTCTAGTGTTTCTTTACAGTCAGATGTTTATACATTGTCCATCTGAATTTTATCCCAGCTTCTTAAGAAGTTAGTGAGCTGGACTGGCATTTAAAAAATCTGGACTTAGAATATTTATACCCCTTGTATTATTTCTGATTATTTTCTAATTGTTTCTTAGTTCTTCCAGTCAATATGATCTAATGTAAAATGAAGAAATATTCTTAGGATCAAGGACCAGAATCCAAAACTCCACGTTCCCCAATCTGTTTCCAAACTTCTAAATTAAAAATCAAGACTTTCATCTTTCTCCCCTCTCCTTCCTTTATGACTCTTTCAATCCACATGTCTCTGCCTTTAACTAGAGGAGAAAATTCAGCTTACAACACAGTTTAAGGATTAGAATAGGGTATTAGAAGAGGAAGAGATGGGTTCAAATTATCTTAAGCTGAGAAAAATTTGACGATATTTCCCGTTTCCTGGATAAATGATCTAACTGCTAGGTTGTTCTGTACAAGAGGCAGGAGTGGAAGCATATTTTCTAAGATATTTTGTAATAATATTCACCATTGCTGCTGAGGTTTGTGCTGAATTGAATGCTGTTACTGCACTGGGCATGCTCTGCACATAAGCAAAGGTTTGGGTACGGCAGGGTTAGGTACCCACTGACCAAGATTAGGTATTGGAAATGACCCAGGGAATAAGCCGAGCAGTTTGTTTCTGAGACTAAGGACAGACTTGAGCAGACCGCTGGGCTGTGATGTTGCTTATGTAAAAAGTTGTGTGTTGAAATCAAAATGTTTTGCAGTTGCCAAGAAATTTTCAAGCATGTATGGGCTACTGTGCCTGAGTATGGGAGATGCCATACGGCAAGTGTTAAACCATCAGCCAGAGACCGAGTTGGCACTGAAGTTAAAGTCGCTTCTTCACAAAGGGCTGACCGTACCTGATGAACTGGCCATCCAAGCTCTAGATGTGGCTCTGATGAATGACACGTGTAATACCACTGGGTAAGAGTTTTGCTTGGGTTTCAGGGTATTTTTCAAGACATGCCAGTCCCTTCACAGGCAGTGATTCCCACTGTAAAACAATTTCACTAAAGCACATCAGTGGTTTATGCATTAAGAAAATAATGCATACAAAATGAGTTTCCTCGCATGACTTTAGGAAACCAGACTAAAAAACTAAAAACTTTAGGAAACCAGACTAAAAAACTAAAAACCAGACTAAAGCATAATTTTCAAGAAACTATATTCCAGTAAATTACATTTTTTTCAGTCAATAAGCCAATATTTTCTATTATCCTTTGAGAACTAACATTTTATGTCTCTTTTACCAACTCCAGTACCAATTTGGACACATTGAATCCTCTTTGGTCATTCAGACTGGTTCAGTACTCAAAGGCTTTTCTGTTTTTGTTAACAACTGAAATGATTAAGGAGGAACTGAAACCAGTGAGTCTTCCCACCTCATTCATATGTGATCCTGATTTCCTAGACTCTTTCTCCTCACTGAACACCTTCCAGACTGGGCAGACTTGAAAAGCTTCATGATCATGATTTCATGACATTCAATTCCTCTCCCCAAAAAGGAGAATTGTTACAGGGAAAGGCAATTCTGGAATAATCTCCAAAAATTATTGGATTTTGAGATCAGAATTCCTTCAACTTTTTTATCATGTTAAATACTGGAATATTGTTTCAGTATATTTTGCCCCAGTATTGCCTAATAGGTGAAAAGCTTTCCTTCTTCAATATGATTTTACAAACACTTCCAAGTACTGTAAAACATTTCACTTTGAAAACTACTACTCCCAATCCATATGGAGATTTCCTATATTTAAAATCATATTTCTGAATGATTGATGTATCAGAATTTTGAAGTCCAGCATTTTTAGGTCAGATCCATTCACTTACATGCATACTCCTTTTGCACTTTGTATATTTCCTTTACTCTTTACTATTTGTTATTCTACCTATTTGATTATTATTTTTTTATTGTAAATTTTTAGGAGCAAAGACTGTGTCTATTAAGTCTGGGCAGCAATAATTTCATGGCATGGGTGTAGCCTTTTCTCTCTATTGAAAATACGCTAAGAATATACATAGTCTTAATTAGAAACTGACTTCTTAGGGAAACTGTCTTCCTGTTTCTGTTTGTCTGCAGAGTTGTAATTGATGGATATCCTATAACAAGAAAACAAGTAAACCTCTTGGAATCAGCTAGGATAATTCCAGTGAAAATCTTTGAATTAGAAATGGATGCAAAGGAAGTATTCAGAAGAGCACTGTTGGATAAGGAAGGCACAAATAGGTAGTGATGCTCCCCACGAGCTGTATTTTTATCCACACAATATTGTCATTTCTTAACTCACAGTGCCTCAGTGCTGTACCCAGAGAGGCTGTATCTAAGCTGGTGCATAACCCCAGCTGTCTCTGAACTCCATGTATGAAAGGACACGGGCACCAGTCCTTCTACATTCTAATGCTTTGGTTTCCATAGTCCAGAAACAGAGACATAAGGAATCTGTGGCATGCTCTGGCCAGATCCCCCGACTACATGACTGAGATTGCCAATGTGCAACTCTGTGCACCCACTGCTTTGTTTAATTGTTGTAATTAAACCGTACATCAGAAATATTACTGGTTCACTCTGCTGCTGAAGTTTATTATTCATCAATTCAATTATTATCATCATAGGGGAAATGATACTTCATCTAATAAGCTCTCTCTTAAGTCTCGAGTTCTTTTTAAAAGATGGAAACAATGTATATTTTAATAATGTATACAATTAATGACTTACTCATCTAAACCTTTCAATTCAGCTCACTCCCTTTGTTTTTCTAAGGAGATAAATAGTCTGTTTAAGAGCTGTTGGTTGTTTTTGAGTAAGAGCAGTAAGTAGTTTACAAATGGACAGAGAATTAAAAAGAACAGAACATTCACCTTAAAATTAAATTGTATAAGAACCTGGTTCTCATTAGAGAAAGTGTTTCTAAGAAGTTCCAGATAGACCATTTTTGCATGTCTCTTTCATTTTGTCTCTTTCTTTTTATCAAGTAATCAGTACAATGCTTAATTGTTTACTGAAAGCCCAAAGACAATTTGCATTGCAAAAAATTAAATTAATGCTGTCTTTTTGAAAATATTTACTTTAAACTTTTCATTTGAAATATCGAACTGATTGCATTTCATAGGCTTAAATACAATCAAATGTGCAGTATCAGATATTTCTGGAAGGTACAACTTCCAGAGAAATTAATCCTATCTAACCAGAATTTTATATTTATTTTTTTTTTATCATTTAAATTAAGAACCAAACCAGGAAATGCTTCTATGTTCTAGTCAAAATATCTCTTCTGGTCTTGCATATTTTTAGAGGTCAGATTATTGTCATTTATGTATATGTACATATGACAGTTTTCAAAATATATCCAAGAATTATGGCTATGTCTTGATTTCTAACAACAGCCTAATTCAAAATTAAGCCTGGTTTTCAATAAACGATTAACTGCCATTTTAGAAGTCTCATAGCATTTTGTCTAGGGTACCATTTATTGGTGCATGGGTAGTGTGTGTCAGTTCATATGTGCTGATACATTCCACATCCTTTACAAAATAACGGAATTGTATTTGGGACATAAATAGCAAAAAGTTTTGTTATTTGTTTCTGATCATAAGTATGCTGCTTTTCATATGCAAGTGTTAATATTTTTAATAACAAAGTTGCATTTCTCAAATATGTTCTTCTACAGTTTCAAGGAAGCAGAATTTTATAAAAAGGACTTAAGTGAACTCTATTGTTCACACCTGAGATTCAATGAAACTACCTAATCTTCAGACTCATATTAAACCAGTGTTATTTTTCACTGTTTTCAGACCTTCCTACCCTGAGCATGACAGTTCACAGATTCAAGCTATTAAAAATTCCTTCTATAAACAACACATTGATGCAATTAGGACTTACTATAAGAAGGAGCATCAGAACTGGTGTGTGATCGATGCCTTTCAGAGCAAGTGGTGGATCTGGAACAAAGTACTGCAGGAAGTTCAAGCAGTTGTTAAAGAAATCCAGGTATACCTGGAAAGAATACGAGAAGGTAAAAGAAAAACAAAGTTTCTCAGAATAATACTTGTTTCTTTAAGAAGCTACAATGTAATAAGTGCATTTAAACTTCAACTTGCTTTGGCTGAATCTAATTTTTGGACACATATATACATACCCTTGAATTTTTTGATCTCATCTGGAGAGATTTTGAAGAGATCTCATGAAGACACCAAAGACAAAACCAACTACAGGTCAGTCTGAGGCCATCTTCCAGAGGACAGAGTAACGGAATACAGCTGAAAGTTATCAGAGGTGTCATGGTCCATGGCAGATTCCTCAGCATTGGGTGATAAATCACAGAGTACCCCAAACTATACAAGGAGAACTATGACTTGCAGCTTCACTTCAGTGTCAGCAGAGGAAGAGGGAAGGAAGGAGGAAAATGCTAATTTCCAGTTCAGAATTAAGGTTAAATGTGCCATTTGAGTTAATTCTGTGCTGTGGGAGGAAATCCACTTCAGTCTAAGCTGGCGCAGTTCCCACTTGAATTTTTGTGTGCCAGCATTGGTCAGGATTAAATATGCCTTCTAAACATGCCTGTGCAGTTTAACTATAATTCCTCAGAAGGGCAGACTTCCTTACCTTATCTCCAGTTTTGGGGTTTAACTTCTACAGCTCTGTGGCTGCATCCTTCTTAAAAATTGCAGTCATAAGCCCCCAAAAATTTAAAATACATTTATGTTTTCACATCAAGCTTGAAAAGCACAGATTTTAAATCGTTTGGGTTTTACATGACATTTTATTCAAGATTCTGAATATATTGCATCCAGATAGATTGCAACATTTGCAAGACAGGGGTGAATAAAGGGGAGACTTTCATCACACGTTGTACTCTTTTTCACCAGTGTAAATAAAATAATAGCGGAAATGTTCCTTAGCAACACAGAGTAAAACAATAAATCTTAAATAAAACTGTCCCAGTGAAAACAGACTAAAAAGTTAAGCATACAGAATATGCCACATCATTAATAATTATTATATTTAAGTTCTAGAAAAATTTTATCAAAATAAATTCATAAAATGGGTTGCAACTTCATTTTAATATCAGTATTTTAAAAATGCTATTTTAATGATGAATTATAACAGCTTCTAAACTGTAACATTTCTGCATAGAAATGTTTGTTGTTTCTATGTCTTTCATTAATAAAACATTATCATGAATTGCTTTTATTAACAGGAAAAGCAGCTGGCATTGCTGATTTATGTATCACTCCCGAAGAGCTGCAGGATCGGCTGGGGGAGTTTGGACAGTACTGCCCCGTCACCCTCGCGGAGAAGGGTGAGTTGGTTGACTGCTCCATAACATCGTCATTGCAGTTTGCTGCAGAATTTCGAGGACACTATTACAAAATGGCTTCACAGGAAGAACTGGACGTAAGTGTCAAAAAGCAGGTCAGGAGGGGATTAGGGGAAGAGGGACCGTTGTTGGTTAGATTCTTTGATTCCATACAGAAACAATAAGTATGTAATTGGAATTGCCTAGTGTTGTTAGTATTCAAGCTTTTGTTCTGTCTACTTCTGCTGTCAAACATCGAGGCAAAAAAAAAGCGCAGCAGAGTCCACTCAAACCAAAGCTCTTCTTACAAATTGTCACAGATCAAACATTCATTTTAAAGCATCCATTCCCTCCTTTCCCCATCTGTTCTGGGGAGGCTGGGGGTAGAGAATGGCTAATGATAGCAACGGATAGTGACGGCTGGTGGGTGGAGAGTGATGACTTCAACTGAGAGTGGGCTGGAAAAGAAATGACTTACCCCAGAGCAGCACACTAAGAGAGTTGTAGAAGAAACAGGTATCCAAATGGCGTGAGCCAGTCCTCTGGAATCTGACTAACAGTCTTACAGTGCTGCTTTCACTAGAAAAACATTTAATTTACTTTTCCACAGAAATTCTTGAGCAGACCAGAGGTTTACGTGCCACCATTGGCGCCTCACCCTCTCCCACTCCCAGACATGCTACCAAAGAAACTGACTGCGGCAGAAGTGAAGGCCTTATTCCCTATAAGTGCTGAAATGCAGGGATACTGTCCAGTCACTTACCTAGATGGAAAACAGAGGTACATCACCACAGTTTTCATAATCCGAATTACAGACACTGTGTCCTATATTAACCATTAATGAGGAAATACTTTCAAAGTAGTTTTTAATAGTGTTCAGGGTTTGAACAGGAAAAGCTATTACAATTCTCTATGTTGTACCTGTGGCTTTGGAAATCAATGTAAACCTTTTGAAACTCATATGGCTAGAAGTTCTAGAAGGATCTGTGTTGGTTTACTGTCTTTTGTGATAAAGACTGCTCAGATATAGTTTGAGTTTTCTATAAGCCATCAAAAGTTCAAACAAATCTCACAAAACCTTAGTAGATGCAAAACTAGCTATTACAATGTTTATAAGAGATCCATAAAGCTCCACCATAAAGTCCCATTGATTTCCTCAGTGTGCAGGAATTTCTCATCAAGGTAGAACCATAATAGTCAATTCCATGATGTCCCTTCTTAATCTCTTGAACAACTGCCATTGGCATTTTAACTAGAGGAGCTCTAAAGAAGCCCCTTAATATGCAGACCTTGAGGCAGAGACTCTCAGGTTTTGAGCCTTGTAACTGTCAGTCATGTGGTGGAAACTTGGTCAATCCAACTGCTACGTCTTTGCAGGACCTATATTTGCTAAATTACCAGAAAGCTCCCAGTAGCTCATGAATTTACACTGCACAAATGATGTTTTACATTTCTCATATTTTTTCTTGCTCCGACTCTTCAGATATGAAGCTTTGGTGCCTGGCAACATTGATTATGCAGCAAAATATCGAGATAAGCTATATATTTTTGAAAGTGAAGAAAAACTTCTGAAGTTTATGAGGTGAATATACCAACTGCATTTTAATTTTTAATCATGTCATGGTTTACATATCTTGAAAGTGCTTACTTATCTTGTTAGGTCACCAGAGAAGTACTGGAATCTGAAACTTCCATGTAAACTCCCTCCAATAAAGGAGCCAATACTACTCACTGCACTTCCTTCGGCTGGATACCTTGAACAGGCCAGTTTTTGCTTTTCTATTTTAAAACTTGATTTTGCAATTTATAGTATATCCCATTCATTTTTAATGCAAGTCTTATGTTTGTTAATGGAATTATATTAAATTGAAAATTGTGTACTTACATTCGAAAGGAATTTTTTAAAGCTTTAAAATAATAGATATTTATTTTATTTTAGATAGCACTAGTGGAAAAAATACAAGTAAGACCATCAGAGGGGAATAATAAACTATAATATCACATGATGGATTTTCTGACTCTCTTGTTTATCAGATCTTGTAAAATTACATTTTGCTTTGGTTTCTAACACCAAGATAGACACAAGCCTATCTGGAGTCATTTAAGGATATTTGGTTCCATTTTGAGGCATGAATATGAAATAAAAAAATGATTCATTGTCACTTCCCTCCTTATTTTATACTATTCATTATCTTCTACAATTCACCAGCTTAGGTATCATCCTATACTGTTAGATTTGGATTGTAGCAGGATCAGGCTTTGAATATGCTTTTGTTCTAGATTTTTGTAATGGTTCTTATAAAACTCTTCTTTCTTCAGGGAGTAGCAACTTCTCTAATAAAAGCTCTGCATGAAGTAGGCTGCTTAAAGCCAAAGTTTCCATTCCTAAGTGTAAAAAAAACTGCTCTGCTGTTTGTCGCCTGCCATTTAAAAGGTAGAGTATAAAGTAACATGCTATAAAAATAATGAATTATATAAATGCAGTAAATCATCTGATACAACATACATAACACAACTGGGTAGTTTTCTTATGTCCAACTTGGGACCATACTATCATATACCAATTTAAGTACACTCTGCCAAGTTTCTTGGAAATGTGTAAGGACCGGGGAAAATAAGGGTAATAGTATAGGTAGGTAGGTAGGAAAGTGATCTCTCACAAATCATGAGACTTTAATGACATTTAAAAGTCCTTCATATCCTGTGTTTCCTCATGCAGTTTCCAGAGCCCTCCAGAATTTTCTTGGACTATCACTGATTTTTGCTAGCATAGCTTTGTTAAGGACAACCACTGAACAGGGCAGGCACACGATAAGCCCCTCTATAAATGTGCAGTTCTTAGGCCAGCAAAACTGCTTTTATACTGTAGTTTGTTTCATACACAAAGACTGTTTTCGTTCTATTGTTAGCAGAGCTTTGCTAACGTAACAAAGTTCATGATAGGAAAGCTTTGCTCATATATTGCATCATTAAATCA
The DNA here is from genome assembly GCA_026546715.1 of Gallinago undulata. Classification (NCBI taxonomy): domain Eukaryota; kingdom Metazoa; phylum Chordata; class Aves; order Charadriiformes; family Scolopacidae; genus Gallinago; species Gallinago undulata. Next base: position 71,437,695 of record JAOTQQ010000023.1, read on the forward strand.
TTATTAGCACTGGATGATAAACTGCAAAGGTTATGCAAGCGCACAAATCTCTTCTCATGCAGTGACAAACAGTTTGACCATAGGAATCCAGGAAAAAGTTATCTTCTTCTAATACTGGGCAGAACTGCTTCCAACTTTAACCTACAGCATTCCAGTACACTGAAAAACTCCTTTGCAAATACAGCATTATTTATTATTGTGCATCCCTCACCATAGTCACATTGTTCTTGATCAAAAACTCGATCAAAGTGCTTCATGTTGTGGTCCCTTGAAAATTTTTTACATCCTATTTCTGTCTGAAGTAAGACCTTCTCATTTTCAATTTAATCTCACTTTTAAATAGGGGACAACAAACAGTGGTTTAGTTGCTCTTGCAGCTTTTCTAAACAATACTGGACTGCTTTCAGTAACTGAGAAGAGAAGTTACAGGCGATCAATCATCAATGCAGAGAGACTCCTGGAAAAAAGAGCAGGAAATCATACATCACTGGAATGCATTTAGTGCCCTTCAAACTTGACTCCTGCAAGAGCTCTATGTACGGCTATGCTTGAAAAATCACTCAGAAGCTGTTAAATGTGGTTGTCTACAATTTAAAGCTAGTGGGCTGAAGTGTCTCATAGCATAGTTCCTTCATGCTGTCCAGATTCTATAATGTGATATAAAGTACCATTTACAGGAAAAGTAACGGTTATGATTTGGCTGCCTTAAACTACTCCTTCCCCTTTGCCTTAGTGTAACAATTAAAATAATAAAGAATACTCTGAGGATTGGCACTCAATAGTAATGTACACCAGAATACGGCTTAAGGCAGAGGGTTAAGAGAGAAAAGAAACAATACTATCTTCACTGTAAAGTTCTTGGACATTTCCTTCCTCCTTTGAAAAAGCAGTCAGTTCCTGATTTTTTTATCGGCAAAACATTTAGAACAGTTGTGCCAGGGATGAAGTGCCCTGTGCCAGACACACTGTGCCCAGGCTGTCCCCAGCAGCACCAGATCATCACCCACATCAGCCATTGCCTCACAGCCCAAAGGATGGCAAGTTTATAGCAGCTGAGCATCCGTTTTGTTATTTCTTTACAAAAGCCTTGATCTAAGTATCATTACCCTATCAGAGTTGGGAAATTCTGAAACAGCAGCCTTTTGTTGTTGGTTTGGCATCAACGGGCATGGCCCAGGGTACTTTTACCTGGATGGATGCCCCATCCCTGGAGGTGTTCAAGGCCAGGCTGGATGGGGCTTTGAGCAACCTGGTCCAGTGGGAGGTGTCCCTGCCCATGGCAGGGGGGTTGAAACTAGATGGTCTTTAATGTCCCTTCAAACCCAAACCATTCTGTGATTCTGTGATCTGTACCAAGGATAAAAACACTTCACGATTTCTGTAAGGCCGTTCCATGAACCTGACACTAAGAGACTTCTCCCCTTCTTGCAGGCCACAACCCCCGGAGCCCGGCGCCGGTGCGGCAGGCCTACCAGAGGAAGCTGGGGCGCTTCGTGGAGCAATGCCACCTCCTCCCCTACCTGGGGGCGGCCATGGCCGGACCCTACCGGCAGCCGGGGCTCAGGCCCCCCGGCTTCGACGGCCGGCTGCGGGCCTTCCTCTCCCTGAAGGGCGCCAGCCCCGGCCTGCCCTAGGGCGGGCCGCGCGTCCCCCTTCCCCACCCCCGTGTTTCCTTTCCACCCGCGCTGCCGCAACGTGGCCGGTGACCGACGCTACCCTCCCGAGCACCAGTTTATCCCGGGCAGGAAATCTTAACATTAAAACCTTTTGTCCTAAGCGGCGCCTCGTTTAACACTGACTACAGAGACCCACGCGCGGGGAAGGGGCGGGGCGAGGGGGAAGGTCTAACGTCATGTCTACGTCAGTACGCCCGGCGCGCGGCCTGCCGCCCGGGCCGGAAGCGCGGCAGCGGTTGCGTAGAGTGGGCCTGGCGGCGGGAGCGGTGAGTGCCGGGCGCCGCTGGGAGAAGCCCCCCGATACCCCCCTCCTCCGGTGGCAGCCGGCCTGGGGGGACGGGAGCCGGCGGCTCACCTCACGCGGGGCAGCTCCCGGGACCGCGGAGTTGAGCCGCGGCCGCTGCCGCCTCGCCCGGCACCGCCTCGCCCCGCTGAGGGGGCGAGCGGCCTTCCCTGGGGCGGAAGGGGGCAAAGCCTGCGGGAGCGACTTACGGAGTGTGAGGCTTCAATGGGGCGCTGGTGGAGGCGGGGAGCAGCCGCTGGGCCGAGAGTTCTCGCTCCACAGGCCGTCTTCTGCCTGCCCGCAGCGGGGCCTGCCCTCGCTGCTCGGCCGTGCTGCGTTAGTCGGGGTCAGCCCCCCGAAACGCGCCTGTTGCTGGTGATCCCTTTTACGGGTCATCGGCAGATGGACGAAGTGCGCCCGAGCACCCTGCTGGCAGTACGGGTGCTTTCCCCTAATATACAGCCCTGTGCTAGGGTTAGTGGTTTTTTTAGGTGCGTGTGCTGGTTTGGATTTTGCAGTCAAAAGAGTAATGGTGTCACCCTGCAATCAAATTCCAAAGTCCTTCATGTGATCATAAACCCACAAAACCCTCTACCCTACACTGGTGAGGCCACAACTGGAATACTGCGTCCGTTTCTGGGCTCCCCAGTTCAAGAGGGTCAGGGAGAGAGTCCAGCGTAGGGCAACTAAGATGATTAAGGGATTGGAGCATCTCCCTTATGAGGAAAGGCTGAGAGAACTGGGGCTCTTTAACCTGGAGAAAAGAAGGCTGAGGGGAGACCTTATCTATGTTTAGAGGTACCTAAAGGGTGGGTTGAAAGATGATGGAGCGGGACTCTTTTCAGTGGTTCCCAGTGACAGGATGGGGGGCAGTGGGCACAAGCTGGAACATGGGAAGTTCCACTCAAATACGAGGAAGAACTTCTTTATAGTGAGGATGACAGAGCCCTGGAACAGGCTGCCCAGGGAGGTCATGGAGTCCCCTTCTCTGGAGATTTTCAAGACCTGCCTGGATGCAGTCCTGAGTAATGTGATCTAGGCGTTCCTGCTTTAGCAGGGGAGTTGGACTGGGTGATCTCCAGAGGTCCCTTCCAACTCTGACAGTTCGTGATTCCCTGAACACCTACTGCTCTGTCTGGTGTTAGGGAATGCCTGCAGGCAGAGTTAGCAGAACTCTTCAGGGGTTCCTGTCATCCCCTGTAGGGCAGCGTTTGGTCAGACCTGCAGCCATGCTTTAGGGTGCTCCAGTAACAGCAGGCTTGCATCTGCCAGAAATTAACGTTCCCAGATAGTTCATGCTGGAGCCAAATTGTGTATTTGGTAGCTGTAGTGGTGCTGAAGGTGGCCACCTCTGTAGGATCTAGGTGTCATCTGTATGAAGGCATATTGTTTCTTATAGCATTCCTTAAATAATCAAGAGTGGTTGTGCTCGCTGATTGCAATGCGAAGTACATGTTTGTATTTAAAATCACAGCTTTATATTTTAAGATGGCAGGTAGCTAATCTGTTTCACGTTTGGCTCAGCTAATCCTCTTGAAATGGGTGGTGTTGACACACCTCTTGTGTATCATTATGTGGTGGATTCTTCTGAAATTGCTGGATTATATTTTTTTTGCTTAACTTTTGCGTTTTTACAATTGAAGAAGCTTAGCAAGCCAGATGGGTGTTCAATAATTAGCATAGTTACACCTATTTTAAACAGTGGTCTTAGAAAAAGCTCCTGCTTTTCAGCTTTTATTGCCCACCTCTATAGGCTGAAGCTTAATAGGTAATTATTCTGAAAGAGAAATTTTCAAAAGGATAGAAATGGATAAAAGACAATGTGGAGTCCTGCTGTGAAATTTTATCATTGATTAGAGGATATCATAGCCTTGTTCCTGAATAATCTGAAATGTGTGATCTGCAGGGTGGGTGATGTGTGATCTGTGGGTGACCTTTTTTTATTATTATTATTTGTTTGCACTTAGAAAAGTCTTTGTTCACAAATCCTTTGTCTGATTGTTTTAGTTGTGAAAGGAGTTTTCAGAAGGGGTAGCCATTTTTTTTAGATGCTATACAGCTCACAGTGCATTGGACATAAACATGGGAAATAATAGTGATTCTGACCTACGAAGAAACTATCTATAGACATTTCTTAGGATTTAAAAACACTTTTTGAAGAAAATTTGTGTCAGCATTAGTGTTAATTTTTTAATTAGTGTTAATTAGTGTTCAGAGGCTTCTGAATTGTTTCAGAAACTATTGAACTCTTGTTGCCTGGTAAAGCAAATATTATTTGGTGTCTTATGATGCAGACTTCTACAATATTTCTTAATTAAAGCTATTCTGTTTTTGTAGGCACCTCCTTTCATATGCACAGTAAAAATGGCAGAAACGGCTCCTGATGCTTCTGAGAAACTGGTTGTCATCCACTCCAAGGCTCACAAAGATACCATTCTAGCTAATTTTGAGGAACAAAGGAAAAAGGATTTTCTTTGTGACATTACCCTAATAGTGGAGAATGTGCAATTCAGAGCCCATAAAGCTTTGCTTGCTGCCAGCAGTGAATACTTCTCCATGATGTTTGTAGATGAGGGTGAAATAGGGCAGTCAATTTACATGTTGGAGGGGATGGTTGCAGACACCTTTGGGGCACTATTAGAATTTATCTACACTGGCTGCCTCCGTGCCAGCGAAAAAAGCACAGAACAAATTCTGGCTACTGCGCAGCTGCTCAAAGTGACTGACTTGGTTTGGGCCTGTACAGACTATCAGGCCAGCCATAGCCCAAGTAATGCGTTACCAGCTCCAGCTAACAGTGGAGCTTCTGTAGCCGTTGTTGCAAGTGACAAGAAAAATGAAGACCCACCAAAGCGAAAACGAGGGCGACCAAGGAAAGTCAAGAATGTCCAAGAAGAAAAATCAGCTGCAAATTTTACTGAAGATGTGCAGCTGAGAGAGAACAACTCCATGCAAAATAAGCAAAATTTTATGAAGAAGGATACTGCAGAAGAAGAAACAGTTGTCAGCGAACAGGATCCAGCAAGCAAAGATGCAGAAGAAACTGAACCTGCTTGTGGCTCAGAAGCTGCTGTTGATCTGTCAGCTGAGAAAGATGAGAATTATGATCCCAAATCTGAAGGAATACAGAGCACTCAGAGCCGTTACAGCAAACGTAGAATAAGGAGATCAATCAAACTAAAAGATTATAAACTTCTTGGTGATGAGGATGAAAAAGGACTGGCAAAGAGAACTGATGGAAAAAGAAAACGTGCGGGTTCTGAAGCTCGTTGTAAAGACTGCGGCAAAGTATTTAAATATAATCACTTCTTAGCTATTCATCAGCGGAGTCATACAGGTGGGCAGTGAGAGGCTGCTGCTTTTGGGTTATGGTATAGTGACTTGTTGCTAAATGCAAGCTAGTTGTTGAAATGTGGGCTGTTGTCTACAGCGAGAACTGTCCAAAATAGCATGCTTATCCAAATTATGGTGTGTCTCCTGTGTTTTGCTGTTTTATTCTCTTTCAGCAGATATCATAGCCTTTATGTCTTACCTTGATTGCAGTTTAGTTAATCATTTCTCTGTTTAAACATTTAATTGTATGGTGATATTTAAAGAATTATTGCTATGTGAAGCTTGCCTCTTAATTCTCCTTATCACTACTCAAAAGTAATTTTTTAGGAGCTACTATATTGCAATCTATCTCACTGTCAGCTTAGAATATCTATTGAGAAATAATGCATCTATACTTAGAAATGTCATCTTTTGCTTCTAGGGGAGCGCCCTTTTAAGTGCAGCGAGTGTGGCAAAGGCTTTTCCCAGAAGCATTCTCTTCAGGTCCATGAGCGGATGCACACTGGAGAACGGCCATACACCTGCACTGTCTGCAATAAGGCTCTGACAACAAAGCATTCTCTTCTGGAGCATATGAGCCTACATACAGGTAAATATTTCAAGGCAAAAGTAACTTCTCTCCCCCCAAAAATTTGCCTTTCTGAAAAAAGGTATTTCTGCTGTCTCTTGTGTGTTCTGGTTTATTTATTTCCTTACCCTTGCTTTGAATGTGGCTTACATTTTAATAAGTGATTTTTCTTTACAGGGCAGAAGGCTTTCACTTGTGATCAGTGTGGGAAATACTTCAGCCAAAAGAGACAGCTCAAGAGTCACTATCGAGTACACACAGGTATAACAAGTTCGAGTCGAAGCACTGGCATACAGTCCATGCTGATTTGTCCTCTTAAAGGTTGGCTAAGGGTAGAAATTCTTCAGCAATGTATTTAGTCTCTACTACTCTGATGCGTCACGATGAATAGGGTGAAAAAAGACAAAATGATTTATAATAAGTGGAAGGTTTAGAAAAATAGTTAATCGAGAAGGACTCTTATGATGATTAAAATTTAGTTACTCTGTATTTGACATACAACTTGATTACTTTTGCCCTGCTGTCTGTGTATAAACAATTGTGTCTTCTGCCTGTTGTGCAAACTGTCTTGTAGTTTCCCATTACTTTGGACTAGTAATAGTGAACAAGCTTTAAGAAGTGTCCTAACTTCTGGAGCAGGGTGGGGATTAAGCTACACACAGAGCAAGTGGTGGAAAAATATCAAAATTTACAAAGCTTCAAGAGAAGGCATGTTTGGGGTGGGGGAGGAGCAGATGTCAGTCCCCTCTTTTCCCATGATAATATTAAGTAGAGAAATAGGAGCGTGACAATTTAGATAGGGAGGAGGCAGTGATTCACCTTTTGTTTTATCCCTATATTATATCCAAGTGGTTATTTTACAGGAAAGTGCTTTAACAAAGATCACTGAAGAGATACAGGGGATCACTTATGCACTGACACTTTTTTTATTATTGCGACAAGGCCGTTCACTGCCGGAATGTAACCAGTGTCGTCGCAAATTCATGGATGCAGCTCAGTTAAAGAAACATCTAAGAACACATACAGGTAATTTTATCTGTCATGTCTTGTTTTGTTTTTTTCCCTGAAGTAATACAGACAAAACAATGTTAAGCAAATGACACTTGTCTCTGTGGGATGAACTTCTGCTCTCCTTATACGTAGTGATGCCTGTATTGATAATGTAGGGATTTGAGATCAAGAATGTAGGAACACAAAAGAGCTTCTATTACAACAGTGCAGAAGCGGTACCTGTTAAAGGAAGAGCTTTTTTTCCCCCATTCTTATAAAGTCTGCTGCACAAAATGCCCATTAGCTCTTCAGTGATAAACTGCATTCCCATGTCCAGGATGCTATCAGGAGAGGTGCAACCAGCATGTATGTGGCGAAGTAGTAACAGAAAGCATACGTCCTCAATGAGTTGGGCACCCCTGTCTGTCAGGGATAGGTGCTCATGAAAATTGCTGCTGACCAGAAAAATAATTATTTCCATTTACCTTTTTATTGCGCTGTAATAAACCAGATGTTTGCAGGAGATGGGCTGGGAAGGATGATTTAATGCCAGTGCATCAGAGGGTGTTACAAGAGATTTAGAGGGCAGGGTGATACTTGAATGGCTGGATAACAGGGATAAAAATGTTGATCTACCATCTCATGATAACAAGGCAGAAGCTTCTTAAAATAGTTTTCTTTGAAGGGTAAGTTCATAAGATGACTTGTAAATGTTTTTTTTTCTTTTAAAATAGCTATACACAGTGGTGATTGTTTCTTCCCCAAATCAAATTATTCTTAAGTGTGTTACCTGCGGTTGTACTAAAGTACGCATGAGATCAAGTTATGTATCCCATTCATTTCCTTCTCTTCCTCAGTGAAAATAACACAGCTTTAAATTCCCTGGGATAGAATGAGGTGAAAACTTAGGCCTTTGGGAGCTTTTGGTGTATCCAGAGTAGTGTTAACTTGCGGTACTTATAAATGCTGCATTTTCTATTGAGGAGAATATATTGTTTGTTGACACACAACAGTTTTGTATCTGAAGCTGATGCAGCTCTGTAATTGTAATGGGAAATGAGAAGACAAAGCATAGTAGCAAGGTAAATTGCAAAAATAGATCAATTAAGATGAGCTCCAGCAGAAACTGGCTTGCGATGTGTTTTGCTTCCGGAAGACAGGCCAGATACCAGTATTAATGATGCAGAAATAGCAATTGATCTGTCCCATCTCAAAAGCAAGAAGTAAAATTCTAAGGAATTTGGGGCCAGATGTTAACATTAATATGACTGTTCTGCTTTGGCAGAAGAATGTCATAAGAGTACAGTCTACTTAGGAAGTTACACCTGTTTTCAGTAGGAGGCTGGGACTTGGTCGTGAGAAGTCCCTTCTGACGAACGTTTCTTGTTCTCTTGTACTTTGCCCCTGACCTCTGAAGCTGTATGAAAGCTGCTAAGCATTGAAGTTCTGTACTAAATGTGAAGCTTCCTTAGAAAGTAGCTGCTGCCCCATCCCTGATTTTAGCATGCTTGGATGGTGTAAAGTTACACAGTGAGAATTCTCATGTCTAGTGTCATAAAGAAGCTCAGTGCAATAAGGATATGTTATGATCTGAGCTAGGATTTGTTTAGGATGATGGACCCTTATAGGAAGCCAGCCAACTTGTTAAGATAATGGATTCGCTTTTCAGGTTTGGAAATCTGGGCTTATTCATGGGCATAGTGCTGCACGCCAGCCTGGCATTAATGCCTACTAGTGCAGTTTTCAAACTCATCTGATGTACATGGAATACCTGCATCTGTATCCTAGGTATGATTTTTGTTGCTGTGAAGGCTTGGATTACCTAATTCTTTATCTTCAAAGGGGAGAAACATTAGAGATCTATGTTTAAAATACTACTCCCTTGTTTAACTAGTGAGTTTATTCAATTTCAGATACCTGTCTTGACCCATGGCAGAAGCATGAGGATTTGACGTTAGACACTTGATACAGTGTATGGTAAAATATAAAATGTTTAATATAAATTTCTTTTTGACAGGTGAGAAGCCATTCACTTGTGAAATTTGTGGCAAATCATTTACAGCTAAAAGTTCTCTGCAGACTCACATTAGAATTCACAGGTAGAGTATGGCTAATTTGATACAGTTTTAAAGAATGTAATGAAAGTCTGATACCTGTATGCAGTGCTTGTTCCGTTATAGAATGGTTGTCAGGGCTTGTTTGCATTTTGAATGGATGCTAAAAGATTGCCATTTTTATTTAATCTATTTTAAAGAAGTAATTACTAGTGGAAAGAACTGCACTGGTAAATACTAGCATGCCAAGACATTATAAGATTCTTCTGTCTGTTTAATGACAGTATGCTTACTTCTGTATTATTTATGTGGAAACTTTACTGTGAGGTTTTTTTGATGTGGTGTAACAGAGTTATTGGAACATTGTCCTGTCTCCTTGTACTCTATTATGTCTCTTTAGTAGCATTAGTTATTTTTTACCTGTATCAGTGGGATGTATCGGATAAAGGAATGTAAGTTTTTTAAGTCATTGGAGAACTGTTGTGGGCCTTGGGTAAAAGAAAACATTTCCAGTAAAATATCTCATCCCTTTGAGTTGGGCAGCACGTTAGGATTTGGACACTTCTTTTTGATTTAAAGCCCACACTCTTATTATAAATGTTCTTTAAATGGTCAGTGCTTACAATTATGCAAAGTTGTTGCGTTCTTGTCAAGGTCTAGCAGCACAGAGTTTGTACCTCTGGTATTATGATAGGAGGGCAGTTATATACTGAAGAGCTATGGAGATAATATAATATGAAAGTACAATTTGTGAAGTCAAATAGAAATAATTAGGAAGTCAAATAGAGAACATTTTTAATGTCACTATTCTCCAGTGCTTATGATTTAACAAAACAGAATAATAATTCAAGTTTTTTATTCTATAATAAGTTGCAGAAAGCAGCACTGTCAAAGTGAATATTTTAATGAGATCAAATATATTCTTTTGCAGAGGAGAAAAACCATATTCTTGTAGTATATGCGGAAAATCCTTCTCTGATTCCAGTGCTAAAAGAAGACACTGTATCTTACACACAGGAAAAAAGCCTTTCTCCTGCCCAGAATGTAGTTTGCAGTTTGCTCGTCTGGACAACCTGAAGTCTCACTTAAAAATCCACAGCAAGGAAAAGCAATTCCAGGAAGCCAGCACTGCTCCGAGCACCAACACTAATTCAGAGGAAGTGAGAAACGTCCTTCAGCTGCAGCAGTATCAGCTCGCCACCTCTGGAGGGCAGGAAATTCAACTCCTGGTTACAGATGCAGTACATAATATAAACTTCATGCCTGGTCATAACCAAGGCATTAGTATCGTTACTGCAGAAAATGCCCCAAGTATGACAACAGCGCAGGCTGCTAACCTCACCCTGCTTGCTCAGCAGCCACAACAGTTGCAAAACTTGTTGCTCTCAGCTCAGCAGGAGCAAGCAGAACAAATCCAAAGTATCAATATGATTGCAAACCAAATAGAGACTGCCCAACCTGAACAAATGCACGTCATCACTCTTTCCAAGGAAGCACTAGAACATCTCCATGCTCATCAAGGACAAAATGAAGAAATCCACTTAGCAGGATCTTCACATCCAGCTCAGCACATGCAGCTGACTCAGGAATCAAGTCAACAGTCTCACTCTAGCCAAGATACGGTTCCTTCCCATCAAATCAGTGAAGAACGGAATCAAAGTGTTTCTGAATCCCATCAGCAATCTCTGTCAGTGAATGAGCCATCTCGTGAGCATCCTGTTCAAGGACAGGCTTTCTGAAACGCTTATTTGTCATCAGGGGGCTAGGCTATAGCATGCTTCTCATTCAGGTAGTGATTACACGTATCATACTCTTCTTTTTCTGCAGCATAATCTATCTGAAGATGCATTTCTTGGTGATTTTTAATGGGTGGCTTTCAGTTTCCTTAACCTTATTTATTTTAGACTTTTTAAAATTTCTCTACTACTTAGTCCATACCTTACAAGCTATTCATGCCTGCTGAGGAGATACTTGACCCCTTATTTGCATTTCTGTGTGACTCACCAGAGGAGTATACCTTGCTGGTAGAAGAACAGTGTTTAACATGTTTGCTGATCAGAAAGTACGACTTCTCTGATGAAGTCAACATTACTACTGTTCAGTGTTTGAACAACTAACACCATATGTCTTATCTTATAATGAGCTTTCTCTCTGCAGGTTAATGTCTAATTTTCTATGTGATCATTCCCTTAAGTGCATTTTGATTTATTGACTACCAAATTTGTTTTGGGTTGAAATTGTTGCAGCATTTGACTGGCCCTTGATCGCCCCTTCTGTTTACTGTGCGCTGTACAAGTTTTGCTCCTTGGAAGTGCTTAAGCCATTGCCCTTGAACAATGGCAATGAGATGCGGTGGTTACTCTGGACAATTGAAAAGCCCAAATTCTGCTCTGCTAGTTCTATCACTCCTTCTGTGCGTGACTGTGGGCAAGGTAACTGACCTCTGTGCCTTAGTGTCTTCATCTAGTAAGTGGGGATAGTGTTCACACGCTCCACCAAGCACTTTGAAGAGCTCTTGATGTTGATGGCAGTGTCTATTGAAGTGCAAAATTCTATTCCTGACAGGACTTGGTCTAAGTTTAGGAGCCAGTGTATGTTTAAAGTGTTATTTTTTTTTTGTACTATTGAGAATGGGATTTAATATTACTTTTAATATACGTAACAGCTGGTAATTGTGGGGATTTGAACAATGAATAGAATCACTTCAGAGCATAATGACCTATATAAATGGGGAATATCATGCTGTGGTTGTACAGCTATTTTTGCTGACTAGATTAGATGTGTACAGATTGTTTTCAATGACTGACTGTTAACACAAAAGATTTGACATCTTAATAAAATGCCGTGCCAGAATACATGCTTTGCATGTTCAAGTTTGGCTACTGGTAACATTTCATATAGTGTACTAGTGTGCTAAAATCCAGATAAAATGCCACTGGTGCTTAAAGCAACATGGTCAATCATCACTTCAGTTTTAAAATGTCATACTTGTGATTTAGATTGGTATTTTATCTTTTAACAAATGAAAAATGTAAAAATTAAGGAATTAGCAGGATAATTTAAAAGCAAAACAAAAGATCTTTGTATATGGTTGGCTTACATGACTGCCCAGAGAGAGTCACTGGCATAAAAGCCTAGTGGGTAGAACGATAGAAAAACTTAAGGTAGAAAGGACTTCCAGAGGCCATCTGATCCATCACCTCCTCAAAGCAGTTGATCATGTCACTGTTGTCGGGTTGAGTTTTGAATGCTTTCAGGGATGGAGATCCACAACCTCTTTAGGCCATGAATTCCAGTGTTTGACCATATTTGCAGTGAAAAAAATGTTTCCTATATTCAATTGGAATTTCCCATGTTCTGGTTTGTGTCCGCTGCCTCTCGTCCTACTGCTGTGCCTCCAAGAAGTTTCTGGCTTGATCTTCTCTACGCTATCCCATTACATAGTTGAAGACAGCAGTAAGGTGCCCCCAAAGCCTTCTCCTCTTAAGGCCTGAAGAAACCCAGCTCTCTTAGCCTTTTCCATCATGTGCTCCAGCTCTTCAATCACCTTGGCATCTTTCTGCTTCCCTCAGTCCAGTGCTTCATTTCTGTTTTGTTCTGGGGAGCCCAAATTCTGGATAACATTCCTTGTTTGAGTCCAGACTACTCAGCTGACTTCCGACCATGTGCTGCTGGAGTCTGGGTAACTATCTCCATTTTGTCAAAGTACTAGATCAGTTTCTTTTTAAATGGATCATGAAAAGGATAGACAGTGGGAATAAATCAATACAAAGAAAATGTCCCACAGCAAAACTCCAGTTAGGCTTTTTGTGTTTTGTTTTTCCCTCTTGGAATGGAGACTTACAGTTTGTATACTTCCACCACCAAAAAGAACCAGCATATTCTGCAGTTGTGCTTCAGAAGCTTGAAGTCTTGATGCTGCAAGAACAGATGAAAAAAACCAAGTGAAGCTTGTTACAACATCTGTGAAAATCTTACTAATTGTATAAATTCAAGTTAATGATAAATACTATGGAGGTTTCATCCTAACAACTTTGATTTTCTCTATAATACTGTAATGTGCAGCCATAATACTGTCTGGTCATAAGTTTACAGGAGCTTGCACTGAGGTTCTTCTCTGCTGTATACTCGGGAAGCCTGAAATGCTTAAAAACTGGTTACAAGCTAAATTCTAAGACAAGCAGTATAATAACTTAAATGCTTTCCTCTTTTTGCTGATCCTTGATTCGTTCATTATGAAGTTCTTGCAGGGTTAAGTATGATGCTACAATTATGCTTGAGCCACTATCACATAGTGAATGCTCAATGCTTTTGCCATCACTAAAACGAATGAAATTTGGGGTTTGAATTTTTCTTATGCTTTTCTATCAAATTACCAGTGAAGAAGCGAGGTTCTGAGAATAGCGCAGCAGTGACTCATCTTGCACTTGTGTTCCTTAAGCTATCAGCACAGACTGTAGCATGCACTTGAGAAGCCCATGTGGTTTCTCATACCACAAATGTTGCTTTTTTCACACCATTTGCTTCCTTTCTAATGAATGCATTTCTATTAAAGGTGAAAATAAATCCCTCTTCTGTGTGTGCATTTTTGAGGCTGCAACTGAAGCCTGGGATTGTTTTGAATTTTAAAGGAAAGCCCTTCAGCTTTGCTGTTGAGTCCAGCTGCCACTGAGAACCATTTAGCAAAAAAATGCGTGCCTGAAAAACTATGCTTCAAAGCAGCTTTCTAAGTATCTTTACTCCTTAGGCAGTAAACACCTTAGCTTCTCCTTTTCTCACATAGAGTAATCTGCTTAGCAAATCCATCTCACCGCTTACTATGTTAAAATGAGATTAGGGTTTTGGACATAAATGCAGGCAAAGAAGTAGACTACAGAAAGATCCATTTTTGTGAGCAATTAACACCATTTTGTTTCTTCTACTCCAGTTGTAAGTTACCTGGTGTAGTTGAACTCTAAGAGGATTTTACTATTTTTTCTTTAGAAATGTAGGTTTATGAAGGATTGGCTTTTTCTGAAGATTTTGGCTGATTCTTCAGGTGAAAGTTGAAACAAATTCCTGAGGGGTTGAGGAAGCACGCTGTGTCAAGTGGGTATTTGAGAACTGTGTGTATACTTAATGCTGCTTGCCAGTTATATTCATGGTTTAGCTGTAAATAGCATTTCTTGATCTCAGCACTCTAAACGTGAGGAGAGCTTGCTGTTCTGCATGTGGAAGCCCAGATGCTGGTGGTGTGGATTAGACCAACGGGCCTTCAGTCCAGCATCTTGTTTTTGATAAATGAGTGTCAGAATATAGGAAAAGCTTCAACTCAGCATGTGTTACTTTGTGAGGGTTTTTTTATACTTGTTTTATGCTCTCTTTTCTGCTCAGACTGACTTAAAAAGCACTGCTAGGGGTTTTAGAGCAGTTATCTCTTAGCATCTCAGTGGACAAGGAGATGACTACCTGGCCATGAGCTCTCTCAGACTGAATGTGTGTTCACAAGTTAAAGCTCGGAGTGTTGAGCCTGGCATCAATCTTGCCAGTCGCCCAGGGAGGAGTTTGGCTTGCATCTCTTTATTTGTAAAACACTTGGTTTAGCATCTTAGCTGGTTAGTCATCGTGATCAAGTTCATGGCTGGTGTTTGCTAAGACCTACCCTAGTGTGCTGGTTTGTTTTAGTCTTTTCCCACTTTACCTTAACTGAAAGCTCACATGGGATACATTCCTAATCATTGACCCCATGCCTTTGAGGGGCTTTCAGTGTCATTGTTTAAATGCGCTGTACAACTTCTTGTGCTTTCACCTCTCCCGTGAGGACAGGGAGAGAGTTGGGGTTGTTCAGCCTGGAGAAGAGAGGGCTCCAGGGAGACCTTATAGCAGCCTTCCACTACTTAAAGGGGGATAATACAAAAAGATGGAGAATGACTTTTTCACAGGGGCTGTGGCAATAGGATAAAGGGTAATGGCTTTAAATGAAAAGAGGTTAGATTTAGACTAGATATAGGGAAGACATTTTTTACACTGAGGGTGGTGAAACACTGGAACAGGTTGCCCAGAGAAGTGGTAGATGCCTCATCCCTGGAAATATGCAAAGTCAGGTTGGATGGGGCTCTGAGCAACCTGATGTAGTGTAAGACATCCCTGCTTACGGCAGACGGTTGGACTAGATGATCTTTAAATGTCCCTTCCAATCCAAACTACTCTACGCTTCTTTCCAGGCTTTTACTCATGGTAATTGTCGCTCTCTCCAAACCCAATGCAGCACGGCACGTCTCTGCAGCTGGTGGAGCACAGCAGAGCTGGCAAAGTCCCATCTAGCTCTTAACATCTATGCTCATCTGAGAAATATGAATGAGCTCGCAAAACAACATCTTATTGTCATAAACAAGTAGCAGGAAGAGGCCAAAATGAATAATAATCATCCAGTTTAAGATTTTGATGTATATAATTTAGATAATTGGCAACCTGTTGAATAGATTTTAATGTACCTGAATGACAAAGGAGAAATAAAAGCCAGAATGGATAGAGGCAGCAACTAATCAGTGGCTCTTGGCTTGCTCTGTTTTTTTGAAAAAGCCCATCAGAAATCTGTAGAAAACAGTCCTGTACAGCTAGTAATATTACTGGGTTGTTGGCTAATAATATTAAGCTTATTTGGCTAACTGTTGCTTTTCTTCTTGACTTTGACTATCAATTGACTATTAGCGGCATGTTTATAGTTAATTCCCTTTCTTGCCCACAATAACAGTAAGAATTTCCATGCCTAGAAATTATCAGTAAAATAAAAACAGCTAAGTATTTCTTGATTGTTCTGTTTCTCCATGCCGTCACTAAAAATTACTCAAATTTTTAACGTGACATACAATTCAGTCTTGTCACTTCCAGCCCTACTGTCTCCTAAAATTCACCTTGCTCAGAGCTGGAAAGTGACCTGACCTAGGTACCTACAGGTATAGATACCAGGTGTAGATACCAGGTCCCAGGTATCTACAGCTGTCCCACAGAACCGCTTTCACAGGTGCTGCATCATCATCATCGTAAAGCTCTGTTGTGGTAGCTGGGACCCCTCTGGAGCTGCCCCTGGATGTGCCGTACCGCTCTGCCCGGCCGGAACGAGGTCTCAGCAGCACCCAGCAAATACAGCCATGGGCAGGAGTTCCCACATCAAAAGGAGATGCAGACTTCACACAGGTTGTAATTAAGCTGTAAATCTCATTGCCACGGGATTTTGTGGGTGCCAGGTTTTTACATTGGTATGAAAAGCAAGGAAGTTCGCATGAAAAAGAGCCACTAAAGGGGAATTAAACACACAGATACACCAGAGGCTGGGAGAGCAATGGGGAAGTGCTGCTCTCATGTTTACTTGTTCTTAACACTTTTTGCTGGGAATCTGCTATTAGCCACCATTAGCAACAGGAACCTCATCCTTTCTTTTAAATGATCCTGGACTGACAGCATCCATCATGAGCTCTGGAAAGAGGTGGCTTCAGTCCTCTGCTCTGCCACATGCTTTCTGTGTAACTTTATTTTCCTTCCTTCAAGGGAAAACATGAATCAGAGCATTTCCCACCCTCTGCCATGGTTGAATCACGCTTACGTTAGTCTTGGGAACCACTTAGAAATGCAGAGGGGAGGATGTGTGTGTGTTGTGTCCAGCGTTGCCGTGGAGCTGGGCTCTGTTGACGGACTCACGCATGGTGGCCGGGGTGCCATGGGCCCCCAGCGGGTGGCAGTGACAGTGGTGGGGCTGCTCCAGGACCCAGCTTTCCACGTGGCCAAGTGCACAGCAGAGGTAACCCCTGGGCTTCAACCCCAGCGCCGGGTTGGGAGGACGAAGGAACAGTGTGGGCTGGAAGTAAATAAGCAGAGGAATGCCTGCACCCAGTCATGGTGGCATTTAGGAAGAAAATACTCAGATTTTCAGGTCTCTGCTCTTCTTTGGTGCTGCCAGGTGCAGGCATTGAGGCTTTATGGGCTCAGGGCAGGGGGGATCTTCATTGCAGCATCCTCGCCTCCTTGTTTCTACTCCTCCAAGAAATTTTTCAGATGTGCGATGCCGTATGAGATTCCAGGTGCACCAGAGCACTGCCCAACTTGCTCAGCAGCTTGTGGCAAGTCCCTTAATGCAGCTCTGTTGGTGCAAATGACAAAGCAAAAAGCTGTAAACCTCATGGGGTGTCACAGGGTTTTCTGTTCAGTGGATGTGGAGTGTGCAGCCCCCCCCCGTGGGATGCACAACGCTGACCTTCACACACCCCCTACCCCTAGGAGTTTATCTGCCAGACTTGTTGCCCAGCATTGCTTACAGCTGCTAGAGCTCTGCTGTCTCTCAGCAGCCCTCAGGACAAGCCAAGCCCGTAGCTGCAGCGGGGCAGCCTCTTGGCTTTTCTCCTTGTTTTTTTTCCAGCCAGTGTCCCAACGATAGCACCAGGGACCGTGAGCTGAACAGAAAGTCACTTCTTCACTTTGGGCCAGCTGGGCTGGCTTTAAGCCACAGCTTGTGACACTTGCGTGCCACAGCACATGTGGAGAGGAGGCTAAACTGATGGGCAGGAAGGTCCCACGTCTGAATAACAGTGTGCTCCTGTGGCAGTGATTCAAGCAACAGGGCCTGGAAACTTTCACCTCGCAGCCTTTACGGAGCCACTCACTTGCCCCAAGGCCCTGAGCCCAATCTCCTGGGACAGTAGGGGACTGTGACTCTCCGTGTGTGCAAAATGCACACAAAAATGCAGTTGATGACGCTCAGCAACATCTTTGAATGTCTCGCTGCTTATATTAATTTCATGGTGGGGAATGCCAGCATAATTCAATAATATTTGTAAAGCAGCCCTTTGTATAAAACGAAGACACCCACTACATCTGCAAAAGGGGATTTAGAGCAATTTGCATGTACTTCTGCAAGTGTCAGGAATTACAGCAGAGGCATGAGGGGTGCAGTGCAATAACTGGATTAGAACATGGCTTAGGTTGTAGTTCATGAGGAAATACAAGCTCTGGTAGGATGGGGGTGGTATTAAACTGCTTGTAAGTAATTTCTTTTTTCCTTACCTTGAAAATCTAGGCTCTGAAGCTGAAGTTTCCAAGCAAGTTTGCAGATCCTGTAATACAGCCGTTAGTAGAATTTGTATGGCATGAATATTTACAGGAGAAAAAGAAGGTAACTCTTGCTTCCTCAGGTTATTTCAGATATGAGTCCTCTCCCTGGGGCTACAGCATCTGCCAGCTTGATGCCATCTACAGGCTTCAGAAGTGAGCTTTTCCACCCCAATTTATTCAGACATCCCCGAGGAAGGATGGGGCTCTTTGGGCACTTTTCCTATTCAGTCTGAGCTGCCCCTAAAGTGACACACAGGAGACTGTCATCATGATAATATCCCATAGCAGTGGGATGCAGAGCTTTAGAGCACCTAACTGTGTATAGCATCAGCACAACTCACTGAAAGCTGCTGCCCAACCCCTTCCTGTTGGCAGGATTTGTGGTTTGAAAAGCAGGAAAGGCATAAAAATTATTATGGTGGTAGATTATTACCGATTGCTTCTTCACTAAATGTGTAAATAATCCCTGGAGGCTTTGTTTTCCCTCTGAAATGCAGGAACTGAGAGGTGAGGTGTGGGCATATGCCTCCTCGGTGATGTGCTTCATTGATGGCCAGCTGCTGGGGGATGAGAAGAAGCTGGTCAAGTGGTCTTACCGTGAGTGGGACTATCGCGACTTTAAGCCCAAGGCACTTTACCAAGCAATTGCCGAGGATTTCTACAGCAAATATCTGAAAAACAGCCAGGCAAGTAGCACTGTTTTATGAGAAGAGTACAAGGTCTGCAAGTGGCTGGAGAGGTTATCAGATGACAAACCTTGTCGCTGTCTACAACTACCTGAAAGGAGGTTGTAGTGGGGTGGGGGTCAGTCTCTTCTCCCAAGTAACAGGCGATAGGACAAGAGGAAATGGCCCCAAGTTGTGCCAGAGGAGGTTTAGATTAGATATTAGGAAAAATTTCTTTCACTGAAAGGGTTATCAAGCATTGGAACAGGGGCTGAGTTGCCATCACTGGAGGTATTTAAAAGGTGGGTAGACGTGGTGCTGAGGGACATGGTTTAGTGGTAGGTTGGCAGTGTTAGGTTAATGGTTGGAGTAGATGATCTTAAAAGTCCCTTCAACCAAAACGACTCTATGATTCTATGAAAGGGCAAGTACCACGAGGAGGAAGGAGAATGAGAACAGTGGTAGCAGTTTCTTGATTTCTGGCCTATCATGGCAGAGCCAGAGCTGGGGATGGAGTGGCCAGTGGGGAGCATGACCTGCTGAGGACAGCAGACCCTGTGTGCCTCTCAGCAGCCAGGAAGGGGCAAGCACTAGCCCTGATGCCTGACACGTACTAACCACTTCAGGTCTGCCCAGTAGTTCACTTTAACACACTGTTAGGGTTATTTCTGCCCAGAATGAAGTTAAACATCCTACTCTATTGTTTATTTAAACAAAACAGTGGGAATGCTGCTGTGCAGCGACGATCCCATGGACGTTTTCTGAGCCCATTCATGCTGGGCAGCTGGACCCTGGCCTGCATTAGGAAGTGAGCACAGCATGGAGAGCTGGCCTTTCCCTCACTGCATTTGTTTTTCTGCTTTAAACAGCACGTGTTTGTGTTCCTGGAGATAGCCATTGAGGAACAGCCCATCGGGAGGCTGCTCTTTGAGGTACGTTACAGAGGAGAAAAGCAAAAGCACACCCAGTGCGGTGGTTTCACCCGCCGAAGGAAGGGGGACAGAAATCTGGTCAGTGGAGGTCAGCTAGGAATTTCACTCTGTTTCAGCAAGGAATTTCTTGCTTTTGCAGCTCTTTTCAGATGCATGTCCCAGGACCTGTGAGAATTTCCGTGCCCTGTGCATCGGAGGAGTGAAGTCTCTCCGCGATGGCCGAGAGCTCACCTACAAAAACTCCCTTTTTCATCGCCTTGTGAAAAACGGGTGGATCCAAGGAGGAGGTGTGTTTCCACGTCCTGAGTAAATCCAAGTTATAGCAGAAGTGGGGGCTGGATGATCTGCATGAGTAACAGCCTTCATCCAGGGAGACATCACTGAACTGCCTGACAAAGCTAATCTCTGCAGGACAGGCTCTTTATATATATATATATATATATATATATATATATATATATAAACCAGAAAACATTTTCTCTTTTAGCCATCTCACTTTCTAAACATAGGAAAAGTTTGCCTGACGTTTGGCATTGAGGAGAAAGACAGTGGGAAAGATGATGGGTCATGCAACCTGCCCGACATCGAGATAGATAGTGTATCAGAAGGCATTTCCTTCACTATTCCCTTTTGGTCTGTCATCCATCTTATCTATTTATATTTCTTACCTACCTCCACCTTGCCTGCTCCAAATGTGAATTTTTAAATCCATTTTAAGTTTATACTTGGAAGATATACTTCCTTCTTCCCCTGAATAACTATGCAGATATCTATGTAGTCCATAAAAGCAACCTGAAATTACAAGCTTGCTACTGTAGAAGACTAACCATAACCCAACCGGTGTAAGACAATGTCTAAACAAAGTAACACAACCAACTTCTTTTTAAAAAAAGTTAAAAAAATAGATACATCAGATTTCTTTAGTGTCTCGCTCATCAGAAATCTGGTTCCATAGGAGTTTGGGCAGAAAGTAGAACAGAAAGATGGATGTAGTTGTTCCGTGAGGCTGATGCACAGCCCAGGTCTCTGACATAGGCTCAGCTGCTCAATGATAACTCCAAATAACACCTGTGATAAACCTGGTCTCTGATGGTTACTTTTATCTACCCTGCAGATATCATAACTGGAAACGGAGATCAAGGAGAATCAATTTATGGTCCCACCTTTGAAGGTATGGTTCCTCAGCTATCTTACTGTGTAATGACAAATTTCTGCAAAAATCAAGTTCTTTACCTGATCTTACTCACAGAATAACCTGGGAATTTCCTTTCATCTCCCTAAAGCAAAAGTATTTTCTTTTTAGTCAGAATTATTATCCACTTGCATTAGCACGAGTGGACTGCTTTAGTGAGGTCACTTCTTGATCTGTAACCTCGGCCCCCTCCTCTGACGAGGTTCAAATCCATCAGCCCCTTCTCCCTGCCTGAACAAGGGCTGATGGTCACCTGCTCTCCTGCTTCCAACTGCCAACACCTTTGTGGACAGGACCTCAGGAGGGTAGAAGTGGATTAGCTACAGATCTACCCAATACCACTTGTTTAAATGCATTAAAAGCTATGGAATTAAGACAGCTTCAACTCTACGTTTCCGGGACCTCAGGCAGCTTTTCAGGCTTGGGGACACTGCAGGCATCACTGCCAGTGGTTATGTGAGTCTGCGGCTGTAAGGGGAGTGACTTCCCAATCTCCCACAAAACCGTGAAAATCGAGAAATGACAAACACAAGCTAAGTTTAGGGAACAAAAAATGTTCCCTCATACTGGTATAAAGTAATAAAATGTAAAGAGAAAGAGAAGATTATACCATGCAATATTTAAGAAAAACAACCCATATAATTGACATAGATATTTGGGATCTTCTGTTTAGATTAAATGCTACCCATAAAGATGTTTTATGACAGTTAAAGCACTTTTGAAACTGATTTATGTTCCCTTATATAAAAGCTTTCCCACTGCCAATGGCGCAAATGAGATGACATTTGAGCAGGCTGGGCAGCAGCCAGCAGTGAGATCAGAAATGCCAAGTGTAGCTGAAAACTTTCTTTCCCAAGAGGCTGAAGAGCTTGCTCATGAGGAGAAACTGCTCTCATCTCGAGGCCCCAGGACAGATGGAGCAAAACCCCAGGACAGATGGAGGCAGGTCACTGGCCAGCTCTGCCCCACCGAGTCTCAGCACTGGCAGGCAGGAAAGCTGCGGGAAGTGGAAGGCCAGTGTGTGAGATTTAAGGCAGTAAATGCTACGCCCTGCCTAGAGTGGGCAGGAAGGGTCAGAAGTCACTTCTTTGATGCTGCAGCTCCTGAAATAGCAGCAAGCCTGGACTCTCAGGACATGCACATCTCAGAAAGGACATAAGCTGGTGTCAGACAAAACTAGGGCTGGCTGTTAAATTGTTTGCAAGGTGGACATCACCAAGGATTTAAAAGTTTGTGAATCCTCTTTTCCAGCAATGCTGCCCATTAGATCTGTGCTAGCGCACATCTCGCACCCTTCGCACTTTCTGTTGGGGTAGGAATCACCCATGGAGGAAAATGAGTCTGGGGGTGTGTAGACATCTCTGCGTACAGGAGAGCCATGGCCCTACGTGTCCTGCCCGGGCTGCGGCATGAAGCCCCAGCCCAGCATGCAGCATTTTGTTCCCAGCCCCATCCTCTTCCTCCAGGCAGAGTTCATGCTTTCCCTGTGCTGCCCAGGAAAGAAGCTGCCATGTCATGTGGGAAGGTGACAATGCGTCAAAAACCACTTAAGTAATTTTAAGGTGGATTTAATTTCAAATCTGTCAACCTTGAAAGTGTCCCTGAAAGAGTTTTATTACCATATTGCACATACTCCACATGTTGATGTATTAAAGGAGAGGGTTGCTAATTCTCCCCCTCCCCCTTTTTAATTAAAAGCTTCCTTTCATCCTTGAGAAAGGTGTTCACTTGGGTATGCCTTTATATTTTAAGGCTTAGATTGCTTTCCTAGTATTCCCGCCAAACTATTTTACGCTGAGGGCAGAGGACAAATATCTTCGATATCTGAAAAGGGTGAGAGATGCCTCTGTCAGCCGGAAACGTTCCGGGAGACTCTGCGCTTGGCACACGTCCGGGCACTGCGACGCTTGCTGAAATTGATGGGACGCAACCGCATTTTACTGTAATGAGCTGAAAGGACTGAGGTAATTACAGAGAATCACTCGGACCGGAGCGTCATGTCATAGGACAAAGCATCCTACACCAAAATTAGCCTGCTGAAGTCATTTTGCAAACCACAAGGCAGTGGTCAGGGAGTAACTGTTCAGTTAAAATTTAATTACCATTTTTATGAATCAGTTTCTGAGAAGGGCACTCAAACAGGGTAAAAAGAATTTTTTAAAAAATCAGAGAACAATAAAACCTGAATATTTCTACAATTTCCTTCAAGCTTGTTGAGAGCTCCATGGGGCTCTCGATTGCTCAGTGTGATGAGGTCAGAGATAGATGAAGGAGGACGTCAGGATCAGTAGACTCCCTGTTCCCCAACTCATAGCTGGGCTCCCCTCCCCAGAGAAGAAGGAATCAAGTCCTTGCCATCGTTCTCCAAACCCAAGCATGCCTAATGCCTATCCTTCCCCAGTCATCCCTCTTGAGAGCCACTTCTCTGCCTCACCAGTCCTTCCTCAGCTGGCACAGAGGATTCTCATCACCTCCTCATGGTTCTTGCTCCTGTCATCTGCCTCCTCACCCTGGAACAAAGCTTCTCCTCTGGGAGCACTCCAGCCTCCTGAACTAAATATCTGCTGTCCATTTATTCAGCTCTGTCATTTTATTTGGCTAAACTAGTCTCCTGCTTACCCTCCTGTGCGATTCATCAAGCATGGAGAGCAGTTGGGCATTCTTCCCCAGCCAGGCATGTCCTGTCCTCACAGCCATGACTCTGTTCATGGGGCATCTTCTCCGCTTCACCCTTCTTGGAGCATCCGCTCTGCCTCATGCTTTCCGTACAGTGGGAATAATCCCAAGAAGCTGCAGGGAAACGTGCTAAGTGCCCGGTGCTGCTCCGGCAAGAGGCATTAGAGACCAACAAGGGGGAGCCAGAGGCATCACTGCTGTGGCTTTAATACTCTGAAATACCTGGAGTGCTTTTTTATGGATATTTTTTAATTAGCTTCATCACTGGCTCAAGCATTAGGCAGTGGTGGGAAGCTCTTTCTAGAAAAGTCATTGACTCAAACCAGACTTTGCCTGCATGAGACTCGATGAGACCCTTGGGAGAGACCTTGGGAGAAGGGAAAGGGAGAGCAGGGAATGAGGAAAAGGGGGCCTGTGGGAGCTGGCAGGAGGGAGCTGTGTGGTGGATAGCAGCAAAACTAGCAACACAACTGCAGCCTTTCATCCCTGAACTCTTTCCCTAGATGAAAGCTTCTCCGTCCGTCACAAGGGAAGAGGGGTCCTCGGGATGGCCAACAAGGGCCGGCACAGCAACGGCTCGCAGTTCTACATCACCCTCCAGCCAGCTTCATACCTGGACAAAAAATATGTGGCTTTTGGGTAGGTACACACAAGCTTGCGCAGGAAGTCACCCTGGTCCCACAGGACATTGCTGCTCAGGAGGAAGTATCCATGAAATCTCTAGAGCAGCTGCCTCTGGCCAGGGGGAGGATGGACAAGTCAGATTTGAAGTACCTAACAACATCCATCCCTCCCTTTCTTTGCCCTGGCCTGCCTTGCTCAAGCTGGAAAACCCTATGGCAGAGCTGCCGGGGCCTCTCCAGGATGGAGGCTACAAACTGATGGCTGCATAGCTCCCTGCCAGCCAAAGGTGGCCCCTGACGGACATGGGGCTGTTGAGCAAAGCCTCTGGGCTCGGCTCTGCCCTCACAAGCTGAAAGAAATTATTTTAGCAAATGCATGCTTGAGAGTTTGCTCTCAGTAGGTCAATGTACACAGCTAATCCTGTTAAGATTTTTAGATTTTCAGGAATATATAAGGAAGAATATTGCTCTAAGCAGTTTGCTTGATATATGAGAGTAAAATATGTATGTATTACCACAGAGCGAGAAATTCACAGTGCTGTTTCCATGTAACACGGAGAAAGATAACATTTTAAAGGAAGGGAGTAACAGAACTTTCTAACCTACAGAGAACAAACTGACAGCGATTGCTGGCTGGTGGTGTTCATCCCCAGTTTCTGCCTTGCCAACTGCTCTGTGCAATCTGAAAGGTGCGGCATCTGTGATTTTTCTCTCCATGGCCTCTTAAATCTAGTGGGAGTTTAATCCTGAGGGAGCAAAAAGCAGCCACAGGGTACAATAAGGACAGACGGGCACTTTCCAGCTCTGCTCTGCCCCACTTGGAACCACTGTGCTCGATGGGATGGAGTGGGTATGAAGCTTTCCAGAGCATTGGTGGCATCCATGGCTTCTTACAGCCCTACACAAGATGGAGGCTGTGGAGCTGGCCCCGGACAGAGATGGATCATCTATGCACTTTCTCCCTCCCTGCAGGCAACTGATTGAGGGCACGGAGGTCCTCCAGCGACTGGAAGTCGTACCTACGTATAACGAAAGGCCTACGGTGCCCTGCAAGATTATTGACTGTGGGACCTTCGAGCCATGATCACCAGCTGGGTTTCCTGCCTGCTGCAAGGTACAGCACTATTTTCCACTCAGCTTTTTACAGATCTTGATGGCTTTCACTTAAGGCAAGAATAAAAGCACTTCTTGCACATGTGAATGGCTTGGAAACATTCTTTTGGCTTTAAAAAAAAAAAGTTCATAAGCTGTTAAAAAGCACTTTCACAGACGTATAGAAAAGGACTTGTGAAGACATGTCAGTGCCAGTCTAGAGTTTATGGGAAATGCTGTTAATACGATTATATAGTGACAAGCAGATATGATAAAATGCACATTTGGCTAAAGCAGGGGTGGACAGATGGATACACACCTATAGGGATAAAGCCAGCTGTTCCTGGCTAAATTCTGCCTCTACCACAACCTCCACAGCACAACTGCCCTGCCAGGTTTGCCTCGTATATAGTCTGCATATGGTAATTCAGAAATCTCAGAAGAAAGGGTAAAAAAACTCTTTGCAGGACTGTGGTCTCTCTGAATGCCATACTTTGATCCTGCAATGACCACTGTAAACTAAAAGTATCGCCGTGGAAATCAGGTTGGGCTGCATCAGGCCAAAACTTGGAAATGGTAGAGCAGGAGTAAGCTTTAAGTAATTATTTTTGGCAGATGGTCTCAAAAATGTGACCATTGCCACTAAAACAGAGAAAAAATATTGTTTATAAAGTTACTGCAAAACAGGAAATTTTAAGGTTACCTGTGGATGCAATTATATAATACACAATGATTGCTGGTGGCAGTGATTTCTTACGGGCAAGATCTCTCTGAGGTACAGTGGGCATGGATGGCTTCAGCAGAGGATGGCAGGTAAGCACTGAAAAATGAGAAGATGTGTGGAAAATCAAAACACAGCCTGGAAAGAGAGGCCACAACCAGGTGCACTGGAAGTTCAAAGAAAAGAGCATTCACTTGTTGGGCTCGGATGCAGATATCAGGCTCCACCAGCCCCCCGCTGCCAGGGCTGCACGGACCCCACCGGGGTACAAACAGCTCTCTCGCCGCCATTTCCAGTGCTGGGAAGAGCTGTGCTGAGCAACCTTTGCTCCTGGGCTCACGCATGAGCCGCTAAACCCCCCAGAAGAGAGCCAGTGTAAGATGGGAGAGGCTGAATTAGAGAAGTATTAAGAGAGACCTGATTTTATCCAAGCTTAAGCCACGGGCTTAATGAAAAGCAACAATGTTAAGTTTATTTGCTAAATGGGAATGAATTTACCAAGAGCACAAATGTTTAACCGAATGCCTGAAGAGGGCACAGACCTAGAGCGATTTCCACATGCTCTGAGTAAGCACAGGGATTGTCTTGATTTTAGCAAGGGGATTTAGGTTTTTCTTTACTTATGGTACAAAACAAAAAGATTTTTTACTCTAAAATATCTGTATCTGTCTATAGCTAGCTAAGAAGCCTTTAACACATTTTCTCCTTTTATTTTCTAAAGCACTTTGCACTCTATAGCAAGACTGCTATAGAGGAACTAAGTCTTCTGTAGGAACATTTCAAATCAATTAATAATTATTTTCACTTCCTAGTTCTGTGCTAAAGATGAAAATATGGTGTTGGATTTTCTTCATAAAATAATAATTTCCTGACAAATTACTTTTCATAAGTAATAGAGACTATTGCTATGAAAGGATATGGCTTCAAAACTCAGTATTGGGGCAGAGGTTAGTGGCTCGTATTTCTTGCAAGGATTTTAAATTGTATTCAGGTGTTTAAAGATAAAAGTCAGAAAAGTAATTTTAGTTCTGCAGGACATAAAGGACAATGCTAAAAACCAATTAATTGATTTTTTTTATTTGCTGTTGGCTTCGTCACCCATGGCAGGTCTGCTCTGTGGCATAGTTGCACCCCAACATCCCCAGTGCCCCCCACAAGGGACAAAGCTATAGCACACTGTGTGCTTTGAGTCAAAATGACCTGATCCCAGCAGCAGTGAGAGCCTAGAAACTCTCACTGCTTTGGCAACGGGCAGCATTCAGGATTCATCGGGGCAGACAAACGCCTGATCACGTCAAGCATCCAAAAGCTCATCCCATGCCAAAAGTCACAGACCCACTAACAAGTGTGATGGCTGGATGTATGACACCCAGGGGTCATAGGCTCAGGACCTAGCATTGCCACATAGGGTGACCAGGCCAGGGACAACTGGCTGGTTACACCACATGGAAAACATTATAACGAGGAGAGGAGAGAACAACCAGGAAATATTTTGAATTTCAGGCATAATGATCCTTCAGGCAAGCCACAATTACTGTATTTGCAGTGGTTGCGGCAGGATACTCTGCCAGAGAAAACGTGGTAAAATCTTTCATCCGGTATTAAAGAGGTCACCTGAAATAAAGTGTCTTTCAATCCTGGTTCCCCAGTGCCTGCAAGTTGGATATGCTTAAGGACCCCAAGGTGATGAATGATGAAACAGGAAAGGAAGAATCATCTTAACCTCAGTCCAAAATTACATTTTGTGCTATATTTTCTTTTGTAACCTACATCTCTGATCAAGTCACCAGGAACCCATTGCATCTTCTGAGAGAGCCAGACCCAAGAAGCAGTATGAGCAAGCATTCAGAGGATGCACAAGCCCAGAGGGAAGCCACAGGTTCTCCAAAAGTCTGGGAAATCCAGGGGCAGACAGGGAGGTGACGACGTTCATTGCCAAGTGTTGGTTTTGGAGAAGTTCTTTTCCCAGCAACCATATACAAAAACTCCCTTCTATAAAGGGCAGATGTCAGCATCCTGCGTCCCGAGAAAACTGTTCTCTTACCGGATTACATAGTGTTTTATTTATGTAATGTGTCACATTATGCAAAGGTATGAAATCCCCCCAAAACCTCTTTGGATGGTGTAGTTCCCTTGTTAAAACACCCACCATGTATTTACATTTCACATGTACTTCTCTTTCCATGCAGGTGAAATGACAATTTGGAAACAAACACAAATGTTTATAACTTGAACCAAATATATGTTCCCTTCTGTCTATCTACTAAATGTGGGTTTTTTTCATTTATTGCTACTATTCCTAGCTGCAGTGTGGTCATCTGGAACCTCTTCAAAAGCCCTGTTATCACATCTTGCCCCAGCACCAACTGATAGAACGTGATGTGCTGCAAATACTGGGCATGAACTACACTTAAAATGTGCTTCCCTAAAGAGGACATCGGCAGACCCCTAGGTTTTACCCATTTTTGCCAAGGACTTTACATAAATTTCCAGTAATGCAGTGCTGGAAATTCCTTATAGATTCAAAACAGAGGTAAATGCCTTACTAACCACTAAGTATATAACAGTGCAATGAAAAATGAACACAGTGATGAATGTGGTATTTTAAATCCAACAACAACAACCCAGACTGCCATGATCCTGCTGACTGCGTGCTACAACAAAGGCCCAAGATGCTGACTTTAAGAAAAAAACACATTTATCATCCACTTGGATTCCCACCAGCCCCCAGGATTAGAATAGGCATGTTTTCACTTGCTTGTGGAGACGAGCTGTAAGTAATTCTTGCCTTGCTGCTAATCTTAGTTCCATTTTATTATCTACTTAATTTTCTCCCCATTTTTCTATACACATAATACATCTACTAGAGTCTTGTCTTTTATCATCATATTTAGCAAATATCTCATTTTTTTTTCCTTCTCAAAAGAAGGAGATCCTTGTCCCTGAAGTACATAAAAATCTCTGCAGGCACAGCCAGGAAGGATGAGCAGAAGCCTTAGGAAACTCCCATATTCAGTGCTCGCTGCAGTTTCAGTTACATTGCAATATCTTTATGCTGCTCCTCAACTTATTTTACGTGCAGTATTTTAATAATGAATATGAAAAATATTTCTTCTTGTTAAAAAGCCAACAACTTTAATCATACTGGAGGAAGAACTGAACTATTTTACACTACCACTCCTGTAAAAAACACATGCAGAATGAAAGGTAACTGAAGTGAGCGTGTCACTTCAGTCACTTTATCGCTTTTCAGAACTAGATTCAGATGTCACTGACATTTACATACAACAAAACATACTGGGTCATTTCACTGCAGCTGCTACGAGGTTCCTGTTCATAACACAAAATTTATTCCCTGTTGTTTTCTTTGCAGCCATTTTTTTTATATTTTCGGCCTAAGACTCCTTTGCAGGGAGGCAAAGCGTTAGCCATCTTGCCCGCTAGCAGAAGCACCACAATATATATGATGGTACAGAAGCTCGTCAGAAAGCTCTATACCCAAATCATGTATTACTAGCAGTCCTACAGACCTTTCCAGAGCTCACACAGTAATGGTGATAGGTAGCTTGCCTTGAAGTTTCTGATGTTGAATTGGTCTCTTGGCAATAAAAGACCTTCAGGAAAGAAAGTAAAATGGAAGATTAAGCTAGAGATTTATTTGGCAGTTTCCTCACTACTGCCCAAGCCCAGCTCACGCTTGGGAAAAACAGGGGAGAATTTTCCTGATTATAACTCTTCTCTTTCATTTGTCCTGTCATTCTGATGGTGCTTTTCTCAAATCAGGACCATACTAGAATTTGCTTTATGGCTCCCACTTGGCTTTTTGTTGATTACAAGCACGAATGTTTGCCTTGGTTTCCTAACATTTCCCTGTGTTGGCATTGCACAAAATGTTGAAACAAACTTTATTATTTGCAGAGTCCACTGTTGATGGTATATGTTGACTCAAGCTGCCTCAGGGAAAAACAAAGGACAGAGAGACAGGAAAATAAAAGAGAGGGGACTCTCTTCTGTGATGCGATTTCCAAATATCCTTCTCCAGGCGCTCTCAACAGCACAGCTGGAAGTGACAAGAGCTAAGATGAAGGTTACAACTTTTACCAAGCTCTCTCTGTCGTACTGCAGACATTTCGTCGGGGACTCCCAGGGTGTTGTTCCCACCTGCCAGGGCACTAGCACAGCTGGACAAGATGCAACAGTTGCCCGCTATTAAGCTTCATGTGTGATGATGATTGAGTAATACTTACTCAAACTAGGTATGTACTACTCACTAATGCTTTTTCAGGGTAGAAAAGGGGTAGGGGTAGAAGAGGTGAATCACACACCAATGAACATTGCTCCGTTAGAGAAATCCACTGCAAAAAACCCCCACGGAGCTGGCAGGGGCACAAGAGCCGGTGCCTGAGCTGCTGTAAGGGCACGGTAAGAAGGCGGCAGCCGTTCTGCCTCGGCAACTTCGGGGAAAATCGCAGCAGCCCACTGAGGCGGCCAGCTCTGGGCAACGCGGAGGGTCGCCAAGCCCTCTGCCATGAGCAACACCGGCCTTCTCCCGCACTGCCAGACCGCTCCCGCACCACGCTGGGGCGCCTGCAGGGCGCAAGCCGCTATGGCCCGGTGGCCGTCCCGGCAGGGAGGGAGAGACCCCATGCCGCGGCTGGCCCTCCCCAGGCGGCTAGTGTCTGCCGGCTGAGACGGTCTTCTTCCCCACCGCTCGGTGCGACCCCCGCAAATGGCCGCTCCTTACCCCCCATCTCGGTAGAGCAGCTGAAACGAACGGCCAACAACTAACGCCTGCCCCCCCCCCTCACACAGCGCCTGCGCGGGGTGCACCGTCCGCGCCCCCAGCCAATGAGCGGCCGGCGCTCTGCTGACGCAGCGGGGAGGCGGTCGCGCGAGAAGCACTCCTTCGGGGTGGCGGTTGGGCCGTTCCATTAGGCGTCAAACGGGGGGGGGGAGGAGGAGAATGTGAGGCATTGTGGGACTGGGCAGAACCACACCAGCGTTCCGGTCGCTTCTGCCGGGCCGTGTGGGGTGGGAGGGAGAGGGGGCGGGAGGGAGAGGGGGCGGGGCCGGCTAGAGGCGGTGGCGCTCACGTGACTACGGGAATGGGCGGGGCGGAGCGGTGGCGCTGGGAGGGTGCGCGGAGCCAGCGGGGTGAAGGGAAGCGCAGAGAAGCGGGAGTCGCTGCCGCCACAGCCACCCCCCCCCTCCCCCCATCGTTTCACCGCCGCCATGGGCCGGACAGCCGCGCTCCCCCTCACCGCTCTCTGCCTGGCCTACCTCTGCGGGCTGGCTGCGGGGCTCAGCCTCGAGGCGACCGTTGGTGAGTTACCTCACGATCCCCTTTCCTCCCCCCCGCTCCCCGACCCGACAGTTGCTGACGGGGCAGTCCCTCCCGCGCTCGCGCCCCGCCCGGTGTCCGACCCTGGGAGGGGAGCGGGGCGGTCTCCGCGCACCGAGCCCGGCCGAGCGGCTGACCCTCCGTGCTCACCGGGGGTGTGTGGGGGGAGCGCCGCAGTGCTCGCCACCCCCTCACCCCCCCCACGGCGGGCATAGAAGGTGGCCGCCCGGCCGCGGCGGCGCCGTGCAGCTCCCTCACAGCTCGGCCACGCCGCCCTCAGCGCCTTGGCCGCAGCCCGCCAAGCTTTTGGCTCGCTTCTCTCCGGCTCCGCCTGTTCCCGCTTTCGTCCGCCCTCCTCCCCTTCCCCCCGGCGGTGTTCTTTGTTCGTTATCCCGACGCGATTCGCCCCCTGGGCTCGCCTCCTCTTTCTGGGCCGTTTTGCTAAAGCGTTTACGTGGCCACGAGCCGCCGAGCGCGCCGCGCGCCCCAGAAAGCGAAGGCAAGAAGTTGTTGTGGAAGCACTCGCGTGTTTCCGGGCCGCACCGCGTAATGGCGCCGGGTGCCGCTGCCCCCTGACCTCTGCTTCAGCCCTTCTGGATTTCCTCTTCAAGCCCCACCAGCGACGGCCTGGTGTAGGCCGATATCGGGCACCCTATCGGAACGCGAACTGCTTTGAGGACCGCTGAGAGCCAGAGGTTAACAACCTCTCCGGCGCAGCGGGAGAGGGCAGTGTTGGTCTAGCGGGCCAGCCTTCTGTTAGTGTTTCCAATTTTCCCCCCTCAACTGTAAGGGGAATATCCGAATTTACCCAGCGTAAGAGCCAGTACACCAGACTGGGTTTATTTTGGGAGCAGATGTAAGCTTGCCCACACTTAAGTGCGGAGTTCATGGTAGCAGGGTAATTTTTTTCAGTGAAAAGCAGGTATCTGCTGATGGAGAAAGCTGGAGAGCTTGCTGTTACCCCATTTAAAGACCTAAGAGAGTGTTTCACCGCAGGAGTACCATTGAGAGAACATCTGACACCCTGCTGCTGATTCTGAAGTTAACAGCTCATTCTTGAAATCTTTTGCTGTGATGAAAACCTCTCCTGATCCTTTACTCTCGCAAATCTGTTCCTCCCCCTTGCTAGTCTGGGAAAGATATTTTGAAAGTAAACTAAAAGTCCTAGTGCACCTTGTGTTATCTGGCTGCACTGACTGTCCTTCTGGCTGCACAGATGTACTGTGCTAATTTTTCTATGTGCCAGTGAGTAATTTACAAAAGTGAACATTGTTCATTCATCAGAAGTGAGTGTTGTTTGTGCTGTGGTTGTTCTTCAGATATATATCCAGAATAATAAATTGCCTTTTTTTCCCCCAATGAAATCTGTTACTCAGAAACTGTCACAGAGCTCTTGAAGTGGTTTGAGTGCTGTATTTCTGAAGGGAACAGGGCAAGTCTGTTGCATACCTCACTGATGTAAACCATCAAAGGTCTTTCCATCTCTTCTTATGTTTCTTGAAAGTGAAGAAACAGCACCAATATTTCTAGCCTGATCCTACCAAGAGAAAGGCCAAGTGGATTCAGGCTTAATTCAAATTATCAGAATACTGAAGTTAGGTAATACATTTATAGCTGTTGTCTTGAGATGTAAATTACCACGCTGATTGCCAAAGATCTGTGAATAGCAGCATTCCCTTCACTAGGGTGCAGAGCAGGGAAAAGTGAAAGGTCATCCAAAGGTGCCTGGAGTAGGTGGATATGATGTGAAATGTGCTGGAGAGTATGCGGCGTAAGGAGTTGTGGGTTGTATGTGGGTTTTCTGAGTATAATGACTGTATGAGTAAGTCTTAATTAAAAGTAATACAGTAAAATTGTAGCTTGGGAGAAGATCTTATTTGATCCAGATAGTGGATGTGTTGTCATTGTGGTTTCAAGGCAAAAATGTTTGACTGAGATCGACATTAAAAAGCAGATGGACTGGTTATGTTGCTGGCTTCTGCTGTGATCAAAATACGGGTAGATGGATTTTCTTTCAGCTCTGTTCTATATGCATTTATATATGAAGTCCTCTAGGTTCTTTTCATTATGTCTCGGACTTCAGTTGCTTTCTACTGTAGGGTTGTTTATAGCTGGCTGTATTGTCTAAAGGAAAAACGTAATCAGAAGGAACAAAGCTCTTACCATCTGTGGTTTCAATGAACTTCTGCAAAATTAATTTGGTGGACTTTGGTAACATCACTGAAATAGTATATCCCCTGAGTTTACGATAGTTAGAGGTTGCATGAAGCTCAATGTTGGTGTACATGTGGGGTCTGGTTTTGGACTGTCAGTAGTGTCTGTAGGGAAATGTTTTTGTGTCGTGTCAAACACATTCAAAAGTCATAGCTTTCAGTTGTAGTTAGTTCAGTGAGAAGGATTGTGCCTTAACCTGGGAGATGTACATATGAGAAGGTATGGATCTATGTTGCTTCTGTGGGTGAAGTTGCTCTTTTGACAGTGATAATTTTAGTGCATTTCTTTCTTTTTTTTTTCCTAGGCACCTGTGAAAACCGTTCTAACTGCAATTTGTGTATTAGTAATGAATCAGATGCAGCAGACTGCAAGTGGATCAGATGTAGTGAAGGTAAGGAGGACCACACAATGCAGATCCTTACTGTGCCATGCAGAACCTTAAACCCAACTAAACCCAAACATCTACAGTAACATTCATTACACAAGTGTACTGCTCTGTCTAGTAACCTAATGGAGCGTAAGCTCATAAGTTGTATCTGTTGTTAAATGTTTCAAGTTCTTATATAGAGACAGCTGAACATATTCAAAATAATTCCAGATTTTTAATGTTTCTGATATAAATCTGTGCTGTTGATAAGCTAATGTGTCCCAGATGCTTCAGAATGTTTTTAGAATAAACTAGTCACTTGTCAGTTCTTGGCCTTTTGGCTAAGATCAAGTGTAGTTCGCTGTTAAGGAGTTGTGAGTAGATTCTGGCATGCTGGCACATCCCTGTGCTTCAGTCACAGATGTGGTCACAACCACTATTCCTGAACAGAAGGGCAATAAGGGAGAGGAGTCCACTAAATAAGATTTATTAAGAGTAGTTTTCCTAAAATAAGAGTTGCAGCCCACTGAAGGGAACATGACAGACAAAGAAGCATTAGCTGCTCTCATTCAGAGCTTTGTTTTTCCCTTTGTAGGAGAGTTGAATGTAAATACATTTAAGTGACCTCTGGTACTCCCCTGGAGGAGATGAAGTTGCTGTTGACAAAGTCATACAAAGACTACATAAATAGTCCTTATGTGGATTATTTGTGCTTCTTAAGTGAAGTGGAAACTGAGTAAGAGGAGAGAATGGCTTGACTGTAATAGTGATTTTGATAGTAGATGACCAAGAAAGGTTATATATGAAAGCTAAGATGCTTTGGAACTAATGAAAAGAATTCTGAATGTAATTTGTCTAGTGCAGGAGTGTTCTTCAGGAAGCTCTTTTTCTGAATTCTGCATGTGTTGTCTGACCAACAGGGACATATTACAAATACCCTAGAGATCTGTGTAACTTGTTTGAGGGAGAGGTTGAAATCTGAGTCAAGGGAGAAGGGTGTGCAGGCAGAGAATAAAAAACTGATGCCTTCAACAATTTCAAGGTCAAAGATCTGCTTGAAAAGCTGGAACTAAGTTTTGCTTGCATGTAGGAATTTTAAGACACTAAGATATTTATTTTTTTATGATGCTACCATAGAGATACAAAATGTTTAATTTGAAAAAGTCCACAAATAGTAGAAACTGCCTAATTTTATAGGCTATGAAGAAAAAATACCAAGCTATGCTATTATTGCAGAATGGTGCATAACAATGTGTAACTATTGCTTAAGTGTTGATTGAGTGGTAGACTAACTGTAGTGAAAGAGAACACTAAAACTTTTATAATTTCCACTTATTAATATACTGAATTCCTGTATATTGAAGTGGCTTTAGTATTATCCTGTCTAGAAGATGATGTTTAGTGTGTCCTGTGAACAGTTTATTAGTATTTAGGAACAGTGTATCAAACATTTTAAAGTTCTGCTGCTGTAAATATTTTTGTCTCTTCTTTTCTGATAGGTGAAAGGTGTGTAAATAAAACATATGAGAAGCAAGAGAACTGCACAGTTGAAGAACAGTGTTCTTGTAAGTATTTAGATATTCAGCTTTCACACTGTTTAATGTGAAGCAGTTGCATTTAAAACTCCTTCATCTGTTGACCTTTGTTAATATGCCTTCTTCAACTTATCTAAGCACGTACAAGTATGTAAATAAGCCCTTTGCTTCCAGCTTAAACCCACATTATGTGATACTAAAATACATAGTTTCATTGTGCATTCACTGAACTGCTTACTGTCACTGCTTCAAGAAACCTGACGTATTTTACTAGACACACGTGCCTGACTACTGCCTTGGTTTCTTAGATTAAAATGATTGATATTTCCTATTAGATATAGCATATGCTAAGGAATTTGTCAGTGTCCTCAGGACAATAACCTGTCATATTCAATAAAAAAAGTTTCACCTGCTAAGTTCATTGCTTTATCTGAGGTGCACTAAATAGCAAAAACTTAGGAACCTTCCAGTTTTAATTGTTAACTAGCACAGCTCTTCATGCATGGGTTATAGAACTGCATAAGGTAGATCCTTCATGCTAGAAACATGCTCAGTTACATATCTCCTTCAATCTTTTCATTAATTTATGCTTGCTGTACAAAACAGAACTGCAGGATCTGAATAATTTAGACTAAATCTTGAATTTCACTTTTGTGAAAGCTCCCCGCTTTAGTTTTTCTGAAAGGTGACAAGAAATGGACTTTAAAATAGGCTTTTCTGGTTTTAAGATCTAGAACAACAAATGAAATTTCTTAATACTCTTGTCTAGATGAGTACAACAGTGATGCTACAGAGGCTGGCTCATGCCAACAGAGTTGAAGCTTCCATGCTGCTATGGGTTCTCTGGTGGTGGCAGTAGCCAGTCAGAAATAATTCCACTTGACTTGGACTTCTGTGTTGTTTCTAAAATTCTAACAATCATTTCTTAATCAGGAGTGTTAGAAGTACTGCAAAGAGAGTTTCCAAATGCCTTGTTCTGTATCTAAGAGTAGAATTTCTATAGTCTGTTCCTGTTAAATTTGTAGTGGTGTTATCAGGTTATGTTTTAGCTTCTGTGTAGTCGAGGAAACTTAATTGTCACCTTCAGTAGAGGATCTTCGCTGGTGTGAGAGGAACCTGTGTACCTTATCAGCTGTTACAGTGTCATGGCTCAGCAAGCACTACATTTGGGGATTGACATGGCCAAACGTTAAGGTGGACCTAAAACGACTTGATGCAAGCAGGACCTGAAAGAATGTAGGTTCTGATATATCCACCCTACAGATATATGCTATCTGTAGGATAGATCCTACAGATCCGTAGAAACAGTTAGCTCTAGTTTCCCACCATGCTGTATTGCTTCAAGATGTAAGTAACCCTATTTAGAGGACCCTGAGCATTAAATGCTTCTGGACATAATGGTATTTCAACAGGAAGCTTCCTGATGTATCAGTGTGTGATTAAGCAACACTTCAGATAAGTTGTCCGTATTTGATTAACTCAGTTAATACAGTAAGTTGCAGAAGGCTTCACAGTTGTTGGTTTGGTTTTGGTTTTGGTTTTTTCTTACAGCACATGCTGAAGTTGAGAGCAACAGCTCACAGAGCAGAAAGCTTTAAACTTTCAAATTTTTGAGGATGTCTTTGTTTTCTCCCTATACTGTTTCAGCTACCTAACCACTCCGATGTCTACTTCAACTTGATAGGTTCTGTTTTGGTTGCAGTGAGGCTGGGAAGCAGTACTGAATACCTAGTCTCCTCTTGCGTAGAGCATGCACAGTTAATGCTTGTACAATAGGACTCTCCTCCCTTCTGGTTGCTTTGAGGAATCCCGAGTTGCCAGCTGAGCACTGCCTTGATTGGGCTGCCTGTGACAAGGTTTTTCATGTATTCCGTTGTGCAACTTTTGCTGTTAGTGTGGTGAATTGAACATTTAGCTACTTTGCAATTTCAGTCCAAAACTACAGTAGAACTTGGTACTATAAAAATTCCCTAAAACTCAGCCTGCTCATGTGTCCCCCTCCCTTTTTTTTTTTTGTTTTTTAGTTAAACACTGTCACTAATCTTTTTAGTGTAACGTTTTTTTTTTCTTTCATAGCTCCTACTACGCCGTCTTCCAGTGCTACTACTAATGCACCTCCCAGTACTACTACGGCACCTTCCAATAAAACTACACCATCTTCCAATACTACTACGGCACCTTCGAATACTACCACAGAGTCTTCCAATACCACCACAGCCAGTTCCACTCCCACGCCTCATCCTACTATAGGTAACACAGTACCACTGAACGTACAATGGCAGGAAACTAGGAACTGGTGAATAAAATAGAGGACGAGGGCTTTTCCACAGATCTCTGTGGTAGCATGACTACTAAGCATCTTATATCTGGATTACGTAAATGGTCCCAAAGTTTGGAAGAAGTGGATTTTATAAAGTTCTTAACAGAGAAAACGCTTCTTTCCAATGTAATCAAGAATTGGCTCAGTGATAAGTGTTTGAATCAGATTAGTCATTTCCACTAATCGTGAGTTCTTATGAGGTAGGTTGATTTTTATTTTTTTTTGCCCAGTTCAAAAATGTCTGGTTTTGCATGTGCTGCCATCTTAACAAGTGAAGTTCTTAAAAAAAAATATGAAAATCTCATCATTCAAAGCATCTGCTGCTGGGAGGTAACAAGTTAGTACTTGATTAGGCTCAGAACCGCCTACTGTACAGTAGGGGTGACATTTAGCTTTGAGTAAACCTACAAATGTTGGCACTTGTCCCAGGCACATAGTGCAATACTGATTAATTGTTAGTAATAGTAATGTGAGGGAGGGGGTGGTCAGACACCCAGTGTTCTGGCTTGATAACAGAAGAGCTTTTAGGAGACAGTCTAGCTACAGGTGAATATTTGCTTATCCAGTTATGTCATTCACAGTTAGTGTTTTGGGGACAGGGGGAGAAAGAAGTTGTTTTGCTATCCTGTGTTTATCTCCTGTCTAGAGAGGTTAAGCACTTTTTTAGTATAATAAATACTAACTGATTCTGTTAATGAAGAATCAGAAGGCTGTTTAATGAAAGGCCTTTGCCTTGATGCAGATTGTTCGTTGTCGTGAAGCACCCGTCTTGGTTCTTGTTCAAATACCAGCATTTATATGAGTGCTTGGAAGAAAAGTGGGTTTGTCTGAACAAAAAATCACTGCTTGATCTGTGGAGAACCTTGAAATATCTGGCTAACAACAGTTTGCAAGTTTGGAAAAAAAAAAATCCTTATTGCAGAAACTTGGCTTAATGCCATGCAGCTGAACATCTAAATTGTGTGGGGTACAGTCTGAGGTCAAAGCTTACCCTTGTTTAAGCAAAACAAGACAAATCTTTCACATGAGAACTTGTTTGCTTTCAAACTTTGCTCTTGAAGCTTATGTTATGTACATACTGTCTTCTCCTGAACAGCTAACGTCACCAATGCAACGACACATTCTCCTCTACATACAACTGCTGTAACTTCAGCTACCAGGACAACCAGTGTTCCAGGTAACTGCTACTACTACTAGCACAATTAAAGCATAACATACTTTGAAATTTTTGTTGCTTTAAAAGTGTTATCTTGGAAGATTTACCAAGTGACAACATTAAAGTTGCATTGGTATATCTGCTGTTGTCACTTCTAACCTCATGGCACATCTAATTTTGTTAAGGTGACATACATATGTAGCAAGGTAATATCCTGAGAAATGGAGCTAGGTGGTGAGATACTAAGAGTCAGGAACATGGTGGTCAAACAGAATCAGCTGGCCACTTGTAATAGTGTGTCTGGAACTCCCTTGTTAACTCACTTACCTTTGGGAGGTGGTATTTTGTTATTCACTTGCAGCATAATAATGGGATACCTATTTTTTTTTAAAAAAAAAAAAAAGGTAATTGGGCTACAGTGGTGGGAATAAACTAGTATTTATTTCAGCGTTAGTCCTGATTATGTTGTTTCATTAAAAGCTTTCAGGAAGTAAAGCTCTTTAAAACTAGCTCTCAGCAGATGGCTGTAACTTCCAGATTCATGTGTGTTGTGGCTTCAGCTGATTTTTTTGGGCAAAAAAAACAGAGCAAGGAGGAGCAAGCATCAGAGATTGGAAAATGTGTTTTGAATATGAGTGTATCAGTTATATCTTCTGTGTAAAGGAGGAAAGCTTTGGCTTTTTGAAGTACAAATAGTCCAGCTGGGACTTGTTCAGTACTGAGATCCAGAGCCATTTGGCTATAAATAGCTCTAGCTTTGTACAAACAGTAATCAATCAGAATTTCAGGATCACTAATCTAAATACAGCTGCTGACATATCTTTACTTTTGATTATTTTTTGGTTTTGTATTGGTGTTTGGATGTTTTGAGTAATCTTAATACAAGGAAGCCAATACTAAAGTCTGTAAAATTATTGTGAGCATTGTGCACTCACAATCTCTAATGTGGTGTTCAACAGGTACAAATGCTACTGTGACTCCTGCACCTTCTCCACGCAAATCTACGTTTGATGCTGCGAGTTTCATAGGTGGAATTGTCCTTGTTCTGGGGCTGCAGGCTGTTGTTTTCTTTCTGTACAAATTCTGCAAGTCAAAAGACCGAAACTATCACACACTTTAGGACCTGCCACTTTATAATGGACTAGTAGCCCAACGCGTGTAGTTCACTGAACCAAAATATTTTCTGTTTCTCATTGAAGACAGCAGTTCATAATATCCTTTAAATCTCTAAAAGAAGACTTTAAAATAATATTTTTGCAACATTATACTTGGCAAGAGGTGACATTAATCTCTTCAACAGGATTACTTGCAATATGCTGCATGGGTTCTAATGGCTGTCTTATTTTCCTTTAGTGGCTGCTGCTGTGGGACTTTTTTTTGTTTGATATGCCAAATGTAGACATTCAGAGATTCTTATTCAGTGGCAACGCTGTCTTGAGTAGACAATCTCATTATGACTTATTGTGAAGGCTAATTGAATCAACATTTGATACAGTATCCCTTTAGTTTTGTCAAGATGTGAATTATTGGTGACTGACTTCAGGGAGTGAAATACCATTTTTACTAGCTTGTGGCTCTTGCAGCGAGCTGCTAGGAAGATGAACAAAAGTGTAGAAATAGGTAATGTCTTAACAGAATAACATAACCCACATAACCCCGTATCTTTTTACATAAGATAAAATACTGCATTCCAAACAGAAAACTGGTGCCCTTTCCAATTAATTTTGAGGGTGGAGAGGGGTTTCCTTTAAACGAGAAATGAAGATTAGTGCCTTAAAAGACTAAAAAAATCAGTAGACTGCAAAAGCATCCCACCTATCTCAAAGATAAATAAAACCATTAAGTTCTAGCTTTATATAGGAGAATGGAATACATGTGAGTTGAGCATTCCAGTTTAAAAACTCTTTACACTAAATTGAGGTCCTTTATTGACCTTGTTTGAGTGTGAGGGAGCATGGTACAGTAATGTTCAGCTACAAACAAGCTTTAAGTTGTTTACCTTTTGTTCTGGCCTTCAAAGACCAACTATAAAACTAGTGATAAAATTCAGTTCACTCCCTGTACGAAGAGGCAACAACTTACACTTATACTTGAAATACTGGTATGTGGGAAGTCCTGAGGTTTTTCTTACTGAAATGGTTCTTAAACTCATTGCAATTAATTTCAGGCTGTTGGGTTTTTTTTCCTTTTTTTCTTTTTTGCCCTTCTGTATGTCTGTTTTCTGAAGGAGCAATTAAGGGTAGTTCAGAAGATCTACTAATTTGATCCTAGTCAGAATTGCTGTAGTTCTGGGGCTGCCAGGGCTGCACCTTTTTTTCTTTCTCCCCCCCTTTTTTTTTTTTTCTTTCTTTCCTGGCATAAGCTTTGTGTCACCCTGCAGTTAACCAGTTAAGGAAATCTGTTAGGCCAAATAGTACTTTTTTAATTATTATTTTTTTCTTATTCCCTTGGCCAGATCAGTCATGTGATCTGAGTTTCAAAGGTACGTCATTTCCAGTGTAGATTGACTTGAGTGCCTGTGAAAATAAACCCACAGGAAAAATGGAAGTAAGGATAAAACCAAGTGGTGGATGTAGCATGTAATACATAGATTTTGATGATATCCCTTGATCATCAATTTCAGGATAATCTGTAGTACTGTCTTACTAGCTCTGACTTGACTGGAATTTGGCACCCAATACAAATGTTAGCATTAATGCAGATAGTAGTCATGGCAGTGGAATTTAAATATGAAGCAAATCAAGTGCACTTCAGTTGGAAATCTAAAGTGCACAGTGTGGCTTTCTTGTGTTATTCTAGTTTGAATGGCATTGTTTCCATTGTGCTGCATAGAAAACTCAAATTGCTACAAAATCCAGAAAGTTACTCAGCAGTACTGTATCCTTGAGTTCGTTAGCTTTTGGTTTTCTAAACAAAACTAAGACAATCAGCTCAGGTTTATTAGAACAGCAGAGTGAGCAGCCAGTTTCCAGCAACAGTTGGGTTAGATGGTATATCCTTGGCCTTATTGTGAAATCACTTAATCTGTCCTTTCCCTATCTGAGAACTATTTTATTACATTTATTTGTTTAAAAAAGATATCCATGAGCTTGTATGCTATACTTTGAAGTGAGCAAAACATTATTCTAAAGTGTGGCAGGCTTCTTCAGCTCAGCAAAGCAAACTGTATGCCTAGTATATAATTTTTTTGGCCTCAAAGGGCTATCTTTTGGGAAACCTGCAGAGAAGTGCTCCAGAGCACTTTATAGTGTGGAAGCCATTGCTACAAAGAACTTGTTGCTTGGTAAAATGTTGCTAAAATGCTTATTCATGAGCTGTGCTGATCCTGATTTAGGTTGCTGATAAAGTATGCTGGTAAAGCAAACAAAAAATAATTTTTGAAGTGCCTTAAACCTGCTTAATCTTTTGCCTCAAATTTTGTTTAAAAGGGTAGAAGGGATACCTTGCCTTAGTTACTAAATTTTTCTTGGTGCCAGCAATTGCTATTTTCGAAGATTTAGGAAACCCAGGATCTCTGACATGTACAGATGCTTGCACTATATCAATGTAGTCTCATGTTCTGGAAGGCCTGCACTACGCACCGCTTGCTCTTTAGCCTTGCCAACAAGGTAGGATCCACAGTTTGCAGAGTTGTGGCTGAGCTTGTTTCCCTTTTGGTTGTTTTTGGGGAGGGGAGGCTGGGATCACA
This sequence comes from Gallinago undulata, assembly GCA_026546715.1. Classification (NCBI taxonomy): domain Eukaryota; kingdom Metazoa; phylum Chordata; class Aves; order Charadriiformes; family Scolopacidae; genus Gallinago; species Gallinago undulata. The sequence goes on from JAOTQQ010000023.1 coordinate 71,480,205, forward strand.
CATCTTCACTCTGTTCTTGGCTGCCTCACTATAGAAAGTAATTACTCTTTTGTGAAATGGCAGTATCAGCTACTCTGTGCTGTGTACTAGCAACAAACCTGAAGTAACAACTTGCAGTTTTTCTTGGCCTTGTGTTTTGAAGTGGAAGGTAGCTCATAGATTTGTAGTTGTATTTGCCCCTAAACGAATTTTAGGCACTGAACTCTAGTGACTCTTCAAGTTACCTGGCTTTTTCTTGAAGCCAACTTGTGCAAATACCAAGCTGTTATCTTATGAATGTTCTCTGCAAGTGTTGCTGTAAAAGTTTGTATTTTGTCTTCAGTGGAAGAAAACTGAAACAGTTGTAATTGCAAAACCAAATTGATAAATAAAATCTGTTGAATGGACTTCTACTTGTAAAGTTTCTTTAATGTGAGCAATCCCTGAGGGGGCTGTCTGCTGGCATGCTGGAGATAAGAGCTGCTTTCAATAGAAATGGAGAAACAAACACCCTGGGGAAAGAGAGAGAATGAAAGGTTTGAGGAGTTAAGGTAGCTCTCCTCAAGACAGTATTAACTTTGCTTTTTAGTATGCACAACAATACTGACTAATATTTAGAATTATCTCTTCCCAATGGCAAAGCTTGTGGTGCTGGATGTCAGCCTACAGGGGGGCAGAGGGACTGCAGCTGGGAGGCTGTAAATAACCCCCACATCGTAGCATCTTTTCACATTAAGATCTTCGACCTTCATGAAAAAGGTATTGCTCTGCGCCTTATTTCTTTCCTGATGGCACAAGAAAGAAGATGATACTTGCTAGGGAATAACTGTCAGTGTTCTCAAGAGGAGAGAGGGTGTGCAGTTCTGGAGTTGCAGACTGAGTAAAATGATAACCAGCTCTACATGAAGTAACCTCAGCAGTTTCACATCATGACCTTGATGCTTTTGCGGGTATTGAATGTGTCACAAGGTAGTACTGACATAACTCAGTCAGTATTTCCCATCCTACGGGAAATTGCAAAAGCTTTAGTAGTGTTTCTGGAAAGGCTGTGTAGAAACGAAGAGCTTCCTAACTGCTCTGCCTTCCAAAAATATCCATTTACTGCATGCAGTCAAGGACTGAATTAAGTTTTTGTTACAATGCAGCACTGAAAGCCTGAATGCAATTGTTTTTCTCTATCATACCAGTCTTGTCTTATGCTGATCTTTGAAGGTGGTCTTCTGTAGGTATAGCATTCATTCAAAAAAATCATCTTTGACTGCTGCTGCATTATATTGAGTAATACTTGAAGTGTTTTATCAAGAAGCTGTAATTAGCCTGAGACAGCCCTTTTGACTGCTGCAATGGCACGTAAGTGCTTCATACATACGATATTGTTCTACTTCCAAACTGGCATCTGGTTCCTGGAATGTGCTAGAATCCCATTTGATGGCTTCTCTAGTGACAACTGAACTTGGAGAGTTATGAGTCACCTTTTCATTTAAGACTTACCTTAAAAATAACTCGTGTTATTTGATAACCGATTCCACAGCATTCTGAGTATGTTGTGACTTGTTTTGATGGAACAGCAAGCTTGGGTGAATAAAGCTTGTTTCAGTAACGGTGAGGGATGTCAGCCTTATTCTAGGAGTCCTGTCTCTAAATACTGCAGTGATTCTAACAGAAGCTAGAGTTCCTTTACTCGGTGTTTAACAAATGCAATTCTGGAAAGGGTTGCCCAAATTTAATTCTAGGTCTTAATTATTTATAACAGGAGTACAGAGGTATTTGATTATTAATGTTTACGAGCCTCCGGATGATGTTCAGAGACACACAGGTTAGTACCCTGATTCATCAAAAGCTGCAATACAGTTTGACACGTCTCTGAAAGACAACTTTGAGTCCTTTATTGGCCAAGCTATAAAAGCAGGCTTTTTTCCAGGCAAGAGAAATACAGATAAATACATGCTTTTTTTTCCTCCCCCCCATTTTCTTCTAGTTACTCTAGCACTGTGCAAGGAGCTGCCCTTCCCTCTTCTAGGGGGAGGAGAGAGAAGGTGGAGACACTGATGCATTTGATGACTCATCTTTAAACAGGCAAGAGAAGTTCAGTGTAGAGGCAGCAGCCTCTGGGGCGAGAGCACTGCACTGGGCAGGATGTGGTGTTTGGGGGCTGCAGGAGGAAAGCAGTAGAAACAAAACTACAACAACAAAAAAAACCCAACACCAGACCCAGGGCTTTCGCTCTAATCACTTAACTAGGCTTTGCACCATCACGTTCCAAGGTTACCACAATAAAAGGAAACCTTTTAGCTTTATCCTTGCCTTTCTGTACTGTGCTGCACTCTCTGAGGGAGGACACGCAGTGCTGCTCCCGCTCGGAAGGATCTGCATCAGCCAGGACCTAAAATGGATTACTAGATTAACTGACTGCAGCTGGAATTGGATGCCGCATCCAGATCTGTTAAAGTATATATGCACAGCATGGAGTATTACTGCCTCCCTTCGATCTGGATATAAATTGTCCTCTTATTTCAAGGTTGCCAGTTCAGTGGCATTTTCCTAAAATGCCCTGGACTGATTCAGGTTTACTTCTGGACCAGCCTTTGTTTCTGGAGCTGCATGAAGACAGTGGTTATAGCCTGTCTGCCATGCTCCACCTGGAAGCATAAGTAACATTTAAGAAGTGTCACCAACCATGACATGGTACTAGAAATAAATAAATAAAATATTTCCTGGATCATTGCTAATTAAATACCTCCCTCCTGCCCTCTTTCCTTCATTGATTTTTGGAACGTGTAGAACATTTTTATTTTTTTCCCTGTTTGCTAGCCATGCATATTGGTCACCTTGCTCTTAAAAATTCATCTTCAAAGGGATTTAACATCTTATCCAGATGAAACCTGCCTGGGCATATATATACAAATCACAACTGACAGACTAGCAAAGAAGTTACTCCTTTTGCAACCATATCAGGTTATTACCACAAAAACACACTGCTGAGTGTTACAAATTGTTTGGGGTTTTTTGGGTGTGGGTTTTTTTTTCTGACCTCTGAGCAGAATGTTAGGGTGAAAAACAGCTTTTGCATTTACTTGAGTTCTGCTTTAACTCTGTGTTGTTGATAACACTCCAGGCTCTGCAGCTCAGGTCCAGTGTAACAAGCTTTCACCACCCACTCAGCACGGGGGTTACCAGCAGCATCCTTTGAATTTTGACCCAAAAAGTAACAGAACAGGAGGAAACACGCAAAGACCAAAGACAGTAAGCAGTGGTGACATTGGTAATAACCTGATATGGTTGCCACCCCTGTACAAACAGGTATGCCCAAATGCTATTGGTCTAAAGTCAGGCTAGTGACAGCTGAGTGCAGCTCAGATCAATAGAAAAGACAAATCTTTATATGAAGCACATCTGGGTTGCCTTATGTGAAGTACTAGTATTAATGCATCAAAAATTATAGTGATTTAATATTGACTTATTACCTGGAAAACGACTTCTTACACAACTTGTACTATTGGACAACAGCTCTGCAGTCTTGCTTCTACCTTTTGAAAGGAAAAAAACCCCAAAACTCAAACCACCACCAAACCTCACAACATCCATCTATAATTACAGACATAGGAATAAAAAAAAAATCACAAGTAAAAAGTAGCTACAATGCATTGCAGAGTTTTAACACATTTCAGGCAAGGTGTCTATAGTTTGATGGAGCTCCTGTGTTGAGCAAAGAGAAATCCAAGCTCCACAGCCAATTTTCCCAGCTCTGCATTGTATTTAGCAATGGTAACTCATTGCAGGGAAATAGAATAATAATTCACCTTCTTTCTGTCACAGCTGCTTTCCTTGTGCTTAGTACCATCAATATGACAAATTTAGCACCTGCTTTTCCCCTGAACTTGAGTGGTTTAAAGCCAGAGAAACCAAGTATATTTGTGCATTAAAGATACTTCCATGTTCTTTATTTCCCCACATTTGGTTCATGTCTTGTCTTCAGCAGTCTGCTAATGAGCATTTCCCAGTTTCCTTCGGCAGGAATAACTAACATTTTTCTGCAGAAGGAAACTACAATTAAATTTGTAGTACTTTATATTCTTCATGGCATAGAAATGAAGCTTGAAGGATTATTGGAGTTTTTTCCTGTTTACTTAATTTACTAGGAATTTAGGTATCACCCATCGGTTTTCCTGCATGAGTTTGCCCGACTGACAGTAGGATTTTGATATCACGGGGAAAAGCAGCAACTTCAGGCAGGTAGGAGTAGAAATCCCTAATCAAGCTTTCTAAGCGACATGTATTACTTAAGCATTACGTTAAAAAGTTACCTAACAAACAGACAAGAAGAAATATTTTTCTTAAAGGTTTAAGGTCCAGGTTAATTTAGTTAAGGGCTAGAAATCTCTCACTGCTGTTTTGAGATCCTCTAAAGGTACCTGCAATCATAGCCAGGTATCTAATCGAATTACAGTCTTGTTTGGCTACCCCACAGGATTTGTGAGTAAGCTGTTCCAGAACCAGAGCCACTAATGAAGCCTGATTTCCTACCACTTGGGGATCCTTTGTTTCCTATTGCCTTCTCCCCTAAATGCAGCTCCCCTTACATTTCCTATGACAGCCCTACAAAGCACAAGACAATGCAAGTTATGGTTCAAAGTTACTAACTTAGGAGTCAGCGTTTCTTGTGCTCCGTGAGCAGCTGCAGTGGAGGAAGGCATATGGCTTTTGAGTTGTCTGACTTCTCTTCAAGACCTCTTTTGGTCTTTCTCTTCTACCTAAATGCTTTCATTACAGAGGAGATCTCCTCTTTCATATTTAGCTTGAGTTGCCTGTTGCTTCAAAGGTTAAGGAGGGACTGAGAGACATGGACACATAGCTCAGAAGACTTATTTCCCCAAGAGAGCAGGTTACAACACACAACTTGTCTTTACCTGCAGTCGCATTCCTCTGGGAAGCCGCAGCTTCCAAGTCATAACCTTGACACTGCAGTTCATCAGCCTGCTGGAAGGCCTCCCGTTTTAAACTGCACTCTTGGGTTAACTGGCTTCTTAGCTAAAAGGTGGTAAAAAGATTAATGGTAGCAACAAAAATTCATCATCTGTCAGCTCTGCCTCAGAACAGGGGCCTCGATTTAAAGGAAAATACGTTGTTGCCCTGTGTGCTCTTTTGAATGAGAGGCCGTTGCTTCTTGCTGGTTGAAATAATCCATAATTACAGTTTTGCTAAACATATCCTTAATCCCTCTGAATGCAAAACACAGCACAAATAGTGCAAATTGACATTTTGATTATTGTTTAATAATCTGCATTTCAGGTTTCAGGCATTGCTGGAGGAAGATAAAAACAACAGAGGCATTTTCTCACTGTTCTCTGCATGTGACCCTAATTCAACAAGACCCTACCTTCATTTACAGGGCTGAAATATGTGGAAAAAAAAAAAACCAGCAGCTCTTCCCTTATCTCTCCCACAGCCTCTGTAATTTGCTAAGTTTATATAGTTTGTTAGTGTCAATGACTATGTAGGTTCCAGCTGCAGCTGAGGCTGTTGTGTGGCAATAAAAGCCTGCACCCTGCAGTTGCCATTTCCCTTTCTACTCTGCTTAAAGGCTGATCCAGATGTCGACATCTCTCATCTCTTGAAGAGTTATTTTGTAAACACAGCAAAACAGTTCAGAGCCCCATCAAAGCGAGCTACCAATGAAATCAAGTGGTCTTATGTGTCTGCACCAACTGCTTTGGCTGTGTGAAAGTCTCTCATATTATTTTGGTTAGAAAACATGCTAGCAGCCTGAGAAATTATTCCCAGTAGAATGGCTTTTGTCATCCCGACTCTGGAAAACAAACAGCCTGTGCTTTCACCTTGATGGTTTAGAAGACTGAAGACAGAATATACGTTGCTTGGTTTACGGGAGAGGCATTCAGAGACATTTACAAAGCTTTTTTCTCTCTCTAGAAGCAGACAGCAAGGGCAAGGAGACTTCAGTGGCAGCAAAGTTGTCAGTTAGTAGATGGATTCATCCAGTTAAAGGCTAATCAAGTGGTTTCCAAACACTATTTTGTTCTGCAGGCTACACTACAAAAGAAGCACTGGACATTTCACAGCCAAGAGCCCACTCCACCAGCTCTGCTAAACACAGAGACTATTTACCTGGCCAAATCAGTTTTAAATTGAAGGAGTTAAATCTCTTTTACGGGAAGATGATCTTAGAAGTGGATCTGGTTACTCAGTTACACTAAATCAACGAGTAACAATGCAGTAACAGATTTAAACTCAATACATCAGTACAATGGCACCAGTTTAATGAAAACTAATGACATTTCTGTGACCAGACTGGATTAGAGCAGTTCCCTTCCCATTTGGTAGTCCAGAGTTTGGAAAACAGTGGTGCAATGTATGTGAAACAGAGGTAAGGGCAGAGGGTAAACGCAGAGTGGATAAAGCCAAAGGACAGCAGCTTGTCAGCTCTGCAGCGCTGGTGTCAAAGCCCTGCCCGGGGAACGTCACAGGGAGAGCCAGGAAAGCAACAAGTACTGCAGACCTGAGAACATGGCCCCAGCAGGGAGGCAGAACCCCAGCAAGGTTCCAAAGCTCCCCATTTAGACCGGCGACAGGGATGGCAGTTACAGCAGAGACCTGGGGCTCTGCTGGGAGGCATCCCAACAGGGGACATGTGGCTGGCCAAAGCCTCTGGAGCCACTGAGCCCAGCCACTTGCTGCTCCGACTGCTGTGCGCCCTGATCCTCCTAGGGGTGCCAGCATGTTCTGTCAAGCACCACGCACCATTCCCACTGCACCAGCACCTTACATAAACCCTTAGGCAGTTTATCTCAAAATTAAGGAGTATGATACTCACTTTCCAGAGCAGAGATACCAAACCAGGCTCAATGGCAAGATTCTGAGAGGCATCAGAAACTCAACTCTTTTTCTTCCATCTCTTCAAGCGTCTTCTCTCTATTTTCAGCTTTCATCACACTGAATATTTGTTTCTTCTTGACTTCTTGTGTCTTCCTCTGTACTACTTCCAACAGCATTTGTTTCTACAACATGAAAGTTTCAGGCTTGGATTACCTTCCTCCAGTTCCCACAGACACGTTTTTAGATTCCTTGCTAAACCCTGACGGTCAGTCCTCAGAGATCATGCCCAGCTGAGCTGAATGAGGAGAGGCCCCATCCCACATGGCTTGGTACTACTGAAGATAATGAAACATTGATTGTTAGAGAGAGAAGCCTCAAAACAACATTCATGTGTAGAACTCATTCAATTGCAAACAAACAAGAAGGCAGTTGCTTCTAATTTCCTCGGTCTGCTGTAATTTGTTTTCTGCAACCAGTCTCTGGCCTGCCTGTGGAACTTGTTTTTAAAGCAACATATAAACAAGGAAGGGGAGGGGGGGGAAGGAGCACAGCTTTTTCAAACATTTCAAACATTCAAACAGTAAGTATGGCTACATTTTAGAATCTGTGCCACATTTGAATGCAATGGTGTGACAAGCCATGCAGATCAGGTCAAGCCCTCCTGTAATGCCAAGGGTTGCGGAACAGAGTCTGCTGTTTGTAAACACCATCATCACAACCTGTACCAAGAAGTTAGGAAGAAGACAAAGAACCAGAAGGTGATGTCAGAAACCAAAGAAAAACAAAACCACCACCTAGAAGGATGGCAGATGCAGTGGGTCTTTTGGAAGTAAATTGACAGCTTGTCAGTGAAGACAACCAATTTATCCGACAAAGGCAACTCCATGCTGGTGAAAAAAAACGAACACAAATAGCTAAAAGCAGTCACAGCCCCAGCATTTTCCATTAGGGAGCTCTTTAAACCTTACTAAGGTTGGAGTTTCATAGACCAATAAGCTCAGAATGGAACAATCGAGCCATCAGATGTGACTTTTTAATATCACATTTACCTCAATTACCCTTGTATGGGAATGAGCAAGTTGGTTTGGCTAAACGGCATTTCCCAGAAAGCCATGGGATCTTGACTTGAAGATACTGGGTCAGACATATTGTCATTTCCACGGTTAATCACATTTTGAAAACATTGTTTCTACTTTCCATTTTCAGTTTTAACTTCTAGGCACCGCCTCTTGTTAATACCTTGCCCATGAACCCTTTAATATCTGCTATTCTCTCCCAAAAAAACCACCTGTAGGCTGTAATCAGTCCTTCCAAGTGGCACACTCCATGGCCAGTCTGTAACGACCCCTGTCCTGTCCCGGGATGGAGTCACCCTGCTCCGTAGGAGTCCTGCTTTCCTCCCCTTGTTCATCTGCTCGGGCACTGCAACGCGTCTCGGAGGGATAACCAAGTTCCCAAGCCATCTGTATGATTCTACACTCCCGCTCTGCCCACATCATTATTCACTAAATGTGCCTGATCAAATGCACTAACATTCCTCCCGAAAGATGTCATTGGTAAATCTTATAATCTATAATTTTATGTTTATTTCCAAGCCACTGACAAAAATGTTTGATACTGATAGCTCAGTATTGGTAGCTCAATACTGGTAGTTCAATACTCAATACAGAATGTTCCATGTTCTGCTACCAACCCTTGTAGAAATCCATCAGAAACCATCTTAATTTAATGAAAATAGCACATCTTTATATGTCAAAAAATCTAGCTCTCAATCTATTTAGCATTTTTATTGATATTGTGTAATACTAACATTTAAAATATAAAAGTTATGTGCTGCTAACTCAAGTGTTACAAGGCCCTTCCAAATACGCATTACATCTCTAGCATTATGCTTATCTATCTAACTTGTAATCTTATCAGCCGAATGAAATGAGGTTGGTTTGACAAGACTTATTTTCCATACAACCATGTTCCTCGGCACTAAGTATACTGCATGTGAAGGGTGTGCTTTTCAATTTGACTTTGAGGAATGGGCTATTTCAGCGTGTGTAGCCATGTGTAGAAATGAAATGTAGAGCTTGCTGGGCCAGTGATATATCCATGAAGGTGTTCAGATGGGAAAAAACCCCAATGAATATTTGTTCTGGATTTAATGACAGCATCCCTGAATGTTTCCTTGAAATGTAATGATTTGGTGGAAGAATAATAACCTCAAGATCTGTAATTTATTTTATCCGTGGAATAAAATATTAATAGTGTCTCTTCCTCTACTAAAATATACATCCAGCCCTGTTGATCGTGTAGTGCCTGTAGCTGTCATTTTGGGACATGACTCAAACTTTATCCAAGATACTACAGTTTTTTCCCTACTTCTCCCTACCTGCAATGGTGAAAACACTCAAACATGTTGTTTCAATGACATAAAAACCACCTCCAGCTTCAGTAACTGTATTATACAGTTAGTTTTGAATCTCCTTCTCTCCTAGAATGACAGTAGGCAAGCTCCTCATTAAAGCAAGTGAGATGGAGAGGAGAATTCAACTTGTTGCACTGATGAATCAGGACCTGTTCAATTCAGATACCTGTTTATGTAGCTGTTTCTTTAGCTTGTCATTTTCTGCTTGAGATGTTACAAGAGCTTTCCTTACAGGCACGAGCTGACCCTGAAATGAAGTCACCTCTTGTTCTGCCATCATCTTAGCATTCAGACACTTTTTCATTTTGAAGAGCTTCCTGTAAACAGAAAGTATGTAACAGAAATGATGATGAGAGCAGTCATTTTCTCTCTTTTATATGGCAGTAGTGGGTTTCTTGAAACATAAATCTCTCAGAGACTTTTTAGAAAAGTGGGATTCAATTGTTTGTATTTTCTAATAAAGGCTGGGCCATTTGAAGGCAAAATGGGGAACAGGATGGAGAAGAGGGGTCTTCTACAGGGAAAAATGTAAAATAATCTTTCATATGGGTACAATTTTACATCTTTAATTACAATCATGTCAACAATTCAAGTTCTCGTGTGCAAACAAGCTCAAAGCATTGTAAATCTTGGTCTTTCTTATGCATTAGAAAGACCTGTTCATGTACTAATCTATTTATTCCTTCACTATCTCTAAAGTAAAAATGTGTGTGGTGAAGCCTGTTTTCCTTCTGGGCAGTGTCTTTTCTGTCCTCTGCACTTGGAGTGGAGGACAGTGAAATACAAGCTCTTAGATCTTCAGGATCATTGCAAAGTCAGACACAAGAAAGCTCCGTCTGACCAAGATGAGCTAGTTTCTAAATTTAAAAGGCCAAATTCTCCCATTTATTTTTGTCAGTTTCAGACTTTTAAAGCCTGTGAAGATAGTTCTTATTTGTTATTTAAATCCACATATTTGCAATAATTCAATCCATCTTTGACTGATCTGTTTAATAAAATAATCTAATGATTTAGCATCTTGCTCATATAACTGAATTAAGCATATGCAACATCCAGTTTTATTTGGGCTTAAAATTAACAAGCACACAAAACCCATTTTGTTTTTTCACTCTTTTGAAGTTAACAAATATGATCCATTCTGCCTTGCCTTTGCTTGACATGTGCAGCTAATTAACCTATATAACAATCAGTAACCTGATTGTTCCATTCTAATCAGCCTCATTTAAAGCAGTGAGGCACTTTTCTTTCCATCCATCTTCACTTTAGTTTAATTAAATAATTTTTGTGCTTCATGTTGCATTTCTATAATTAAATTTATAACCTCATGCTGTGTTCTCCTTTGTTTAAGCAGATACCAATCAAAAAAAAAAACAACCCACAAACCTCAGCCACCTCCCAAGCCAACAGCCTGGTTCATTTTCACTTCATGTCTGCCTTTCTTCTTTTACATACGTTTTGGTCAGTTGTGAAATAGTTGATTTTGATACAATATGTCACAATTAGTCTGAGTCAACAACAGAATTAGGAATACTATAGGCTACTCTTGCTTTAAGGGATTTGTTTCATGCTCTTCACATCTAAAGACCACTCTTATACCCGTCATATAGAGGAGAAAAAAGTTTAGAATTTGTACCCAAAATCTGCAGTTAGCGTAAGATCCTATAGACTCACCGAGCAATAGTGACCATTAGTTTTGCAGAAAATTAGACACTAATAACAGAAGAAATGGTGGGGAAATATCACCTTCTTAGCACCTCTAAGCTTTGCAGAGAGCTGTGCCTTCTGAGTGATTTGCTTCCAACAGTTCAGAGCCATCAGCTTACAAGCCAGCTTGCTTAGCCTGGTATTGTCATCCCGCAAGAGCTGCAGCTGTTCCTGCTAAAGGAGACATTGGTAAGAATAGACCTGCAAAGATTATTTTCCCCAGGAAGAAACGTACAATTTGGAAGTAAATGCAATTGTAAAAGCACGCACCTATTTGTATTTCATTTTAATTTTCAAATGCTTGAACGTTGCAATTTGAAACAGTGCAGCCTTTGGCAATAAACTTCTATTATTGTGTCTCCAGGGAAACAGGAAATGTGAACATTGCCCAGAAACTGGGAAAAAAAATGGAAGAAATTTAGTCCAAAACAGCAAGCAGGTAAAGGCCTCCGAAATGAAGCACTGTTAATGGTGATAAACACTCTTATGCCACATGGGGATTCTGGTCCATATCATATTCAGCAACCTGGTTTATACTAAATACAATGTCTTTAATAGGGACAAAACTGCTGGATTCATGAGAAGTATAGTCATCAAGCTTTTTTCTTCTTTGTGCAAAATAGCAGACTTCCTCCTGAAAACTGTTCTTAAGGCAGAGGGGCAGTTTCATTATGCAAAAATCATAGAAACAAAGGTTCCAGAGGACTGCTGGAGGTCCTGGCCCTCCTGGCAGAGATGTCCCTGCACAGAAGCTCTGCCATTCAGTTCCAACTCACCCTCACACACTTTGTGTCCCGTATTAGTTTTTTCTGCAGCTGGGCTTTGGCCTTCCTAATTTCATCACTCTGGGTCTGAACTCTGATATTCTACCTCTGTTGCCTGTCCACATTTGCACCACTTGCAATCTCTCTTTTTGTATTTTAGTCCTCTGAGAACCTCCTTGCTGAGTCAAGCAAGGCCAAGTTTCTGCTAAATTCCCTGGTCTTCTTACATAAGAGGGTAGTTGGTTTTGAAATCTCTTTAAAAATCAACCAGCTTTCCTCAGTACTTTTCCCCTCTTGGCAGTTTCCCAGGGATTCTGCCTAGCAATTCCCTAAATAAGTCACAGTCTGCTCTCCTGAAGTCCCAAGTCCTAGCTCTGCAGCATTATTTTGCAACTTTTCTCCTGACCCTGAAATAACTTAATAGTCACTGCAGCCTCAGATTACATACATCCGTGATGATACTCACCACCAGTTTTTCCTTATTTATAAGAAGCAAAAGTGGGGATTTACTGCGACTGACTCCTCTAGCATTTCTATTTAGAATGAGACTCCACCTGGAGTACTGCATACATCTCTGGAGCCCCCAACACAAGAAGGACATGGGCCTGTTGGAGGGAGTCCAGAGGAGGGCCATGAAGATGATCAGAGAGCTGGAGCACCTCTCCTATGAAGACAGGCTGAGAGAGTTCTCCAGGTTGTTCAGTCTGGAGAAGAAAAGGCTCCAGGGAGACCTTACTGCAGCCTTCCAGTGCCTGAGGGGGGCTACAGGAGAGATGAAGAGGGACTCTTCATCAGGGAGTATAGTGATAGGATGAGGGGTAATGGTTTTAAACTGAAAAAGGGTAGGTTTAGGTTAGATATTAGGAAGAAATTTTTTACTCTGAGGTTGGTGAGACACTGGAACAGGTTGCCCTGGGCTGTGGATGCCCCATCCTCGGAAATGTTCAAGGCCAGGCTGGATGGGGCTTTGAGCAACTTGCTCTAGTGGGAGGTGTCCCTGCCCATGGCAAGGGGTTGGAACTAGATGATCTTAAAGGTTCCATCCAACCTAAACCATTCTGTGATTCTATAATTATTATAGTTATATATTCTGTATTCTATAATTATTATAATTATATATTCTGTATTCTATAATTATTATAATTATTCTATAATTCTATAATTATTAGGATGCTCTCTAGAACTGCCTAGGTTTTCACAATGCTCTGTCCCCCTTCCATTAGATTTCCAGATGGATAAAACCTCCATGAACACCAAGGCCTCAAATCAAAACCACTTTTCTTAGCTTTCTATAGGCAATCCCACAAATTTATCCTCTGGACAAGGCAGTTTGTAACAGACCCCACCACAGTCATTAATAATCACTAATGTTCCTCCCTCCTCTGACCTTGACTCATATGCATTCAGTAGTATCTCTCCATGTTCATACAAGAGCTCTGTGCAGGGAATGAGCTCCTTACACAGAGTGTAATTCTCATTCCTCTTTCCTGCTGATCCTTCTTCAACATCCTATAACCACCCATGACCATGCTGTGCACCAGCCCACCAAGTTTCCATGACTCTGATCAAACCAGAGCACTTTGACTGCACACGAGCTCCCCGCTCTCCTTGTTCATTGCTTCAGCACATTGTCCTTTCCAAGTGGGGATGTGGCAATCTCCCTGCAGCCTTCTCACACACGGACTTGTTCCATTTCCACTAGTTCCTCATTTACTTCTGTGTGTCCCCATCCCCCAGGTTCGCTGGGTTTGTGGAAAGCCCTTCTCACTCTGTTAGTGTTAGAGTTATATCCTGCTTCTCAAGCTTCTCTGCTTGAGAAATCTGCAGGCATATTTACTTTAGACAGAAGTATTTAGCCATTATCCGTTTGATCTCATTTGTATTCAGTGACCGACTATCATAATTTTAGTACAAATTAAACTTAGCTGAGAAGGGATATGTTTGACTATGAAAGGGATTGATTTGGAAGTTGTAGCCTGAAAATTACTTTCTGGGTTTTAGGTTATAACTCCAGAACATCAGTTTTTCAAAACATAAAGCTGAATAAATTTTTGATTCTAAGTAACCCTAAGTGGAAAAAAGGATTCTGCCCCTGTTCTTTTATGTGGCCAGTTTGCACAATAAGAATATGAAACTCCCATCAAGACATTTATCAGGGTCACTGAAACAACACATTCTCTTTCCCCCACTCAGAAAAGGGACGATGACAACACATGACAATGCTGACATGTGATTGACTCTGAATTCACATTTATACTTCAGATCCAAGTTCCACCTCTCTGTTGTTCACCTGTGTAGAAAGCATGGTGTTAGTTTCAGCCGGAACAGACTGAAAGCAGAGTTCCTAAGCTTAGAACCAAATTCAGTTCAAATACATGGATATATTCAGAGTCTAAGGGCTGGGTTTGGACCAAAATTTCTGCACTTGGAACATAAACACACAATCAAAAATGATTGATCCATGACAGCCTGACAAATAAGTAACTATTAACAGAGTCTTCTAATAGACCACCTCCATGCTCTGCACTCAACCAGTGCCCCAAATAAGAGTGCAATAACTTAAGCCACCTTCAGCAAGCTTAACGAGGATATTATCCTGTGTTCGTTTACTGAGACACGTATGTATTTCCTTACTTTAAACAAATGTTCTTTCAAGTCACCATTATTTTTAGTGGAGCCAAACGTTTTCTTAAGATCAATCATATTGTCAACTCCTCCTCTTCTCACTTCACTGATGATTTCAAACACTCGTTGCTCAATGCTAAGGCGATAGACATCCAACTTTCCCTGCAATTACAAACAGAACCCACAAGACATGAAGTGTGCACATATGGGAAGGCAACGTTCAGATTTCAGAAGTCTCTCAACTACAACCAGATGGTCTTTCTTCATAATTATTTTCTGTATCAGGAAGCCAGAGCAATATTCTTCTGGCATCCAGGCACTACAAGAAGTGGAATTTCAATTGCATCATTTGCAAGCAACCTACTGGCAATCCTGGGATGGATGTATCTAATGGAAACAACAGCACCATGGTGAAAAAAAAGGCTCCAGGTGAAAACTGAACTCACCCTCAGGATTGCAAAAGAAATCACAATCTTCCTCAAGTAGCTATTTCCCCAGCCAGAGACACTAATGGGTTTGTGGACCATCAATCAAAACCCTGGGGATCTGATGCAGGTAGTTGCTCTATAATATACACGGTCACAACCAGGTCAGTTGGGGTATATAACTTCACAATACAGGCTGGGCTGGGGTATCTTATTTTTGTAAATAATGACATATGTCACCCCAAAGAAATCAGTGGACTACCTGAAAACAAAAGCATTGTCAGAGTGAGCAATACAATTACACAGTGGACAAAGTTTCCAAGAAAATTAATGCAGAATATTACAAACTGAAGCATTTTATCCAAAAATTCCCTCTGCTGTAACTAAAAAGAGCTTTCATCACTCTCTCTAATGTGGTAGCTGTTCCATAGAGAATACACCTCCTCTCTTGGAAAAGGTACACTATTTTTCTACCAGACATTTTTACAAGATGCTTCTAGCAGCAGGAGATAAATGATTCAGCCATTCATCCACCTGGCACACTGCAGCAATTTATTCCTTTGAGTGCTACACTTGTTGGCAAATTACACAGCAGCACAAAAGAGACCAATCGAGCACCCCCTCTTACTCTGTATCTACCTTTAGAGGGACATGTCACAAATAGCTTCCACACTAATGATTCATATTCATCCTGTACTTTTTTCTAATTTTCTCTTTGAGACCAAGATTTTCTTCCTCTAAGTCAGCAAGCTGGGATCTGAGAGCTGTTATTTCCATAATCATCCCATTGCACAGCCCCAAAATCTGTCATAGCAGAGAAAGTGAATGAGCAAAGCTAGGGATGAGCAAACAATGTAGCCTAGGAGTAAACCATCCACAGCTCTGAATATGTTGCGTGATACCTAACTGAGTAGAGTAAGAATATCTTCCTGAGTGGCCTGATGAAAATAATCCATTGATAATATAGAATAATCCATTTTGTACATCTCTGTTGATTTTAGAAACATTTATTCTCTGGAAAGTAGGAACAGTTGTGGCAGTTCATGACCAATATTTGAAGAGGGAAATGCATAAGTTTCACATATAACCTTAAAAAGACTGTTTCTGGTCATCAGGAAAGAAACATGTCCTCGCTAATAGGTATGAGAACTGACAGCAGGAAATATGTGCAGAGAAGAGAGGAGCAGAAGGATTAGGGAGCAGGATTAGGGAACCCGATTTTAGGAGAAGACCCTGCCATGGCTCTGCTATGTCAGTGAGCCTGACCTCCCAGAGCATAATCTCCCCTGCCTCCAGAGAGTAAGTCAGAAGAATTGTGACCAGGCTGCCTTCAGTAAGCCGTGAGGTAATGCATTTATCAGACCAAACAGACTGTCTGTTGATAAGATGGTACATACAGACCATTTAATATATGATAAAAACAACTATGTGTTCCATTTGTTGATATTTGACAATTAACATACCCTCAGAAAGGGCACACAGGTTAGCACAAATAGGAAGGTACATGATAGAACTTAAAAAGATTTAAATGTCAGAATTTAAATTTCACATTGGTAGGTCACTGCTAGGTATAAATGTTTGGTCATTTTCATACCACTGAACAGCATTTGCAGACAGATGAACACAATGGAGGAAAGCTAAAAATCATTCTTAGCATATTACGTTATTCAGATAAGAAATAGGCACAGCTGCAGACGGTAGGCACAGCCAACAGCACAGTCTGCTTTCAAGGTTGCCTGGCACCTCCGCATGCCAGATCTAAGTAGTAAATGCTAATAACTTCACTGGATTCTTGCTGAAATTTTCTGTCATTTCTGTCATTTTTTTTATCTTACAGCAAACATTACTGAGACACTTCTGAAAATGAATGTTGGGGAAAAATACATGTATTTTAGCCCTGCTGAAGAAATCTGGTGATATTTATTCAGAGCAGTATTAGTTTTCCTGGGTGTTTTGGGTGTCTCTTTAGTAAAATCAGCAAAAAGTTGGACAAATCCTAAGACTTTATTGGAGGGAAAAAAACAACCCACATCATTCATGTATGTCCCTTACAGACCTTTTAGTTTTTAAACTATCTATCTGCCAGCCTGAGTCTTTCTCATGTTTTCTAACACCTCCACTGAGCAACTGAGCTTGCTCTTCAGATTTGCAATAGCCTCTGTTAATTGCTTTAGGCTGGTGAGAAGTGGAACTGAGAGCAAGAAGTCTCTTCTAAGGTTGAAGGGGAGCCCAGAGACAGAAGGCACTTGCCCAGGGTGGCCAGTGACAAGGGATGAACCGTGTTGTACTCAAGGGAAGTGGCAGAGGAGACAGGGGTTTGGTGGTGATAAACTAGCAAAGTGGAGGTGGGGAGAGCCCATAGGCTCCAGGGAAGTCCTACTGATTCCTCCTGTATCTTTCCGCCCAGCTGAAACCTCTCATATGTTTCTCATTTTCTCTCTCACTCCAGCCTTCTCAAACATATGGACAGGACAGTGAAATCACGGAAGAAGGGAGCTTGCTGACAGCATACTGTATACAGAAAAAGATATAGGGGCAAAAAACTGGAAAGAGCATTAGAAAGCAGGGCAAGAAACTGATAAGAAGCCCAGAGAAGAACTGAAACCTTGTAGTCAGTGATGAGGACAGATGAGAAAGAGAACTCAGGAATGAAATCCAAAATTCAGGTGTTCCAACTCCTCTGTGCAAACATTCCTGAAACCCAAGCGGTCTTCTCTGTAGTGTAGGTTTCTGTAGGAGCTGACATGCCTCTAAGCAGTAAAGTTTATGTTGATGGTGCCAAGCCTCCAAATCAACGGATAGATTACATGGATATCCCATGATTCCACAAGATGGCATTTCTGATTTACTGGCTGGGTTTACTTCTTTAAAAAATTCCACCCACACACACCAGCTACCCTAAAAAACGCAGCTGAAGGTGCAAAGTCAAACACTCAGAACTTGAGAGGAGTTGGTTATGCAGCCGTGCTATAGCATGCCTGGTACATACATGGAGGTACAGCCTACGTGCCTGACCCAATTCTATTTTCTGTATCTCAGTCAATGATTGAATTGCCCTGGGAAAAATGCCTCGTGTAGGGAGATCCGTCAGTAGAAGCTTAAGTTAGAAGGTTACCAGTACATCATCCATTGTGAACACAAACAACAGAACATCAGGCTGCTACCTTTGCTTTCAGGGTCTCTTTGTTTACAAGTCCTTCTGGCATGACCCCTGACACCGAATGCAGAGACAGCAGCCTGAGCCACCCTCCCTTTCTTCTCAAAGATTATCACCCTGTGTCTGCACAGTGGGACTCTGTCCCAGATGAGACCACTAAGTACTATCAATCAATAGACCCTCATCACCAACCTGTGTCAGAGTCATACTGCTTTGGTCACCAACTCCTTCCACTGCGTGCAGCTCCTGAAGCAAAGCACAAAGATGCACCTGAAGCAAAGCACAAAGATGCACAGTGACTGTGCTTGCGTAGCCCAGCTTTAGTTCAACAACCTCCCAGCCTGATAGCTTGACTTTATTTTTTACTTAGCACCTGCCTCCCACCCAGAGAAACCACCTTCCTCTCTTCTCGAAGAGTAGAATTAATGCTCTGAGCCTACTTGTTCTTTCTGGTAAAGTAGCCGGTGCTGCTGCTGGAGAATATTTTCATAAAACGTGGAGTAGGTCTCAAAGTTGCTGTGCTCTCTGGCCATAATGTCACAGCCCAGTATGGTGAGACACTGTTGTAAATGGCTTTTTTAGAAAGTAAGTGAGAAAAACAAAATAAGAAACCTTGCAGGTTGCCTAACAACTGCTATATACAGCATATGTCAAAATGAAACATGGTCACCTTATTGTGAATTAAATGCTTCTGCAATATCAAAATGAAGCAAAAATAAAGTTATTCAATGTAAATGCTTTTGCCCAATCTGCAGTTTCACTGAACTGATGACAAACAGATTTATCATTTTTTTGACTGGTTCTAGCTGCAACAATATAATGTATTTTTTTCCATCTGAAGCTGAAAGAGAATTTTCAGCAGAGAAATTAATTCACCAGCTCAGCAACTGTCTGGAGTGCAGTTGGGCCCCAGCATCCCTTCTCTAAAAGAAACATATTTTGTGTTTTTTAACCAAAAGTGGTCATATTTTCATAAATATTTTCTTTAAATGTCACTAACACACACACACCCCCAAACTGCTTTCCAACATGGTGCTGTACCTCTGATCTAGCAATGACTCAGGAAGAAGAGTTCCCACTCCTGAATCCGTGAATAAAGTCCTGCAATCCTGCATTGCGGGTGCACGTAAACCTCCAGCCCTAACTCATCTTCACATTATTGCAGTCCTGAGAGCTGAAATAAACCTGCCAGAAGGCAGCAGGGCAATACACAAGTTTGCTGCCAATGCTGCTGTTACAAACCTACATAATCTGAATCTAAGCTCATAAATTTAAGAAATGTGTTTCTCTTTCAGGTCACTGATTAACAAGAGCTTTAATAAATAAAGCTGTAAACATGATTTAATTGCTGCTTAGATTGAAATGCAGAATACATACCTCTGTATCTGATCCTTGGTAGTTTTCCGTCAGCCTTTGAATAAATGTTTCAACTATCTGTGGTCGTACAACTGTGAAATTTTCTTGCGTTACCCTGCTTCCAGAGCTCTGCAGGAACAGAGGGAGAAAAAAAAGAAGCAACACCACCCCCATCCCCCTAAAAAAAATATTGATCCTTCAGTAATCCCTGGGATTTGACACTGGGTATGCTTTACAGCTTAGGGTTTCTCAGCTTTCCTAAAATGTTTACAACAAAAAGTAAATGTCACTGCAAACAGATTGCAAAGCCGGTGTTGAGCAGCAATATCAAATTCGTTCTGGTATCAAAGCCAAAATGCAATTTCATTACAGATCAGTTCTGTCAATAATGACCTGGCCCACGATTGTGTATTAGAGTTTTCTGTAAATATTAAATAAAGAATACGACTTTTGTGTGAAATTGAATGTTTCTGTAGCACTGATTATTGTTGCCTGCAACCACAACCAGTGGCAGAAGGGCACATTTTTCTTCCCTTTTATTTCCACTATTTCTTTGTTTTACTATTTGTGCCAGTGAATACCCAAATTGCCCAGATACATGCAGTAATTGTACCAAGTAAACACCTATCATACTAAAAAGTCTGACAGTTAAATTGCACTGCTAGACCTAAAATATTAACATTCCAACAGAGAGTAGAAAACTAATTTCCTATAGTTTTTTCAGGCTGGCTGCAAACTCCAGAATAATTAGTGTTCAGCCTTATTTGCACAATTGTTTTTGCATTTATTATGGCTAAACTTTCCCTTTATAAAGAGAAAGTGAACTCAGATTTAGGGAATTTGGATCTGTTGAACAGACAGAATAAACCGGTCCATGCAGAAAGGCTTGTGGTATCTCAGTACACTATTCTTCATGACTTCCTGCTAGATGTATTTCTGGAATTTCTCACAATGGGCTCTCCAGAACAGAAGAGTTTCCTGAGGGTAAGCCATTTTTTCATCAATGATACCTTCCCCACGATTCAGCTGGCCTCTGGCCTCCAAAAGGGTGCACAGGGAAGTGGGGAGCTGTCCTGGTCGTACTCAGGACAACTCTTTGCTGCCTTTATGGACTGTAGGTCACTTTTCCCACTCAAGACTGGGGCTCCCATATTTCCCAGGAAGGATATTTTAATTCTCCTTACCAGTGGCGTGACTGCTCCCTTGTCTGGCTCTTTCAGGTATCACTAGAGTCATCTCCTGGTTAATTTGCTTCTGCACATCATGGACCATGTGGATTTCTAGGCTTTCCTGAAGCTTTTGAAGCTAGAATCAAGTTTAATACTTAGCTCTTACTAAATCTCTGTACTGCTTATAAAGCAACTTCCCAACTAACAAAAACTAGCAGACTAAACCAAAGCAATTATCTTCCTATTCTTCTCTAAAATACAGTGCTTTTAGATACATTATCAAGGTTAATATCATTTGGGAGTGAATGTGGGCTGGGTGCTGTGCCACAAATACTCTGGATAGAGGCAGGTTCCCACATCTGGCTCCACAGAGCAGAGGTACCATTGCAGAGCCTCAGGGGTCACCCACATCTGCCCAACTTCGTACTACAACAAGTCTCCAGGAGACCCCACTTATCAGAAATTGCGGGAAACCATGACGCCATGTGGTCCCCCCAGTGCCCCACTAATTGGCCTCTCCTCACCTGGTACACTTTCATTTTGATTTCTGATGCTCCTCTGGGGGGAAGAATATGCTGAGTGCTCATGATGGGCTCTCCAAACCCCTCCTCTGTGTCCATTTGTCTGACTACAGCTTCCATGGCCGGGTACAGGATATCTGCACTAGAATCACCAAGACATGGGTATTTCACGCATTCTCTCTCAAAATTTCTGTTTGCATTCACTGACTTTGGAGCCTTAACTTTCCTTTTTCTTCCTCTGCCCCTGTTCCTAACCCATGCAGAATACGATTAAGTCTCAGCTCAGCACATTAGCCCCACTCAGCCTGTAAGTGGGACAGGGCAGTCTCTTCTTCACTGGTGCTGCCTTATTACATAGTTCAGTAATTTCTCCAAGTATACAAGTATACGTATATTATTTCTCCAATAATAGGAAACTAAAACTGAGGGGAAGGAACAAGGGGTTGACGAGTAAAGCAGGGAAATCTGTTCACTGGTAAGAACTTGTCTATGACTGCCATTCAAATTGGCCAAGAAACTCCCTCCATCTCCTCCCTCTGCTCTCCTTCCCATCTGGTCATGGGTTTGCTAAGTGCCTCTGAGTGCTAAGTGCCCAGGCAGACACGCACTTTACTCTTAGAAGCAGAGAAGCCATTAGCAAAGCTTATATACCTCATTACATTTTATTGCTTTAATCACGCTGCCTTTTAAACCCTGGATGGCATGACACAAAGGTTACCACAGAGCTCAGAGAGGGAACTAGGGAGCTCTCATCTGTGGAAGGGGAAGGGTAGAGATGTGGAGGAGGGAGACACAGGGGGATTTTGGGGTACAGTACGTCCCAGGTGCTTTAACACAGTCCCATCTTTACTGCAGGCAGACCTCATGCTAAAGGGCTGTTACAGGTGCCACTACAGAATCTTTTCCAGCTGCAAGGCCAGTGTAAGCAAAGCCAGGGGCAGGGAGCTCACCTCTTCTCCCAGGAGGCAATACCTGCTAATCCCAATCTCAGGCATCGCCATGAGAAAGCTCAGGGTGTGGAAGGGCTGGGAGATGCTGAGGCTGGGGCTCTCCTGCAGCTGCCCATGCCCATGGGTGGAAGCAGAAGCTGTTCCTCGCTCTGCACAGAGAACTTGTGCCCCTGACTCCCAGCTCTCTTGCAACCCAGTCCTGCTCTGCCCCGGAGCTGCTCCCTTGGCAGAGTTTATAAATTAGACAGAGGCAAAGATAGTGGGCCGTCAGTGTTGGACTGTCCCCCTCTGATCTGGTGGCAATGCATGGGAGGTAACACTGGATATGGAGACCAGAACGGAGCAAATCTCATACCAGCTCTTTACAAGCACACAAATTTTCTGTGACAGATTCAGACTTGCCACTCTAAAATGCCTTGGCCTTGTAGGGACAGGCCCACTGAGCATTGCTTCCTCCATGCTCCCTTGCATGACAGGAGTGTTTTCCACTGTCTTCATGTACGGGTTTCACCCCTACTGTGTCATCTTGCTCTTTCACTTCCTTTCTTGTGGTTTCTGGGGACAAGGCTTTTTAAAAAGTGATGTTCCATTTTCTGCTTTCAGAAGGGCCTCTCTGATGGAAATCTTCCAATTTTCTATTCTTGACTGCTCAAAGTTGAGCCAAGTAGGAGGGCTAAGAGGAATTCTGCTACAATTCATCTAACAGGCTTCCAAAATTTCCATTTATTCAAGTACTGTATTTAACATTGTTTATGGAGCCTGAAATACACAGGCGGGTCACACGACTGAGAAGAATGCGCTGGAAAACATCAGCAGCAAACAGTCTGAATAGTCACTGAAAGAGGGGAAAAAACAACCGCACTGAAACAAAGAAACAAAAGGTAGCTCCTTAAGCCTTTAGAGAAAAGTGAAAGTACTAGGTTAACTATAAGCCAAAATAAAGAAAGGTAGAAAGTAAAAAAGGAAAAAAAAGGGAAGTGGAAGAGGAGGACAGGAGGAAAATGGATGGAGAAGGAAGAGACTTTTCTAATTTTTCATCTTCTTGGTCACTCTGGAATATTCTTGCATCCAAGGTAACTTACCCATATTGCTCACAAAACTCTTTGTAGAGATAACCTCGCTTCAGCTTCAGCTGGCCACATTCTGCCTTTAATATTTCTAGTTGTTTCTACAGTATCAGAAAAGATCTCAGCAAGTTACGTGATGTGACTGGACTGTGATGCCTCAGCAAAAGTTTGTGCATCTTTTTGCTCTTCTGCAACCAGTTCACACTTGAGTCAAACATTTGTGCCAAGTTCTTCTGGAAGTCACAGGGAAATGTGTTGCTTCAAAAAGCTATGACAAACTTTCCACATGCTTTTCTTTGCAATGTACAGTGGGACAAGACATGAGACAGGCTGTTGCACAATCAGAACTTGCAATGGGTCCTTACAACAGTGTTCTTCAGAGCACGGTGCAGGGAAACCCCAGGCTGGGTTTTGATCGCGGTGAGAACTCACACACAGCAGAGATGAGGATAAAATCACACAGAAGTTAAATTCATTGTTTTATTGCTGCTTTCCCCAAGTGAATCACTTTTAACAGCAACGGTCTCTGCTTGGTCTCTAACTAAAGTACTGTTACAGAAATCAAACTCTTAGCTTAGATCTTGAGGGAAGCAGACATTAAAATAACTAACTTGATCCTTTCCACTCATTTGACCTTGTGAATCAGTCAGTGTATCTGTTTTCCACCACAAACAGTTTGAATCTCTCCCCATTCCTTGAACCAAATCTTTTTTTCTGGCAGGCTTTAGGTGTCCCCAGCAACCATTCCTCACAGCCACAGCCACAATGCAAGGGCAGCCTGGAAGTACCTTACTTATCCTTGACTGGGCTTGGTTTTAGACAGTGGCCAGGCTGTTCCTTTCCCCTCTGCACTGAGCAGCTCTTGATAAAGAAAGAGCTGGACCTTCAGTGGGGTGTGGGGAGAAGTCAGGACAGTCTCTGTTTTCTCCAGAGGTCTGATAATACCAACAGGCCCTCAAAGGGCATCCCTCTCTCTAGGGATCTTGGGATCTACCTGGGGCTTCTCTTGAGAGCACTCAGGATTTATAGGAGACAACATTATCTCCTTTGCTTCTTACCAGATGGCCAGGAGTAGGTGATGTTGTTACAGTGTACCTCAGGTCTAGGTTGCTTATATGCACAGAGATTTGGTTGCAAAAACTATCAGGGGTCCTACACAGAAGCTGTTCAGTCCCAAACAGAGTTGTCAGAGGTACCTGCTTGCTCTTAGCGAACGAGGCTTGGCAGTCCTCATGATCTTCCACAGCAGAGCCATAGCTGTTCTGCAGTACATCCTCCACTAGAAACTGCATTGCCATCTTCTCCCTGTGAGCAACTCTTCGGTCTGCACCGGCACAGCTGGAGGGGGAGGGAGAGTCTCTGAAGGTCTGCTGCACAGAGCTTAACCAGTAACAGCAAATCCCAGATAACTGTCAGCACAGGGCTTTTTGTGTCGTAAACACAAATGGATTTCAAGCTTTTAGCACCAAGGTCCTAAAGCACATATGCCCATGCATAAAAATTATTAGATTCTCTAGTTCTAGCACACTAGAAAAATAATAAGTATAGGTTCATTATCAATAAAAATGCTCTGCTCTGCTTGAAGAAAGATCAAATGTAAATTAAATGGTAAAGTGGGCTTTTGGAGAGAAAAGGGAGAGATGGGTTTTGTTCCCTTCTCCTCTTTAGAAAACAAAGACAGGAAATGAGATAGTATTAGGTTGTTTTCCTGCTGCATGATAGATTCATCTTGCCTTTATTTCTTTGGACATAAGCACAAGGCTGCTGTCTCACTGTACCTGCATGTTGTAATTTATATTAATTGCATTGTTGATAGTGACTGGAAACAATCCTCCATCCATTAGGAATGTCCTCCAAGGAAAATGCATGAGTGTCTAAAAAAAATAGAGGTGACTGTTCATAAATAAGAACAACATTCAATTAGTTATGAGAGTCCCATCTAATTTGATCAGGAAAAGGCAACTCAGAGGCCAAGCTGCTATTTGATATGTGACACGCTCTGCTCTGACTTTGAAAGTAGGCCACGTACTAGAAAAAAGAGAAGCATCTATTATCACTCCTTAGGAAAATGGCAATAAGATTCATTCCAGAATACATTTCCTACCAAGATGCTCTGCTACTTCTGCCTCCCCAGAATAGCTCCCACGTCCTTACCTACTTACTGTCAATCATTTCTTGCTGCTCCTATCTCAGAAACATCAGGACATCTTATTCATCAAAGATGCCCAGATTTTGCATGCCAGTACAAATCCTCTTTCTCAGTTATCTGAAGGAGGTCCCATGTGTCATTGTCACCTAAATCAAGGCAGGGGTGGCAGAAAACTGTATTCCTATAACTCATTGCTGGGGAATTAAAGGTGAAACAATAGTATCTGATATTGGATAATTAGCAGGATGGATGAAAATGAGGAACCATGAAGTTAGAATGATTATTTAAAATTCCCTATTGCCTTGGAACATGCCAATATCAGCAGGAAGACTCAACTTTACTTCCTTTAACATTAAACCAGCTTTCTTTGCCTGTGTAATTCAAGGTGCCTCTTCAGCACACAGGTATCTAGTTTGACATTATGTAGCTCTGTGTGACACTATAGCTAAGAAACCTCTAGATATAAATATCTTGCACGCAACCATGACAGACACATTGGGCAATTAAAACTGCAACCAGGTGATGAGAGAGCTCAAAAGGGTAATTACCAAAACTGAAAGTTAGTAAAAACACCAACATCTATCATACAGAAGAATTCCATTTTGGTGACATCAGTGTGATTACATTCCGTCTCAAATTTTTATTACTCACTTCTGTACAGAATGTTTTCTAGAATTTCTAATGGTGAATCAAGTTAATAAGCTGTGATCAGGGCATTATTTTTTTAATTAGCTATTACTGGTTAGGTTTTTTTGCATCATGGTAGGGAAGCAGTAAGCACACCAGCAGGAACTGCAGAGAACATTTTTCCCCAAGAAGCTTGGTGCAAACAGAGGAAGAGTGCCTTGGAGGGCATGCTTTACTCACCTTGCAGCTTTGAGCATCCAGAAGCTGTGGGAGCCGTAGCTGTGAAGCAAATGCATTCTGAATCGCAGAGTTGCTCAGTGGAGGTATATCCTGCCTGTAACACTCTGGTAGGCTGAAACACTCCCCAAGGACAAAACTGTCCCTCTGTAAAGGAACCAAAATGTTTGTATTAAAAAGAAGTAAGGTGATTTCAGAAACCTCCAACTGCTCCTCATTATAACCCAACATGGGAGCGAGCAGTAAGGATAGCAGCAGATATGACAATTAAAACAAATAGATGCAAATGTCAATCATGTAGATGCACATGTGAAAGTGCATCTGACGGGGGACATTTGCAGCAAAACACGCGCCTATGCTGACGAAGAGGGATACTCAGGTAGTTCATAGACTGGATATTAATCCAGGAGCTCTACTACTTCTGAATCCTTGTGTTAGGATAATTTCCTATACAAAGTGGGAGAGCCACTAAAGATTTTCCAAGTTTTCAAAAGTGTTTGTGAAGCTTTGGAAACTAAATTATAGGAGTCCAGAGCTAGGGTTAGCAACAACACTCCCCACTGATTTTCATGAGACCTGGTCTCACCCAGCAGATGCTGGGCCACGCAGACACACCAGAACCTGGATGAGCAGCAGAAGCTGCTAAACCAGCAGAGTATGTTCCACAACAGAGGTGTACGGGGCTTCTGGGGCCCAGCTGGCTCCTCATGCTTGGATTGCCTTCTGCTGTGCAATCCCACACACAGAGCTACTTTTTACTGCACTGTACGCACCATGTAAATATGTTACTCAACCAAGCTTAGATATGATTTTGTCATTTCATTGCAAGTTGCTTTGTCACCCTCAATTCTCCTGTACTTCATTCAGACATGTTTGAAACAAAGAGCCCCCCGATCAACTGGTTGTTGCAATATAAGAAGCAATCTAGACCGCAACTCTTTCTGTAGCTGCACATCCTCCTTTGAATGGCAACTCTAAGGCAGGGATCTTGTTCTTTTGGTTTTGTCAGAACATTCACAACCACTTCTAAAAATGACATGCGGTTTGTGTCACTTGCAGGACTAACAAAGGGATTACAGGACAAATAGCAGCTCCTGGGATCAAATTTGGCAGAGAAGTTCAGAAAAGATTAAATGTGATTGACTGTCATGGTGCAAGCCCTGGTGTGGAGAAGGTGGAAACTAATTGCACTGGCAATAAGGAAAAATAAAGATGAATCATCTGATATTTCTCCTGCTTTTCTCCTTACTTTCTGTTAATGCACAATTCCTTATCCAAGGAAAAATCGCCCTCGCCAATTGTCCCTACAGTATTTTATTCAGGAGAACACAGAAATAAAAGCACAAGGTAGTTTTATCTTTTTGTGAATCTCCAGAAAAATCCTTAGTCTACAAACCTATACAAACACAGCTCCACTGGACAGCACAAGAGTGGTCATACTGGGTCAGAACAAAGGTCCATCCAGCTCAGAGTCCTGAGAAGATTACAAAAATCTCCAGAAGAAGCACATGCTGATATTTCCTACAGATATTCTCATGGCCTCCAAGAATTTGTAGCTTGGGCATTGGCTCAACCAGAGGTGATTGCTAAATGTTTAATAGCCTTTGGTAGATTTCTCTACCGTGAGCCTGTGCAGTCTGCCTCTGAGTTCTATGGACTTTTATCACGCACCATGTCCCACAGCAAGAAATCCCATGGCCTAATTACAAACCATGTGCAAGAACAACCTTTTTTTTTTTTTTTTCCTCAGAGCTGGCTGCGTGCTGCTTACCTGGGATGCACCTTATGCTTCAAAAAACCATGAGAAGACACTCCTTGTTTATCCCCTGCCTTTGACTGAGAGCTCTTCCCGAGCTGTTCCACCCCGCAGCCTTTCATCATCCATGTGGCTCCTTTGGGAACCTTTGTGACTTCTTTGTCCTTCCTCAGGTGGGGACCAGAACTGCGTAGGCTCATCAACACAGATTTATTTAGCCATGTAGTGGTGTTTTTATTTTTCCTCTCCTAAAAGGAATCAATTTGCCTTTTTTTTTGATCTCTACTGAGCTGAAATTTTGACAGAATTATCTGTCATAACTCTGATATTTCATTACTGCATGGTAATGGTCAAGTCAGAAATTGTAATTTTATACATTGGGATTTTTTTTTTCCCCAGGTACATCATTTTACCAATACACTGAACTCAATCTGCTGTTTTATTTTGCAGCCACTCTTTTGTAAGGTCCTTCTCCAGCCAGCTTTTGCCCTTTGTATCCTGGGAGTCTCAGTATGCTGCACACATTGTACCACCTCAGCTTCAGTCTCCTTTCAGTGTCATCTGTGAACATCTGAACAGCCCAGGAGAAAGTTCAAACTCCCGTGGGAAGCCACTGGTAACCTCCCTTATCCACTGCAAAAGTTGCCCATTTAGAGTCTTCTCCTTCCTGTATCTTAATAAATTATTTGCAAATGTGACCATCTCCTCACATACCCAGTGGCTGCTCAGACTACTTAAGAGCCTCTATGGGGCTATTAAAGTTTTCAGGGAATCCAGACAAACTGTATCAACGCCTTATCCATATAATTACAGTCTCTAATTTGAATACTATGGATATTGGGTTTATCAGCCTGTGATTAGCCAGATCACCCTTATAATCCTTTTTAACAACTGGCAACACATCAGCCGCTTCCAGTGTTCAGGTATTAAGGTTAAGCAAGAAGCTGCACACCATAGCTAGTACTCTGGCTTCTCTAAAAAAAAAAAAATATAATCTTGGTATTCTTTCAGAATTCTTGAACATTGTCTGGTCTTGGCAACTTGTTAATCTTCATTTTAGTCTATTCATCCCATCACTTTCCCTAACAACACTTCTACTTGCAGCAGTTCCTCTGATGCATCTCCCATAAAGAAAGGTTTTAGTGTGGGAACCTCCTGAAGTTCTTTCACAGGGAATGCAGAAACACACAAATCACTTTTTTAAATTAGTCTGTTGACTTATCTTCACTGAACACTCCTGACCACCTACTGGGCCTACAGACTCTGGCTGGCTCCTGGTATATTTGAAACACAATTTATTATTAGCCTTGGTGCCTTCAACAAAATTGTTCCTCAAAATCTTTGCTGGGCTGTCTTGAAGCCTTTTAGATATATCCTGTCACAGTTTATAGTCTTTTCTGTTTTCTTAATCTGAAGGAAAGTTCAGCTTTTTGAAGAATGCCTTCTTGCTTTAAACAGCTCATATCTGTTTAATCCTGTTGTTTAGCCATGCCAGCATCCTCTTACCCTTTCTTAAGTCTTCCTTCACATGTGGTATGCATTTCTTGAGCGCCTTCAGTAAGTCCGCAGAGAATTTCCATGCCATCTGCAAGGATTTAACTTACCTAGATAATCCTTCTAGTTTTGGTGTTTTTTTTTTTTTTTTCAGTAAGTAGTCTCATTTTTATGTATTTTCCCATTTTGAAGCTGTACTCAGTTATGGTGATATTTATTTGGCTTTCATTGGTCCTTCAAGGAAGTTTTATGCAAGCGCATCATGGCTGCTGTTAGAGAACAGCTCTTTAACCGTAGCATTTTGAACTCAGTCCTGCATGTTACTCAAAAGCAAGTCCAGGAGTCGCTTCTGTTCTGGTGAACTCCATGGCTTGCCTGCCCCAAGCAGACTACTACAAATCTAGTCTTGCATCATGCCACCACATGGCATCTATAGAGGGGAGGAGAGTTGAAATTTCTTTTACTTTTGCATGTTCTTCCCTTGTTTTGGTTCAGCAAAGTTTATTCCATTGGATACATTCAAACCATTCTGTGATCAACATATGTGAGGAGAGCAGGGAGGAAAAGGAGACAATTACATTAAGAAAGTTCTGAAAAGAAGAGCTTAGTTGGGTTTCAGTGGTGGGGTAAACAACATTTTACCTAGATCTCGATATAAGAAGGTCTAAGTCCTGCACCTGCTTATTAAGCAGTCTTTGATAAAGGAAACTATAAAATTAAATGGTCCGGCAGGAAAACAAGAACATGAACTCCTAAGTCTCCCCCTGTAGCAGCTACTAACCTCCCTGATTCAGTAAACTATGAATCACAACACAAAGCTCAGATAATAGGACACTGACATAGTGTGTTGAGATCCCTCAATGAAGCATGTAAGGACTCTCACCTCTTTTAGTTAAAGGAAAATTGGTACTTTTAGTGAAGAGAAAATTTCTACACTTACAGGGCACATTTCATGATCTTGGAGCAGATACAATGGACAAAATTTAAATTAATTGTTTATGAATAAAAAAAAGCCTCTTTATAAAAACAGGTGCCAGCCCCATCCCTAGCAGCCTGTAATTCCTATTGTAGTCAATGCCTGATTGCTTCATCAAACTGTAGAAAGATCACTTCTCTGTGAGCGGCGAGCAGCTGGGCTACTTCATTGGGATCCAGTGGATTCTGGAGTCTGTCAATCGTTTTCTATATCTCTTGAAGTTCAGTCCCTGGAGTCCCAAGAACAGTAAGTTTATCTGGTAAGGTTTCAGGAGATGCACTTAAAAATCTCTCAGTTCAGTAAGCTCTTTTTACCTCCAGGAGTTTTGGACTTCATGACTTTCTTCATTTTTCCTCTTTCCCCTCTGAGGCAGAAGAAGAATGCATTTATATCCCCCTCAATGCTACAAAACCAGGCTTTAAGAAAAGAGATTATGGCAGGTGGAGAATTATAAGGATGTAGTAAGGTAAGGGAGGAAAAGGCATACAAATGAAAAGTTACAAGCATTTCAAAAGAATGGTTCTTTTATTACCTTTTCCCATTAAAAAATCAATTATAATAAAATACCAACAAGGACAGTGGTATACCTTTCTATTATCATATCTGGTTGACTAGGTGATCATTGTAGGTCCCTTCCAACTGAAAATATTGAGATTAAATTTGTCAGACAAGAACAGCATGAGGTCCTGAGATGGCATTTTACTTACTCCAAGGACCTAAACTAGTTATTACCTCATAGGGAACAATAAAGACAACTTCTCCAACTGCTTTCAATAAAATACTACTGGGGCTCAGTTTTGCAAGCTAATGGATATTTTTCTGCTGAGGTCCTAAAGTTTTTTTATTCCCTTTAAGCCTAGACAAAAACTTCCCAAAGCAATGGGTCCCTACAAGTCATTACCTTTACAAGAGAACCTGCTCTTGGTGTTTGTAGGAAATGTGTGCTCAGGGCTTGACTACCTCCTGAGACACAGTC
Organism: Gallinago undulata; assembly: GCA_026546715.1. Classification (NCBI taxonomy): domain Eukaryota; kingdom Metazoa; phylum Chordata; class Aves; order Charadriiformes; family Scolopacidae; genus Gallinago; species Gallinago undulata. The sequence continues at coordinate 71,511,384 of JAOTQQ010000023.1, forward strand.
ACTGCAAAAGTGATTTATCTTGGAAGCACCTGTTATAGAAACCAAATGTTCTCTCTGTCAGGCTACAGGGACTGCCATCATTTAAGGAAGTTAAATGGTCTGATCTGGGGGAGAGGGAAATTATTCCGCAGCACCAGCAACTAGAACAACCTCTTGTTCAGGAGCAATGGAGTTAAAATGTCTGTGCAAAATGTGTTATAGAGACAGCAGCATACTGAGGAGTCCGTCTTGTCCATATTTTCTGTTGTAAAAGCATGATGGTTAGGCACACGTTAGATACGTCTGAAATTGAAATACATTGCACATAATATTCCTCCTACATCTGGTTATGTGGTTTCTCACTGATCACTGCGCTGAGTCTTCTTGATTGTTTCAAAGCTTATTAAACACGCTAATTTATATGAGCTTTCTCAGCCATATACAAATGAAGTTACTAAAATGCACTTGATGGTACAATGAGCACACACCACAGAACAGTGAGTGCTTTTTGTTAGAGAAAATAAGACCACTTCAAAATCAAACACTCACAAGGACAGTATTAAAATAAAAGCTATAACAAGTATTTATGATTCACCGAGTCCTTTCTTCCCTTCCAAAATGAAATTTCAAGAAGATAAATTCAGAACTGATAATAAAAATCTTACTCACATAAAAAGAAAAATACTTAAGGGATAAAATCTGGAGACGTTAAAAGACAAAGCTAGTCTTTTATATATTTTTCTCGCTTCTTGAAGAATTTAATATTTTTACCCAATTGTCATAATAAATTTTTCATTTTTTAAAAGATGCCAGACAGAAGGGAAGCTGTGCAGGTAAAGTTTTTACTCCTGAATTGTGCCTGAACAGCACCAAATGAAGACATAGAAATGTGGGCATTTCTAGCTGGCTTGAAAGCAGTTCAGATGCACAGCATGCACCCCCATGGAGGAGACAGTGTGCATAACTTGCCATGTTTTGAAATTCCTGCTCACTGTGGGAATAATCCAGTGGCTGAAAAGCCAAACGTGAAGAGCACTTCAACACTTGGACAGGATTATCTCATATGACTTTAGTTGCCAAATTATCAGGCACCAAGGTTAATTGGGCTCCTGCAATCTTAGGCAACTCTAAAGAGGTTTTCATGCAAATTTGAACACATTTTAGCTTGGGATGAGCAACTACTTCAAAGACGTCATTGTAACTGTGTCTAGAGAAGGTGTCCAGTGACAGCAGAGGTACCTAACTAGTTGTTAGATACCCGTAGCTACACACCTAACTGCTAGACACTAAAGGCAGACACATCCCACTCCTGCAGTACAGCTTTACATGAACAGCAGGTCAAAGCTGTTAGGTGAACTGGTGAACCTGGTGAACAGGTGAACTGTATTTTCTGTACAAATATGCTTTCATGCCAGACAACACACACCTCAGCTATTTCATCCTTTGGAAAGAGAATCAAGCAACAGATTTACTAGAGGAACCAAAGCCTGACTTTTTTAATCTTCTGGCAAAGATAACATCATCATGGCTGACCAGATGGCTTAACAGACACTTGCTAGAGGCGGAAGAGCAATTTTTGGACCATGTTCTCTGATCCCTGCCAGAGCAGACCTCCCAAGCCTGGTAGCTGTGTTGCTTTTCTGTGAGTTTTTGACAGATCTGTGATGCTGTGGGCATCCTCCTGAAAACCATCAGTCTTCCATCAGTAGAATGAAGCAGAAAAATTAAAAAATATGATTGCGATTCAATCTTGACTTAATTTTTCAGTTAACACCAATCGCATCTTCATGCTCCTTCTGTCCCTTTCTTACCATCAGCATATCACACTCTTTTGCACCTGGAACTATCTACTGTAAACACACAGTAATCGTTACTTACCAGTCCTGTCAGTCCCTCCTCAGTCTGGGGTCAGAGGCTCTGGGTTTAAGGCACAAAAGCAGTTTGGGGAATTTCCTAATTGAGCATAAGCCAGGAGATATGAAACCATATCGTGCAATGCACCAACAATTCCTAGGCTCAGGTGGAGAGCTCTGAGAGCAGCCTGCAGACAAGACAAATGCACAAAGAAAACCATTCACATGATTGTCCCTAAGCAAACACCCCAAAGTAGCAAATATTTTTGCTTCCCAGGCCACAACCACTCTTGGGCACCACATGAGACCTCCCCAGGATGGCACCGGGGCTCCCAGAGCAAGGTCAAGCCCTGATTTCATTCAGGCTCAGGACACCACTCCCAACTGTCATGATCCCGTCTGGTGTCACAGCTTCTGTTTAGAAACTGCTCCCCCAGTGTCTCTTACAACCGCTTTTTTCAATGTTTACATCTATCCAAATAGACAGACATGGCCAGGCAGCCTTCCCCTCACAGTCCACCCTGCGCAGCTCCCATACTGCCAGGACCAGCCCAGTTACCTCCTCCTCCTGTCCCCTGTCCTCCTTATTTCAGCAGAAGTCAGAGGACATAAAGGTCCCAATCTGCCACTTCTGTGTACATGAGGACAGGGATAATACTTGATATACTGGTGGGATGGGGAATGGTTTCACAAATAGGAAAAGGCAACGCACAGCTCATGGCTGAGGTTTGATTTAATTACTTCTGATATTTGAAGATCTTTAGGTATTTAATTAAAGGATCCTTCCTTTCCTTTTACTGTTGCTTCCACCTCTGAACCCAGAGGAGGAAAGCTTTCTCCTCCCTGACAGGCACCCATCATCACCCTCCATCAGAAGCACATACTAGCTCCATCCAGATAGAAACCACTGGTATTTATTTCTGCATCTCCAATAACAAGAAAAAATTGTAATGCATGTGAAAAGATGTGCATGGCCTCCCGCCCAGAACAAAATCTCTTTTAGCATTAGCAAATACTGACCTTCTTTGGAAGCATTTTAACATGTCCTTCAGTAGGGTGAGGGATGAACCACAAGTTAAGGAAGGTGTATCCATCTGGAGATAGCAAAGAGCATGGTCGAGGATGGAAGGATCTGAATTATAGCAAAAAAAGTGAGAGGTGTTTAGCATTTTGAGGCTTTCTGCCTGTCACTTCTCAGAAATATATATTTTTTAAAGTCTGATAAAGCTGTCCCTTGGACATAGTATTTGCCTTTAAGATTTGGAGCAAGTGCATTTTAGACATTACATGATTTAGCTTTAGTGTGTAGAATACTGGGTAAAGGTTTGACCTCCAAAACCTGCTGAATGTGAGAGAAATTTAAAAGAAACTTTCTTAAAGCATCTGATTTATAAAGCAGGGATGTGAGCTGCTGTGCTGAGGGCATTCAGGGTCTTTGCCTCTGGGAACGTGCTTTTTTTGGCTAGAACAGGAGGCAGGCCCAGCAAAGCAGCAGGCAGGCATTAAAAATCTATACCATTATTTTAAAATATGATATGCAATTACTAGTAGGAAGCCCACTGTTGTTGGGTTTTTTTGCCAGAAGATATGAAAAGACAACATTTATTACATGAATAATGTATTTTCCTGTTTTTATATACAATGTGCCATTTCTTATCTTCACATACATGAAGATGAAGTACAATACTCAGCTAGTACATTCTGAAATAGATAGAAATTCAGCTTGGAGATTAAGTTCAGCTCTTTCTAAAGTAAGTTTTGCAGGGTTTTTAATCTTTTTTTTTTCCTTTTGCCTGAAAAAAAAAAAGAAACCAAGGCTGAATGCAAAAAATGGACCTTTGGTTTGGGTGGGATGGAGTAATGAAAGGTTAAACACTCTGTGTTGTAAGCAAGGAAATTATATTTGGGCAGGGTTTGTTTAACCAGCTGTGCCCTCCTAACTTTTGCACTAGAATGATAAGCACAAATTGTACCTAAGGAAACCAGACCAGTGACGCTTTTTCAGGGTGAGATTAGCATTCACACTCTCCATTTCCTGCACTCTACATCACAGCTCGTAAACGATACCAGCAGGGAGAGAGCAACCAGGGCAACCAGGGTTTCCTCCAAAGACAGAAGCACACACGCTCTCCAGATGCGCTTCGTCTTTGCAGACTGGCAGAAGAGGACTGCAGGCAGCCTGTCACAGATGCTGGACTTCCCCACCTCACCACAGGATGCTTAGGGTGACTTTTCCGTAGCTGTGTTTGTAAAGGAGCTCCACACTGTTATCCTGCTAGGATGTGGCACCTCAGAAAAGAGTAAGGACAGTCCACTGCACCCAGATAAGCCCAGATGCTGCCTACCCAAGCAACACATAAAAGATTTGCAGTGCCATCTCCTAAGAAAACACAGTTTAATCCCCAATAAAACAGATTTTCTACATTGTGTGAAAAAAAAAGCCCTAACACGCACCCTCCCCCTCCCCTCCCCCC
>JAOTQQ010000023.1:71515789-71566436 GCA_026546715.1 Gallinago undulata
CCCCCCCCCCCCCCCCCCCCCCCCCCCCCCCCCCCCCCCCCCCCCCCCCCCCCCCCCCCCCCAAACACGCCCTCATAGTCTCTTCTTCCTCTTCTCAAGAACCTTAATATTTAATTTCCCTAAAGCTGGCAAAGGACTTTGTCGCTCTGCAATCCCCGCTGTGTTTTGATGAGCTTAGATCTCAAAGATCATTTTTCAAGCCTGGCTCTAAGAAGCCAAAGGTATCTCTGTTTAAAGTTATCGATTTTTGCTATTTGACCTCAAATCCAACATCCCCTGAAGACCACAGAGAGAGAGAAGCGGAGCGCGGAGAAGGTACAAAATGAATGGATAACGGACTTACCACGGTGCCACCCCAGCCCCATCGAGCCCCCAGCTCGTTTGTGCTGCTGGAGGGGTTGTGGGGGGGTTTGTTGTGAGGGAGAGCCCTATTATTTGTTATTTCAGGAAAAAAAAAAAAAAAAAAAAGGAGACCAAGCTGTTAATGTACTTACTAATGGCTGGGGCTATTCCACCTACTGATCCTGGTCCGGGGATGTTTCCGGCTACGGCTGCAGCTTGGGCAGCAGCAGCAGCTTGGGCAGTGGCAGCCTGTTGTTGCATCTGACGATGACATTGGCGTAAATCAAACACCTTAAAAAAAAAAAAAAAAAGAAATTAAAATAAATAGCAATCTACGTAGACTTACCGAAATCACCCAAGGAAAGAATTCCTCAACTCCCAGTCCCAATAATCCAGGTATCTCCGCTCTCCCAAAGCAACTTCTACAATCTCACCCCACACTTGGGTAAAAGCCAACCTTCCCCGAGTAGTTTAAGTTCTAAAAGAAATAATTCATTAAAGCTCATTCTTAGAGAGTTTTCCTATATGACATTACCAGCAATACCAGAACCTGGAGGAGCTGAGCAGGCTAAATCAGTGCTCTGTGGCCACAGGATCAAAGTCCAAAGGATGCTACAGGCTGATGAAATCCTGACTTTTTTAGTTCAATCCCAAGATTTCCAGAAAACAGGCATGCAAATAAAAATGGAAGTCAACACGTCCTGCTTGACTTTGTCAAGCTTTCTTCTTCTTCACTGCTTTACTGAAATGTGTCAGTCTATTTAAAAGAATTACCAATAAGTGACAGGTCTGAGGTTTCAGCATCTGGGTTTGAGGTTGGGGGCATTTTATAACTTGTGATATAAAACAGGATTATTGTTTAATGAAGGTGAAGGTTTTAGGGGTTGGACTTGGGGATCCCCAGAGGTCCCTTCCAACCCCACAGCATTCTGTGATTCTGTTTCTCTCCCCTTCATCACGCAACCCGTCCGCAAAACTGAGGATTAAAAAACTCATAAGAAAAATCCCCGCAAAACTTCAAGCAGTTTATCTCTAATTCAATAATTTTTTTTTTTGATTTAACAAGCGTGGCTTTTCCTAAATAAAGTTTCAAGTCTGGCACAGGCATGTCCAAGTAAGAATCTCCTGAAAATCATTTTTGATTCCGTGCAGCTTTCTGGGAACACCTGGATGACTTCATGTTGGTAACACGTTAACACACACTTTACACTTCCACTGCATTTATACAGAGTTTCCCACCGGTTCGAAACAGATAACCTATGCCAAAAATCTTAATAATGCTTAATTTTAAAGAAATCAACCCAACCTTTATATAGGCGCTTGGGTAAATCTTGTGAACAGCATCCCCTGGTGCACGTCCCGCTTCTCGATCCAGGTAGTAACTCTGAACGAAGACCGCGTGGTCGCTGAGGCATCGGACCCAGACGTCACCTTCTCCTTTGCACTCCAGCTGCACCCCTTTACCTATGTGCAACCTGCAAAAGAAAACCAGTTCCAACCCACCTCCGTACGCACACTATAAACCCAACCTTTCCTAAATAAACCACAAACAATGAATTCTCCAGCTCTCAGTCGGCTGCGATAGCTTTTTTACAGCCTGCTCATGCGAGGAGTTGAAATTGTAGTTATTACTGCGGGTATAAATTAGAATATAGTTACATAAAATCTGTAAAGTAAAAAAAAAAACAAAAAAACCCAAAAAACATCTGTAATGCCATGTAAAGATCTATGGGAAATATGGAATACAGAAGTAATGATAGTCGAGTAGCAAATACCACACTCCCTGAAAACACAGGGCTGTGACACCAAATGCACTGGGTTCTGCTCAGAAGTGTAAAAATCCCACGAGGATTATAGTACAGAAAGTCACTCCAGAACGTACACAAATCCCCATTTTAATGCAGAACTGCCCGTTCTTGGTGTTACAAGCCATCTCAAATTCTGACTGTCACAACGCAACGCTTCTAAAGACATGGACTTATTTGATTCCTTTTAGCTCCGAGGAAATAAAAAAAAAAAACAACCCGCTTCCGAGATCGCTTCGCTTCTTTATGTTTCCCCATCAAAGCCTGGGGAGAACGAACAAAAAGCCAAGCAGTTCTCCTTTCTTTGCTCCTTGGACAAATCTATAGGTTGCAGTTATTCTCACGCCGCTCTGCGGTGTGGAGAGCTAATATTCAGCTTGCATACAGAACGGCACGAGTTGCTAATTTTATCCTCCAAGGCTAAAATTGCTTTCCCAGCCTGGGAAAGCAATGAAAAACAGCGCCGCGCTGTCACCAAAGCACTGAAGGTCTTTTTGTCACCCAGCTCACATTTTCAAGGCGTTAACAGCAGAAGGATACGCTCTTCTGTCGTTAATTAATGTAGAAACGCGCCGTACTTGGCGTTTCAAAAGGGAGGCACGCCCCGAAGGCAAAAGAAAACATCATCAAATATAGAGAGGGCTGGAGAAGGGATGCTCGGAATACCTCGCTCTCTCGATGGCTTCTGTTCGATGCACGTTGGAAAGCTGGCCCAGGCAGAAACGGTCTCCTCCGGATGGATCCACGTATCCGTCGACAGTCACGATCGGACAGCTGGAAGGGACCTTAAACGTTTCCCCAACTTGCACGTCCATTTCAAAATACGCGATCGAACACCAATATTCTGGAGCTGGTGAAGAGAGACAATTAAGCGACTGAAAAAGCCCCACCAACAAAACGAAACAAAAAAACCCTATAAGCCAAATTAAATCATCAACTAAGCCTCCTGCAACTGGGTTTTTCATTCAGGGTTAGAGAGTGCACTCACATAAGCAAGTCCACGTAGACCAAGACGCGTCTGCTAACACAGAAAAATAATCTGAATGTCATCAAACACGGGCTTGTTGCTTTTATTTGAGCACACATCAATGCTAGGGTGTTGGTTTTGGTTTTTTTTTTTTTGTAGTTAAGATCTTACAAGCCTTTGTACAGTAAGATTTTGTAAACCGTCTGCATCCCTGCACCTTATGATTACAGCTTGATTTTGTCCTCTTTTAGCATAAAGAATTAATCCATATCTATCTATTCACGGCTTAGGTTGATAACAAACTCACTCTCAAACAAATCTGGCTTAAGATATAAGAGTAACTACCTCCTCAGTGAAATCAGATTTGGAAACAGGGGATAAAAACATCAAAGATCACAGACTGATCTTGTCTGCACGCAAGAAAATCAGGTCTGGGATAAAACAAAGAAATATTAAGCGAGGGAGCAGAACGAGGTGCCTTTGGGTGACTTTTAAGGGGCCCCTTTTCCACAAAAGGGTGACAAAGCTGGCACTTTAACAGCTTGTTGGGGAGGGCAAAGAAAACCAGCACCGCAGTTTGCTCGAAATAAGGGAAGAAGAAGAACTAACAGCCTGAAAAGCCAGCAGGAAAAAGAGCTCTCCCAGTGCCTTAAGTGCCACCCATTCACTGCAAACAGCAGCACCCCTACTTGGCTTAAGAAGCTGTCGTCCTGTTTTTATTAGAAAAGAATAAACTAAGGTGCCTGAATTCCTTTTTTTTTTTTTTTAATCTTCCAATAAATACTTGTGTCTCTCAGGACCCAGCAGGGTGAAATCAATAGGGTGAATTTTAATATGAAGTACAATTGAGCTACAGTTACATTATCAATAGTTTTACTTCTGGTACTGATTTCCTCACTGGCCAATGAATAAAGGAGATAAATTTTTATTTTTTCAAATTTTTTTCAACTACACAAGTCTCCCTGTGCAAGAAACAGCTTTGCTGCTCTTCAAAATCAAGTATCACCTCGCACCCGTGATGGAGCTACCACAAGACAAGGCCTCCTTGGTTCCATGAGGACCAGGTTGGATGGGGCTTTGAGCAACCTGGTCTGGTAGGAGGTGTCCCTCCCCATGGCAGGGGGGTGGTTTAGATGATCTTTAAGGTCTCTTCCAACTCTACAACACTCTATGATTCTATGAAGATTCCTGGAAAAAAACCAAGCTTCTACCCAGAGGTCCAAAAAGGAACTTCAAGGTCATGGATCCAAGAGGGGCTTTGGAATGACCTAAGCTCCACGATGTTTCTAAGCAGGCAAGAAGTCCAACTTCAGGCACCCCATAAGGTTTAGGATGAAGGACATTCAGGAGTTCAGATACCTCCAGGGTAGGGGCACCAGCATCTAAGTTAAATTCAATTTGCAGCCCGCGTCACCATTCCAAGAGAAACGTCCAAATTCAAAAGAAGACTCATCATAAAATTGTTCCTCTCCTTCAGAAGACGTATCTCACAGATTTCAGAGTACTTAAAAGCAAAAAAAAAAAACCCAAACCACCAGATTCAAACCAGAAAGTTATTAGCTCCCATAATATTAGCGCTACCTGTTAGATTTTACTCACCAGGATGATTTGATATAGGAGGCTGGAATGCAAGTTCGTTGTGAACTGGCCCTTTAAAAGAAAACATGGATTTTGTTTTTATACAAGGAAAAATAAGGTTTTCTCTCTTATTTTCCTACGAGAAAAGACTTCTGAAGGTGCACATGTTATAAATCCCAGTAAACTGAATCGATCAGCCGAATCCCAGTAATGTGAATCAACTGGCCAAATCTGACAGGGGAGAGAAATGCCCACAAAAGAATTCCAATCTTAGAGGTTTCCTAAAAATTCAGAAGCTGAGTAAAGCTAAGAGCTCTGTTAGTATCCCAGGAGGAATGGCCATTCAAGCCAGCTCCAGCTCCAGGAGAGAGCAGAAACCAGATGTGGCCTGCAGCTGTAATGGAAATAGCACTTTGGGTTCACATCTGCCCCCAGGTTGGGCGAGGAGAGAATCATTGCAGAGAGGGACGTGATATAAAACCTTCAGGAACCACACTTCATTCGTTTCATCAATCACAGAACAAGTTGCTCAGCATGTCGTGAGCTTGACCATAAGAAACACTCCCTGAAAACGGAAAAAAAGCCCTAAATCACTCATTTTCTAAAGAGAAAAAGTACTGAATACGCTCTTGGTATCGGCCAGTTTATTCTCTCCACTTTTATAAACTAACCAGGTCCCTTCCAGGCAGCCCAGAAGGAGAAAAGAAGACTTCAACGTAGTATTATAAGTAACAGCAGCTTTTGCAACAAGATGTCAAAAAAAGGCACAACGTTGGTAGGTGTCAAAACAGGCAACTTTCTGAAGTGAGAAATGGCAGCAGCCAAGAAAAGCTCTATGTTGTATCACCAGCCAGTTACAAATATTAATTTCGGAAAGATACATGCACTGAGAAACATTTATAGAGTATCTACAAGTTTTTACATGCAAGGAAGATGATAAACGAAGTGGCATCTTAAGAGAATAAAATAATGAAACTTAATAACTGTTACCTAACCCACAATTTTCTTGACGGAGACAAGCTGAAAAGTCATTCTAACATTAACTCATAGTATATTCTCTTCTCCGCTAACGACTGATGCAAACAGGTGATCTGGTTAAGAACAATATTAGGAAATAACCAACTGTTCTAGCTTTGGGCCACAAAATTTAGAAAAACTTTAATTTTGGTGGAGTTTTTGCACTACGCTCTTACAAGGCATATACCCTGGTAGCCACTTAACGCTAGATATTTGATGACTTTTTTTTTTCCTACCCATCTCCTGTCCCTTAAAACAAGAGGCCGTGATCTATTTTGTAGATGAGAAAGATTTTTCAAGTTTCTTTGCCAAATGTACTCATGGCAAGAACATTTTATTGACAAATACTTCACTGCACAGGCTTTCACAAAGCTCTTTTAAACTGGTGGGTGTACACGGACACGCGCCTTCCGAAGCTTAATGTAGACCCCTACATCATTAAGACATGACTTCCAAATTTTTAGAAAATAAAAACAGCTAGAAACTTCCAAGTTTTGAAAGAAAAATGTCCCCAAACCAGGTTCTGAATCAGCTTCCTTTTCCACAAAGAAAATATTGACTATGAGACTGCAAAGCTTTAAAAACAGATTTAGAAAGGAAATGCTGGTTTTGGTAGATATAGTAAGACATCCATAATAGAGATGGTAGCACTGTAGCTATCTGAATTTCTAATCTCTGCTGCTTTTGCAGAGGAAGGTCCATCAAATTCTTCTATTTAAGCATCAGAAGATACTAAACACAGTCACAGTAGTTCTATAATGGGGAAAAAAAGGGATTTGAGGGTAAAGAATAATAACAAACGAGCCCCCGCTGTTCAATAACGTTAAGATAAAAATACATAAGTGATTTGAAAAAGCAAATGCACTACTTACAGTAATGTCCAGGATGCATAGGTGGATGGTGCTGAAGATGGCCATTCTGGTGGTGAGGTATGGTAGGGGTGTAGGCTGCCGTCCGACTTCCAGTCCAAGTTGTGGTACTATCTAGAAAAAGAAAGGAGCGGTTGGTTTTGAAGGGAGTTTTTTCCCCCCAATCTCACTTCTAATCCTCTATTTCTCCTGAACTGGTTTTTAGAAAACTAAGAAGAGTTGCACGTATGTATATACTCACTGTGATGGTAAGTAGCTGGCTGAGCTGTAAACCCATTCTGCTGAGTTCCTGGCTGAGGCCCTGAAGCAATCTGTAAGAGTCCATCACTATGGCTACCTGTCAATATACTGGTAGGTTGACCTGGTAAAAGAACACACTACCTATTCATGAACGTTCCAAAACGTGTAATTAAGAAGAGCTCAGCACTACTGGGTAGGAAAATACACCCAACTAAGGGCGCTGCAATACACAGTTCCTACAAGTTTGGTTTCAGTATTTTATTTGTTGGTTTGTTTGTTTTTTTTTCCACCCACCGGAGTGTCTTAGGAAACGGGAAGGAAGATGCTCTGCATCAGCTAATTTTGACTCTCGTCACCTTTAATGTTTTTAGGAGCAGAAGTATGCAGAGAACTCTCTTTTAGCAACCGCATCTGGGGTTTGTTCGCATCTCGTTTTGCAGTTTGGAAGGAAAGAAGAAGAGATGTCAAAGGTTTTAGGGATTAACATCGCCGGAGTAGATTTGGTAGGAATCCAAACAGGTCAACAGCAGGTCCGATAAATTGCTTATTTTCGGCACGTTACAACTGCTGTTCCTAAGGAGGACACTTGCTTGAATTTATGTTCCTCCAAAACATACTCCACAGTATTTTATTTTTGAAAAATAGTGCTTGAATAGAGCTGCATACATCACTGGACTCCTTCCTGAGAAAAGTTGCTGGGATTGATTTTTTTTTTTTTTTTTCATTCCCAAAGAAATATTTCAAGAATTGTCTAAGCTTTAAAGTCAAACTACAGATATTTCAGAACAGGTGAAGAGAAATTGATTTGAAAAGGCTTCAGCTCAGCCATTAACACTAAAACTTGATCAGCAGTTTCACAAGTATACTTGCACTCTCAAACTGGTGTGGCCAGCAGAATTTCATAGAATCATAGAATAATTTGGGTTGGAAGGGACCTTAAAGATCATTGAGTTCCAACCCCCCTGCCACGGGCTGGGACACCTCCCACTAGAGCAGGTTGCTCAAAGCCCCATCCAGCCTGGCCTTGAACCCCTCCAGGGACGGAGCATCCACGACTTCCCTGGGCAACCTGTAAACCATTTAACCCATTGAAAACAAACTAAAACCTAAAAATGAGCTTTTTTTTTTTTTTCCTGTCCGCTTGGCTCCAACAATGCAACACGATGAGAAGTTTTTGTGATGAAGAGCACGTGAAGTCCCTCCAAACCTCATGGTTTCCCTACACTGGGGTTGCAGGACGCCGGCTACGTAACTGCTTTACTGTCCCCCTGGAGTGAAACGTGAGGTTGGGTGCTGGTTAAAGCCCGACTCTTCTAAATACGCGAAGGAACGTAAGCAAAAAACTTCACCACAGCACTCCAGCGGACACGCGAGAACGTTAATTGGGGCTGTCACTTTGGTAGCACAGTGGGGCTGTTAGAAAAACAATCAAGTTACAACTGGAAGACTCATTTTGTCAGCTGGGGAACACTAAAGAGCTGTCTGAAAACTTCACAACGTTTGCCACCTTAGAGTATATCCATTTGTTGTCCCGGTTGCTGTTGTAATAAATTCATCAAATTCTTCAATTCCTACAGTAATTATTCCAATAACAGGCATAATGTTTTGTCAGTGGTCAATTGTTTTAATATAGGAATGCTGATAAGCTTTGGCATATCCAAAAGAGTTCTGTCACACTCATATAGTGTCAGTCCCACTGAAAAAAAAAGACTGGGTCACCGGGAAAAGTTACTCTAATTACGCTGCAAATTAAAACTTTATATTAACACTCATGAAACTGCCTAGATCCTACTGCCAACACGCTTTATCGGCGTAGCGTGGCAGCAGCAGTTCCAATGCAAGATTTACTTTGGACCCCCCCAAAATAAATAAATAAATAAATAAAAAATCAACCGTTATCTCAGAGCTTTCCCATTTTTCAGGAATTTCGTATAATCTCCGTGATCTTACTTGTTGAAGCCACAGGAATGTTGGGAAAATTAGTGGTGCTGGTAGTGCTGGCCTCAGTGGGGGCCAGCATGGCTGGGGTGCTGTAAGGCTCCGTAGATGCCCTGTTACTTGGTGGGTGTTGGATGGTTTGGACCGAATGGCCTTCAGCAGAAGACAACGACGGCTGCCCTTCGTAGTCATGAACGTATTCGTCTTTCACCAACATGCTCGACGGAGCTGCGAAGGAGCCAAGAGTTCAAAAGTGAAAAGCAAATCTATTTTCAGGATTTAACTACAAATTTCCAGCACTAACCAGGCCATTAAAACTACTTGGGGGGAGGATTTACAGAATCACAGAATGATACGGGGTTGGGAAGGGACCTCTGGAGATCATCTAGTCCAATCCCCTGCAGGGACACCCACAGCAGGTCCCACAGGAACCCATCCAGGTGGGGTTAGAATGTCTCCAGAGAAGGAGACTCCACCACCTCTCTGGGCAGCCTCTTCCAGGGCTCTGCCACCCTCAAATTGAAGAAGTTCCTCCTCATGTTTAGGCAGAACTTCTTATGTTCAAGTTGGTGCCTGTTTCTTCTTGTCCTATTCCTGGGCTTCTGACCCGCAATTATCTCTTCATCTCTTCATCACCCACTACAGTGTCCTTCATATTGGCCCACCCCTTAATCCTCACCCAGAAACTCTCAACCATCTCATCATCTCACCCCAGGGAGGCCTTTGGGGACATCTCACACTATCCATTCCTTCACATAGAGGGTGACACCTTCACCCCTCCTTCCTTGCCTTTCCCTTCTCGTGGAACAAAACTTGTGAACAGCTTCTTACATGACAGACAATGTAATATTACTCCATATTTAACAATGTAGTCACTAATTATGAATATTCCATGAAAGCCTACAGCAATAGTCAGAAAATTCCACATATAGCAGAAGGTGTCCCTTCCCATAGCAGGGTGGTTGGAACTAGATGATTTTTAAGGTCCCTTCCAACACAAACTATTCTATGATTCTATGAAATTACTACCATGGCCACTACAACAATTTATTTCTCTGTATCTTATTCAGCCCGTTCAAGTAAAACTCTTACGCTACATTAGCTCCCGTGCTCTTTTTTAAAGCAGCCTTAAATATATTAAATTCTGACAGTAATTTACTGTTTCCTGCTGCAAAAGCAGTAGCGAGACAAGGAAAAAAGAAATTCGTATGAATTTAACTGCTGGCTGCAAAGCTTTGATTCTCTCCAAAAGGATCATTTTTCAGAAGACACAAGTAACAACGCAAATTAGCAGAGATGAGAACACAAGTTAAAGTCCAGTTTGTTGGGCTTTTTAAAGTCATTTTTGGCTGGATATTTGCAATAATGTGCTAAAACCACTGGATTACTCAAATTTCCTTCTCTACCAATTTCTTCTTGAAGGAAAAAAGTTCAGTTTTGAATGAGGGACTTGGGTCTTTTGAGTCTGGAGAAGAGAAGGCTGAGGGGGGATCTGATCAACACCTACAAATACTTCAAGGGCTGGTGTCAGGAGGATGGGGCCAGGCTTTTTTCAGTGGTGCCCAGGGACAGGACAAGAGGAAATGGGCACAAACTTGACCATAAGAAGTTCCATCTCAACATGAGGAGGAACTTCTTTGCTCTGAGGGTGGCAGAGCCCTGGCAGAGGCTGCCCAGAGAGGTGGTGGAGTCTCCTTCTCTGGAGATATTCTAACCCCACCTGGACACGTTCCTGTGGGACCTGCTCTGGGTGGCCCTGCTTTGTCAGGGCGTTGGACTAGATGATCTCCAGAGGTCCCTTCCAACCATGTATCATTCTGTGATTCTGTGAAAATAATGTCTCAATATTTCCCTCTCGTACGCTATTTAGTTGGCTTTCCAAAACCAGAGAGACAAATTTCCATCTGCTCTCCATCCTCCCTCCCAAGGAGATAATTTGGATTAAACTGTGTACGTTCTGAAGAGTTTAACACAGCTTGTGCCCCCAGAAACGCGAGAGTAAACCGAAATACTCACCAGAACTCTGTAGTGTCAGTCCTGAGAGATCTTTAAAAAAGAAGAAAAAACAAAAGGGGTGGAGGATTATATACACAGAGATCAACAACGATGAACACGAAGTTTATAAGCCTTTACAAATCAGTATTACAGACTCTACAGATTACACCCCCTCCATCACAAATCTCAAAGCTAAGTTATTCCTAGGATGCACATTAATTAGAAGAACTCAGCAAAAAGCCAACACAAAGACTTAAATGAAAGCCACAAACTGCTCTTTCAAATTCAAAATAAAAGTAAAAAATAATTCCATTAAGAAGATGGACTCGAGCGTATGAGAGTAATTTATATTCAGGTCATTAAAAGTTAATGTTTCTGATTTAGGCCTGGATTTCCTAGGCTCCAAAGGAAAACATTTTTACATTCACCGTTCCATTTTAAATCAAGAGTCGTACTTACCGATGCCAGGCGATACTACACGCTCATAATGGTAAGGATTTACACAGACACTGTCACATTTTAAGTCAAAAGCATACTGACAATATTTAACATGCTTGAGTTCATTTTTATGAAGATCAGGCCACCTCCAAAGACGAGCGTAAATCACATGAGGGAATCCCTTGCGACCAGCCACCTAAAAAGTCAGACACAAAAGTTGATTGGGAAAGTAGCAAGGCTTTTTTTCCCTTTATTTAGCCAGGAGCAAAGCTGGATGAGGACAAACACCACCACAACCTCTCTCCATCATCAAAATATGGGGAGGAAAAAAAAAAATAATGGCGTACAGTTTACCCGAAATAAAATTCTCTTAGGGTTAACTCAACACCGTGATTCTTAAGGAGAAAAAAATACTGGGTACAAATTGACAGAATTTATGCTTAAATGTAGTATGTATGGTCACCTTCCCCACCGTGGATGATGCTTTGCCCCAGAAGAAGAGGAACGAGGCACTAAGCTACGCTATGAGGAATTTAACAAGTAGAAGAGCGCCAATCCATTCTACTGAAAAAAAAAAAAATAAAAAAAATAAAAAAAATAAAAAAAATAAAAAAAATAATGCTTGGAGGGTAGACAGAAAGCTAGCCAGCAAACAGGACAGCTGTCCTGGAACATGGAAAGCGCAACCCAAGCTAGGCAGGTACTGAGTACTGACGATGTAAGGCTAACTCCTTGGAGTACCTTAGCAAGGGATCAGCGGTCTTTCTTCCCACTGCTGACCCCAACACAGAGCTAACAGAAGCTTGTAGTGAAAATTCCAGGATAAACAGCCAAATTTGTTCCGTGCCCCTGCTTTTTTTACTGCCACACGCACACCACTGCTTTAAGAACGGCTGATCCCACGCCTTCTGCTTTTTTTTTTTAATTTAAAAAAAATAATAATAATATAGAAAATATAATAATCAACTCCTGCAGCAGTCCAGAGCTCCAGCCACAAAACAGGCCTACAAATGGAGGGATGCAAGAGAAGAGCTACTCTTCCTCGACACTCTAGGTTCCTGCGTCACTCACGTTCGCTCCAGCTTCACCAGGAGGAAAACATCTGATTTATTTTTATTTTTTTTTTTCACTTGTACTAACCTGAAGCCTCCCATCCAGCGTTCTCTGTATTGTAACGCACTTGCTAGGATGAGCTCCATTTGTGGTTATAGCTGTAATCAAAGAATCCAATTCATCTTTTTTCTCCTTTAGCTTTTTAACTAAACTTTCAATTGCGCGTTTGGCAAAAGTTTCACTCTCTCCACCTTGGCGATGGCACATCAAGCTGTGAACAATGCTCAGACAAGCATCATTACTTGTTGGCGTGTTAGTAATAGACATATTGTCCATTTGTCACAGCTTTTTGGGGTTTTTTTTTTGTTTGTTTGGTTGGTTGGTTTGGTTTGGTTTTGTTCTTTCGGATCAACTGTCACTTTTGGGGGTTGTTACGATTTTCAAGCTGATGAACAAGAGATGATCCAAGTTAAGTGTTAGATGTACTGTCTCTTGGTAAAACCTAGGAGGAAAAAATATCTACATTAGAATTGTTTTTTAACAAATTGCAGATCATGTTTCTAAGGAAGTCTGTGGCTTTTTGCTTCTTTTATTTTCAAGCTAAGTGCAGGATATTAAAAGCACATGAAAAAAAAAAACAAAAACTGCATTGCTTGTCCCATGATAGCTAAAAACATGCTTAAGACGCTGCTCGCACGGTTTTAGATATAAGATTATTATTTTTTTTCCCCTAATAACAATATTTAAATAAAGATTATTGTTTCTGTACATGTACACACAGGATGTACACATAGAAAAGTAGGGATTTTTAGATGAACAGGCTCTGAATCAGGAAAAGGAGAAGGGTGACAACGATTTCCGATGTTTTCTATGTGGTGGGATGAAACCAAGTGAAAATACTGATTGAGAAATGAAGGGGCATTGATTTAAACAAAATTTGAAGAGGGAAGAAGCATGAACGCACACCAGAATCATCTGTCATCTTTATTTAATAATCCTGTCCAAACAGTTCAGATCTGTTCTGACCTCAGACTAAGGTCAGAAAAGCAAAAGCGGTATTGGGTCGTTAGTGTAATAGAGATTTATGGAAATTAATATCGTGTGTATCTTTATATATAAAAAATCCCAACTGGCCCATTGGTCTTCATTGCACCCAGCTTCTTCTGGATGAAGACAAACCAACTGAAGTCACTAAAAAAAAGCATTTCTAAATTGTCTCAAACAGAACCGCCCTAATTATACAAAATAGAAGATAAGGAATAAGTCCATCCTACCACATTTGGACTTTCAAATTCCATCTGTTAAGAACCTGCAGCAGTTTCTGGTCATAAAGTCCTTCTCCTCAAAGCCAGCAGACCTCAGCTTTTTTGAAGTTGCCTTTAATTCACGTATTTTCTCAATTCCGAAAGAGCTAATTGCTAAGTTTTATCTTGCTTTATCCAGAACCGTAGGACAGCAGGTTTTATGCACTCAGAAAAGAAGTTTAATGTTGTCCAAAAAAATCTGCTTGGGTTCTTCAAGCCCCTCTGGCTCCACCAAGACCATTCTACCAACAACGTGGTCTGATTTTAAGTTTTACATTTTCTGAGCGAGCTTAAAATATAAGCCTTTCTGAAACCAACACGTTGTTCTTAGCAACGTAAATAAAATATATTGGATTTCGATGAGTTTGTTCACATTTTAGCTGAGGAACGCACGTCCAAAGACCCGTTACGGCACCGGAATTTTCCACGTTATTAGAGGGTAGAGCAGTAGCAGCTATTTATTAGAAACAAATGCGGTGCACAAAAATAAGAGCGGGATGTTTAATTTAGAAAGTTAACGCATCGCGCAAACGACAGCGTGAACGCGCGGCTTCCCTTCTCGTAAAAAGGAATATTGTAACACAAACCCAGCGCGATTATAAAAGGAAACAAAATCTTCCCTCTTTAATATTTTTCAACTTGAATCCAGCACGCTTTGGTCTACTTGGAAAAAAAACACCCCGAATCCTCCCCTCCAAACCCCTTTTCAGTAGTTTTCTTCTTTTGTAAGGATGCTACCGGACCTAATTTCTCTCAAAGGAAAACAATTAGCTAGGAGTTTGAGTGAGATCGTTTTACCTCGCTATTAAAGTTTCTCCCTCAAAGCTAGGGGTTTGGGTTTTTTGTTTTTTTTTTTGGGGGGGGGGTTTTTTTTGGCGCTTCATCTCAATAAGCCTCTTTTAAAAGTCAAGCTTAACCTGCCAGTCATTCTCCATGGCAACCCGCGCTCGCATAAATCCGCAAAAGCTTGCCAGCTGAAACAGAATAGAACATAATTTGCCTTAAATATAAACCAGCATCCCAGATAGATAGGCATAAATAATCATAAATAAGTGACTAGATAAAGCTATTAGCCAAAAAGGGCTTTAAATAAAAGAGAAGCTTAAAATTAGCCGCGCGGCTCTATCTTCCACACCCCCGAAACCATGAATGAGAATTTTGCCCGCTGACTTTCAGGAGAGCAAGATGGAGCAAATAAACCCTGATTTAAGTGGAATGATCTTCAGAAATGTTGACTCACCCCTCGGCTGCCACCGCGTTCAATAGGAGCTTCTGACTGTTCAGCACTTTTGAAAGCTGGGGCCACTTGTTTAGGATTTTGAATACTATTACACGCTGCCGGCAGTTAATCACAGAATTACAGAATGAGATGGAGCTGGAAGGGACCTCTGGAGATCATCTAGTCCAAGCCCCTGCAAAAGCAGGGCCACCCAGAGCAGGTCCCACAGGAACGTGTCCAGGTGGGGTTAGAATGTCTCCAGAGAAGGAGACTCCACCACCTCTCTGGGCAGCCTCTCCCAGGGCTCTGCCACCCTCACAGCAAAGAAGTTCCTCCTCATGTTGAGATGAAACTTCTCATGGTCAAGTTTGTGCCTATTTCTTCTTGTCCTGTCCCACCACTGAAAAAAGCCTGGCCCCATCCTCCTGACACCCACCCTTGAAGCATTTATAGGCCTTGATCAGATCCCCCCTCAGCCTTCTCTTCTCCAGACTCAAAAGACCCAAGTCCCTCAGCCTTCCCTTGTAGGAGAGATGCTTCAGGCCCCTCAGAATCTTTGTAGGCCTCTGCTGTCCCCTCTCCAGCACTTCCCTCTCCTCCTGGAACTGAGGAGCCCAGCACTGGACCCAGTGCTCCAGCTGAGGCCTCCCCAGGGCAGAGCAGAGGGGCAGGATGACCTCCCTCCACCTGCTGGTCACACTCTTCCTGATGACCCCCAGGAAGCCATTGGTCACCTTGGCCCCAAGGGCACATTGCTGGCTCATGGGCATCCTGTTGTCCATCAAGACTCCTAGATCTTTCTCCTCAGAGCTCAGCCCCCAACCTGTCCTGGTGCAGGGGGTTATTCCTCCCCGGGTGCACCAAGCTACGCTTGCCCTTGTTGAAGTTCATCAGGTTCCTCTCCACCCAACCCTCCAGCCTGTAATTACAACACTGTAATCCCACGGTGAAGTTCAGGAGCCTTCCTTTACGTGTCCCCTCTACGGAAATTCTGGTTTTAGCCTTGTCTTTTCCACCCCCAGAAAAAAGGGGGTGAGGTCAGTGGGTGCCAACCTGGCACGTATTGATCAACGCGGTGACACGTTTCTTCCGAAACACCAGAAGAGTGTATTTTGCAGACGAGCCAAGTTTTTACGTTCCACAAAATTGAGTTTCTCACGCAACAGCTCGACAAACCTATCTTTGACTGAGTCACACATTCAAGAGGTGCCTTAACACCTTCTTACTATATTACTTTCATGTGTGCAAATAAAAGCAAAACGCAAGCTCAACGCGCTATATTTTTAGAAGATAAGGTTTTGAAGATAAGGTTCCAGCGTGCCCTCAGACACGGAGCGCTAAGTTCTGCAAAACAACGGTGCGTTTCTGTGATTTAATGTTCATTTGATGCATGAAACCCCAAAAGTGTTCCTCAGCACACCGCACACCCAAGTAGGTGATCCCACCCTACGGCTCGAGCTTGGATTTACAGCGGAATAACAGGCAGGGCCAAATATTTTGAGCGAAGATCTTCTTACTTCCCTCCACCCCAGGAACTTCATGGAGACAGCAACGGGCGAGAGAATGTTTGGGGGGAAAAGGGGCAGAGAGAAGAGACAGGGAATGTGAGAAAAGCAGGAGATAAAGTTTGTAGTGAAGCTCTGGGCTTCACCTACCGAGGAATAAAAAGGGGTTTCTCTCCCTTTTGGTGTCGTGTGATACAAGCGGAACACGGAAAAAAAAAAGGGACATGGTAACAAGTTACAGAAAAAAGTTATAGAAAAGCACCTCTTTATGTTATAGAAAGGAATTTATTTCAATAACAGGTACTTCCAAACCAAGTGAACAACGACTAGTGTTCTGCAATAGTCTAAGTATGGGAACAAGAGTGGGATCCTCCAAAGAGGAGATAAATCTGAAAGACAAAAGAAGTTAAGGTGGCCAGGTAATTAAAAACATCCTCGATGACCTGTAGCAAACAGGCTACTGTGTCAGGGAACTGATGAGTAACCATTAACTGCAATTCTTCCTTCAAGACTGATGCAGATTTGAACAAATAACCATCATTCTTCCATCCATCCTGCTTCCCCGCGGCTGCCTGGCTGAAGGGCGCTCTATCTTTTTAGCCTGCGCGATGAAATTCCAAACATGAAGCAGCTGTCTAAAATTAAAAATGCAACCCTGGTGCCACATGCCTCATTTTCATGGCTGCCGGAGAGTTCTGCCAGAAAGAGTTACCTGAATGATAGAAATAGATTCTAAAAAAACACAGGCATCCATAATAGTATCCTACCTCATGTAACGAAAATCAAATATATTATTGACTTATCTACGTGGAAATAACATTACTGAGCTCTCACACTAGTGCTTCTCATTGCACTTCCATTTATCTTATGGGCAGGAGAGCAAAATAAGCATCGTACTGACTCAAACGATTCCTCTGTTCCCAGATCAACCGCTACATTCCCTCTGTCCAAACAGCGATCATTTTACCAGCGTGACCGGGTTGCACGGTCAGCGTCGTCTCCAAAAGCCACCTCAGAGCTCCAGGAGAGCTCTCCTCTTCTCAGAAGGAAGGTGGTCCCTCCCATCAACCCAAAAAAAAAAAAACCCAAAAAACCCTGAGCGAAGTACAAAAAAAAAAAAAAAAGGCAGGTAAGATCTCACCCAGAGGGATAATCAACGGATTTATGGAACAGAAAATTAATATTCCACCTCGTTTGCCAGTATCTCTTCAGCTTCACCAGCGAGATGATATTATTTGGCTTATTACAGCACGGCTTAAGAACAAGGGGTTTTACGTGCCAAAAACCAGCGTGAGCCACGACTTCCAAATATTTGCAGCGACTCCTCAGGCGGAGCACGAGGTACTGAAGAGAGAGGATCATCTGGAAGGCCTCACGCGAGGCCCGAGAGTCGAAAAAAAGCACGCAGGTCTGAAAAAGGTACAAGGGTTTTAGAAAGAGAAGAAAAAAAACCACATTTTTCCCGCTTTTGGTGGGTAGAAAAAAGCCCACGCGAACTCGATTTCCTCGCTTTTACGGAGGTTACTACTCGGACAGAAGCTCAACTGAGATAGAAGGGCAGGGACTGCTAAAAAAAATACACTTAAACCCCCATCGAGGTGCCTTGAAATCATTAAGCCAACCAAATTTGGAAACTTCTCTAAAAAACACCCTTCTTCCTCCAAACAATTCCCGCTTCCAATTCTCAAAAAAGCGGCTGAAATTTGCTGAGGAGTTACAAATCCAGGCTTCCTAATAAGTAGAAAAGAAGGTGAGTTCTTAAGAACAACTTTAAATGACTCCTTTTTGAGACTCACAAATCGTTTCTCTTCCTCCCACCTCCTCCTCCTCCTCCCACAAAAGCCACAATGTGGGGAGATCCCTCAACCCACCCCAACCAAGGAAAAGGAAGTCATGCGCTTCACGCGGACAAACTGGGAGGTTCTGGATGGAAACTGGGAATCAGGGACATCAACCCAAAGGAATACGATCCAGGGAACCGGCGATCCAACAGCTTGGGCAAGGCGGTTAATCCGGGCCCCGGCGCTGATATGATACACTGCCCTTATTCATTTACAGTAGGCTTTTAAGCCAATCACAGCTGCAGAGGGATCAAATTCGCCAAGAAACTGGGTCTAAAAATGTGACAGTCCAAATGCCACTGGATAATTACTTTAAGAAACGGGCAAAAAGCCAAAGCGTGTCGTCCCCCCCCCCATCCCCATGTCACTTTCTTAGCGTATATTTTATTTGTTACGTTTTCTGCACCAAACTAAATATTTTCCAAACAAGAAGCAACTTAAGGCTCTTGAGACTTCGTTGTTTGCAGGAAAAAATGACGCTTTGTTTAAAAAACTGAGATGCTAAGAATGGTGAAATGCTGTATTTAAAGAAAAAAATAAAGTTAAAAAAACCTAACGCGGCCTTGGCACAACCGGGAAAGTAGTTCCTGCAGGTGTCAGACCCTTTGAAAAGCTTTTGATGGAGAAAGGGAAGGAGTTTTGCTCAGAAAAGAGGTTTCAGATACAGACGCGGTGCTGAAGGTCCAAGAGGTGGGACCAGAGATGCTGGTGGGAAGGGCTGATAAAAAGGGAACAAAGAAGGTGAGATGGATTCGCAACCGCACGCACGAGAAGCCCAAAATATAACAGTTGTGATGGAAAACCAAACCAGTCTGCAAAGGTAAAATCAAAGAAAAAAAAAGATTTCTACAGGTGCTAAGTATCAGATGACACATTGGGGGCTCAGGGAGCCTTTAAACACCGAGAAGGAGATTTGCAATTTTTTTTTTTTTGTACAAATAGATCAGACAACACTCCTTAGAACCTTTTGAACGACAGTCAAAGGTCGCAGGTCCCTTCCAACTGAACTATTCTATTCTAAATAATAACATAGAATTTTTTTCTTTTTTTTTTAGCAGCAATTATGCAAAACGGTCTACGATGCCCGTAAATAGATAAGGCTGAGAATTTAGCATATCCACGTCAAGGGCTGGTGTTACGAACGTGTACAGGGAAGCTAAAGATGATGAAGTAAAGCAAGGAAGGGTGTCTAACAGCGTCCACCAGGTAGAATCCAACGTTTCTATCTAATCTATGAATCTTCAGATAACTTGGCCATTATCCACCGTAACGTATCGTAGAAGGGTCTAGGCAAGTCAGCAAATTTGCAGGCAGAATAAATCCTTCGCGATGAGCTAGGGCTTAAGTGGATATAACCACTGAGGTCTTTTAAAAAAAAAAAAAAATAAATAAATAAAAGCTCCGAAAGGCTGAGCTTCCAAGTGAAAAAAGAAAATAAAAATACGATGTTGCAGAAAGAAAAAAAAAAAAGAACGTGGCCAGATCAAGGCCTACGGTGCCGAAGGGAAAGACATCCAGCCTGCAATTCTGGGCAGTGGGGCAAGAAGGGAAATTAATTTAAAAAAAAAAAAAATTGAGGACCAAAACCGTATTTCCAAGCTGCAAATATAATTTTGGGGAAAAAAATATCTAAGAAAAAATAAGAATTGTTTGTGTGAGGGCTGCCACTGATGCTCTGAGTACCGGCCATCCCAGTCCCTGAGTTCCAGCGTTTTGATAGCAGGCAGTAACGCGACGCTAACGAACTGACTAATTACAATAGCCTACAAATCGACATCTTGCTAGAACATTTTGCATGAATAAAGGACAAGAAAGGCTCTTGCATAAGCTGTTGCCTCCAAAATTAGACAAACACAGAAAAGCAGCATATACATTCGATGGCTTTTGACCACCAAAACATTACTCCGGAGTTTTGCTCTTTAATAATGCAGTGGGAGAAGTTTTATGATAAACATGATAAAAAAAAAAATAAAATCTATAAACCGATAAAACAAAAGGCAGCTCGTGATTTGATGAAGATATGAATAAGTGATTAAACTGCAGATCCTTTCCAGCACATCAGAACTATTATCTATTTGCCCAAAGGGTGAACAGGAACAAAATGTTTGTAGACATGAGAACAATTAGCATTAAAGAGCAAGAGAAAGAGGAGGGAGAAGGCACCACGCTCGCCCTGTTCTGTACAGTAAGAGCCAGCATTCCCCAGAATACTATTTTTGTGCCCGTATCTGAATCATCAGTATCAATTCTGCTCATCCCGCTGTCAGTAGCTCCAAAAAACTGAAGACACGTGACAGCATAAAAGGAACCGGGGACGAGTTTGAAGACAAACTCTCGAGTGGCAAGTTCTTTCATCTCTTAACATAAATCCGCGGTTCAAAAGTGCGAGCAGCCATTTCTTTGTGGAAGGAAGGGATCTGGTGTGTGGCTGCAGCTTCTCGGCGTCTTTACTCCTCCCGGCTTCCACCTGCGCCCCTCAACCCCTTTCGAAAGCGCTTTATAAACGCAACAGGCTCATCCCGTCAACGGAGCGAACGGTTCTGCTGCACGAGGTTCCAGGTTTCTTTAGATCTCGTTCAAGAAGCTCATATAATAGTTAACACCCCCCACCCCCCTTAAATCCTTGCCTTTGAATATTTTAAATTAAACGACATCTTAAATACGCTTGAAAGCCAATAAAGTTGTATTTGTCATTTGTATTCCCCTTCCCTCTCTCTGCTTTTTAGGTTTGAGAAAACATTCAGCTGGAAAAAAAAAAAAAACACTCCTCTTTTCAATACAGGCTTCTGTACGGTCAGAGAAGGAAGACCACGGCGCGTTACGCCACCAGAGGTGGAAAAGGCACAAAACTCCTCTACAATTCCACTTATTTCCATGACGCAGATCCAGGCACCGAGATTCCTACCACCTCACCTCCAAGAGGCAATCTCTGGTGTCCCTACTGACCAAAGGGTCAGCCCCTCCTCATCCTGGAGGGGACGAGGACCTGGGAAGGGCAGGAGAGCCCGTGCACAGAAGAGGGAAGGTGGTGGAAAGCCCTCGCCGTAGAAGGACAAAGCAAACCTGGACCAAACCTTTCCTCAAGAGTATCCTGCAAGGCCCATGTTTTTGCAGAAGGCTTCCTTCAACAAGGACAAATAGTCACCTGTCAAAGCCTCACAAGGAGAGAAAACAATTGTGGCCACGCCAAGCAATAAAAGGGAAGAGTCAAAGCTTGCTCAGGGCGTAAGCGGTGTGATTTTTTCCCTCGCACGTAACGTTTCGATCCCCCAGCGATAGGTGTATTAGATAACATCTGTTCTTTATTGTAATCTGCACGGGGATAATGTTCTCTACGTTTGTTCAAGCTTAAAAAAAAAAAAAAGAAAATAAAAATTTTAAAAAAACAAATCACCTCTGGGCAAAGCAAGCATGGAAAATTCCAGCCCCAACCAAAAGTAGAGTTTTTCACCCTGGAAAATGGAGTCCTAAAATTCCAGCAGGACCTCAGCGACAGCACAGGGCTGCTCCTCACCGGGATCGACCCAGCTGCTCTCAGCACCTTTGTTCTCCTCTAAATCTGTTGATGCCTCTCAAAACTCACATCCCCATTGTGTTAGCGGTGCTTGAATGCATTATGTAAAGAGCCATCTACTTAAAAAGAAGGAATTCTAATCAGTTTGAGACACCGACTGCTTCTCTTTAGGCTTCGCCGCTTTGAAATAAAGTTTCTATATCAATATTAAACACGCCTGCTTATGCAACAAGCAAATCAAGAGAGGTTCGTGAATGCAAAGTGAGAAGAAAACTCCTTGCAGTAAGCAAGCCGGCCAAGATAAGAGGAAGGCCAGAAGGACAAGTTGCCTACTTATCATGACGCCGGGAGTCCAAAACCACGTTTAGTTTTAGGAGGCAGCTACAGCCCCTTCAACAACCAACCGCGCGCGGAATCGCCTAGGAGCGACGACAGTTCCCCGAGCCCTACGATTCGAAAGGTGACAGCTATCATTCGAAAGGTGACAGCTATCATTCGAAAGGTGACAGCTATCGCAGAGGCTGGAGACCGAGACCGCTCTCGCCTGTTGACAGCGGCACCGCCGTTCTTCACCAAGACCATCGGAGAAGCGGTGGGGGAAAAAGACACCGCGATCCTTACCGGGGCCGTACGTGTTTGACAACAATTGGTTTGCAAGCAGTACAATTTGGGCTTTTAAGCAGCAACAGATCTAGCCCGCAAGTAGGTTACCCCGTAAATGAACCGTGGTAAATAAAAGCAAGTCACAAACTTCCCCCCCCCCCCCCCCCCCCCCCCAAAATCCCAGAGATGCTATGTCATGCTCACAGAGTGACTAGTACTTTTAAAACATGTATGACTAAGAGTTATGACCTAGTTACATGTGCCAAGTCTGGAAACAAAGAAAAAGGCTGGGGGAAGGGAAGAACAGGACGGCACAACCGCACAGAAACCACAGCCCTTTCTTCCTGCTTCTAACATTTACTTTTAAGATGGAAGTTGCTGCAGGAATCTTTTACTATCTTATGTAAGATAACAATTCTGCTGCACCCGAGCACTTCTGCCTTTTCCTAAGGGATATTGCAAAGGCTTAGGTAAGCCAGCAAGGGTGGGTTCAGGGGATGTATCCACAGCTTTCCTTTTGTCCTGCTGAAGCTGGACTCTCTGTAACATAAGGACACCAAAACCAGGAAGGACAGGGGGTTCAACCAGCCAAATGCAGATGTTGAAAATACAAGCACCCCCTTGAGTGTATGGAGAAAGAAAAAGGCACTTCCAGGACACAACTCATTCTCAAACAAGAGCCTGAAATGAGTCATCCCTTTGAAGCACCTCTTGATTATCAGGGCATCCTACTCAGTACAGGCATCTCAAGTTAGGTGGGCTATTCTCAGACATTTCCCACTGATGTTAATGAACTATGGGCTTATGAAAGTACATACGTATATTTGCAGAAAGCTTTTCATTATAACTATTGCCATTATAATTTCTTCTCCTCCCCAAGAGTCTCTTCTTTCTTCCTTCCTTTCTTCTTTATTCCATGTTATTTTTTCTCTTCCCACCCCTCTCCACTCCACACCTATCTTTTTTCCTCCTTTCTGCTGTAACAAGCCACCTTTC
Source organism: Gallinago undulata (assembly GCA_026546715.1). Taxonomy (NCBI): domain Eukaryota; kingdom Metazoa; phylum Chordata; class Aves; order Charadriiformes; family Scolopacidae; genus Gallinago; species Gallinago undulata. The sequence continues at coordinate 71,539,014 of JAOTQQ010000023.1, forward strand.
CCCCTGTCCACTACATACACTGTTTGTTCCACCCAGTTGCAGGTCCTTCTCAGAGGGAGGGAGGGAGGGAGGGACAGGGAAGACAGGACCTGCTCCCCCCCTCAAGCGCTTGGCAGCCACAAATGCATGCTCCAAGATTAGTTCAGAAGATAAGAAAGCAATTGAATTAATGTCCTGCTATAACCCTCTAAATGTAGGCAAGATGGAAGCTAAATTTCTGCTTTCATCATAACTAATTGACAGTTGCTGTCTACAAGGTGCTTCTTGGCTTCAATTGAACAACAACAGAAAATGAAACATTAATTGATAATAACTGATAAAGCTGGGACAAAAAATGGGCAGAGAGGCTGAAAGGGCAGGAGCCATTTTTAATTAAGGCCTTTTGTCCCGCTGCCTGCAGCTCCCTACCTGGTGTGAATGCCAGGGGCAGGTTGATGCAGGTGCAAAGGATGGGCTGCAGCCACCCCCACGCTCGCTGCTCGCCAGACACATTCACATCTGCCTCCCTCCAGTAGATAAGGATTTGCTCTCAGTTTCCTTGGTTTACCAAACGCAGAAAAGCAGCACAGTATAGCAAGCCATATGGAAGTGACAGCGGCTGGGCCACAAACTGCTGGAGAGACACAGGCAAGCACCAAAGCACAGGAGGAGAAAAGGCAACCTCAGAAAATCCAGGGCTATTTAAAAAATAAAAGGGCATACCTATGTATACATGCTTATTTTCTAGGTTGTTTCATTTTAAAGTGTAAAAGGACAACATGTAACTGCTTATAAGTTAAAATGCTTACCTTAACATTTTGGAAGTGTAATAGTATAACCCTATCCGGTATATATCGTATTGAAATATTTTCTTGCTGTTGAAAAGTTACAGGTCCAAAAGGCACGACCCAGTATCTGATTAGGGTGCAGAGTGCTAGGACCTGCTGTTCTGTATGTTGAACATCCCAACAGAGGCAATGCTCTGCAAGACCTTCTCCGTCACAAGATAGATACTCCTGAAATGCACCGCAGCTTTATTCTTTGCTCAATGTCCCCACGACACCAAGAGTATGAGGTAGAACACAGCATGAACTACAGAAGCATAGGTTCTGAAGGCAGCTCCTCTGGGCAAATAAATCATATTTGACTTAGTCCTCGCTGATTAACTAGGATGGCAACCAAAGCAATTGCTATGACAGGTAACGACTCCTGGTCCTAGCTCCCAAACGAGTTCAGGGCAGAGGATGGACACTGTGTGACCCATGAACCCCCAGACTGAAAAAACCTGGGGTGGGAGGTAGCTTCAGCTTGAAACGTAAGATATTTTGTCCTGGGATTATTATTATCTCTTCTGTTACTGTGTCCAGAGAAGGCTCCTTCTAAAACTAAGAGCAAATGTGTTATGAATGGCTCATGTACAGCCTTTTATGATATTATGCAAAATACTACAGAGCTTAAAAGCTTCTCAGGGCATCCAAGACGGCAGTACAAAATATATTGCCTTAGACAACACCTAATAAAAACAGGTAGATAAAGGCAGAAAAAAGGCCCATGATGTGGGCCTGTGATGGGGTTACTCCTCAGCAGCTTCTAGCAAGATAAAAGTGAGCCCAAGGCTGCTGTAGCTCCACAGGCCTGCAGCTGGCATGCAGTTAAACAACAGGGAAGGGGTGACGAGCACCTGCTCAAATATCTAGTTGAACCACATTTTATGATTTGTTGAGCTTGTAACCACAGTCCTGACCTTTGTAATCAAAACTAAACCTTTTGCCTGAACCTTAACGTCTGGGGGTTTTGTGTTTGCTGTTAAGCCTCTCTGTTGCTGGGGAACAAGATGACCAAGAGGCAAGCCAGTGTGCTGGGTGACTGCTTTCACATCTACAACCATCTGCCCACTGGTGCTAACGTGGGGAGTCCAGAGACTTACAGAGAGTCAGCAGAAGGGCTCGCCTTGATAGTCATAAGTTTTGAGGAAGGAGATCCTTGTGACATGGCCAAAAAAATGTTCCTTCTGAAAGGAGCAGATGACACAGGGTCATCCCCTAGTCTGTCGTGTACTCTTTCTCTCCTAATTTCTGACAAGTCACATGCCTACAACTTATTAACAGGTTTTGTTTAAATCTTAAATAAATAAAATTTCAACAGTAAGACAACCCTCACTACCTAGGCTTAATCATTACAGCAGTTTCACATCCTGAAAATTAGATTATCCATTTCCTTCCCTCTTACATGCAGCACTGGGGTTAGAAACAAGCGCATTTCTAAAGTTTTCCTTCTTCTTATGTCAGCTTTTCCAGGCAACTCTCACTGCATATTCTACATCCATCAGCATTGCCTGAAGACTGGCAGAACACACTGCTCGGGGCACTTCCAGACTATCAGTCCCCTTACAAACATGTACTCACCTTTACTTCATAATACACTCTGACTGAGGACTCTGGCCCCCAGGAACATGTTTGTGAACACAATACAAACCTGGGATCAGCTGCAAGGTTTTTTTTAAGTCTTGCTCCTCTTTTTTCCCTTGAGGTAGTCCAATGAAGTACTTGTCTCTGATGACAGGGAAATCATCTAAGAGGCTTCTTAGGCTATTGTAGTACCCAGTGAGCTGACCTCTCAGGGCATGCTGAGGCACACGCTGATTCAGCCTAAAAACGAATAATTAAAATATGTAGTGTTGTGTGGGGCATCATCTGCCCAGATAACCTTTACCTTTGTTCTTTAATCTCTTTCTGTATGGACATCTTTGGCATCTTCTACAGCAAAACTTACAAGCCATGATTCTTCTGTAGTGTGACAGCCAGTGGGATAAAAATTGTGAAAGTGGCATTTAAGATCCAAGGTGAATTTTAGATTTAATAATGTTCTTCACACAGATGCATTGTCTTTTCAATGCCTTAGAAATATCTGCAAGTTAATATAGCAACCGCTTTGTGGGAGCTATCGTTGTTGACGTTACAATAAGGAAGCAGAAGCAGGAAGGAGCTAAGTGAGATGACGTGTTAACTGCAGAACTGAGAATGAGACGATGTGACCCTGAGTCAGGTTCCATCATCACTGAGCTGTGCTGAAACTCCCCTCCAGCCCCTGGCTGTAAGATGCTTCCAGACCCATCAATTCAGCCTTACCTACTCACTCGATAAGCTGTGCCTGGGTTAAAGGCAGTCTGCATCTGCAGCACAAAACAAATCTACATCATCTGTGAAGCATGGCTTACTGAAGCAGCTGCCTTACTGGCAGCTTGCTCCGTGCCATCCTCTTTCCCAAGGCTGCCCATGTGCACCTCTGTATAGCTGGCCACATGAGGAGAAGACAGACCTGGATGCTGGCCACATACCAGGTTCTCACCCAGGCTTTTGACAGAGTGGATCCAGAACATACAGCTCTTAGGTGGCTTCCAAACAGGCTATGCACTGCAGTAGAAAGGTAATGCATAAACTAGTCTAGTGCAGTATATCAAGTACGGCCTGTTTCTCAGTGAAAACAGACAAGAAAGCTCATTTCCTTATTTTTTTTCCCCTTCTCTATTGTCATGTGTGCTCAATCTCATGATATTGTGTGCAAGACAAAGGTCCCAGAACGGTAAACTTGTCTGAAACAGAAACCATAAAATACTGAGCAATAACATACGAACAGAGAATTTTAAAAAAATACATTACATCTACTCCAACTCTGTTTGAACTTCTTTTTTTTTCCCAAGCTGTCTTACAAACTAGATTGAATTCACAGGCTAGTACATCCCACTCTGATCATTCTCTGATCTACTGCACATTATTTCCACTACAATTTATCGCTCATGTCAACGATGTTTATCTGGTATTTCTGCTGAAATATCAAAAAATTGTTGCTGTTGTGTGCACCCCATCATCAATCCTTTCTCCTCGTAAAGAAACCAAGTGGTGCATTTCCTATTCATCCAGCAACACTGCTCATGCTGTCTGTAATGTTATCCTACTAAACCACTGAAAATGTTCCTCTTTTCTCAGCTTGCAAAATGGCTTACAGGTATAGTCATAATATTCTGAATGTGAAGTACATAAATTCATATTATCCACATGAAAAATATGCCCTCAGAACAAGAGTTATGTTTAAAACATGATGTGTTTGTATGGATGAGATATCTATATTAAGCATACGTTAGACATACAGTAAAAGTCTATATCAGAAATACTTACTCCTTGCAATATTCAATAATAATGTTTCTTTTGTGTTTCAGAACTTCATCCTATAATGATACAACATTTTCTTCTTAATATCATGCATGTAGGACTTATAAGTACTGTGAATCTAACAAAACCCAAACCCTTGTAACATTCTATTAATGTAATTTTAAAAACCCTACCAGGTTATCTATAGTATTAGAAACATCTAAATTATGAAATTCCAAAACTTTAATGAGGATAAACATCTATAAATATTTCAATCAGTATGCCAGACCCAGTAGATAGTTAAGGCAGTCTTGTAAATAAATTCAGAATTATTTTACTCATGTCTAGTTCATACAATTTTGTCCACAAAATCTTTGTAATCTTTCCTAAAAGAGTCTGCAGCTAGCAGTTATTTCTTCATACACTCATCCTACTGAGCTGGCAAGAACCTTATGAGTACATTAAACTAAATAATTTATGCTATTTCAAAAAGAGAATAGCCTTTAAGTGTTTGAGTAGAAAGAGTTTGATTTTACTACCCAGTAAATTCTTAAAGGCCATGGCTAATCTATAATGTATTCAGCGTAAGATACAAGAAGATACAGGATCTGTGTTCTCACCTCTAGACACTGGATAAAAAGAAATTTGCAAAAGGCAAAATCTATACCCATCACGGTATTTTTACAATTATTTTTTATAGCTGTCACATATTCTTCCGAAATTAAAAATAATAAAACTGCTAGAAATATTTATTAAAGGAGCCTTCCTCACATAGTGTCCTGCTCTAGCTAGGCCCTCTGTTGGATGCTTCATACATAAAAGCCCAGAACGGCATAACTATAGCCATAATTTACCTCCTTACCTAGGTTGGAAATGGTTTAGGATGCCTGTTAGCATCCACAACCTTTAATTAACCATGTGTCTGCAGACTGCTGCTGCTGCTTTCCATGCACCTCTCCGCCAGAAGCCTTGTAGCCATGCTAATGAGAGATGGTGCAATGGAAGTCTCCAACTGCTGCCAGTGGATCTGGGCCACCATCTCTAGCTCCGCACCCGACCTGCACACCCTGTCCATGTCCCAGCATCTTTCCCTCCACTGGGGTTTCCACACCTGCCACCGGTTACCTTTGTCCCTAAAGTAACCACAGGGTAACTACAATACTAACTTAAAGCTACCACTTCGTCTACTCACCAAAACCCAACAGTTCCTCTCAAAAACTGAGGAACCTACTGACGTACCTACAGGGTTTTGCAGCTGCTGCCCAGAACTTCTCTCCTTCGACTGAACGTGTCCAGCATCCTATTCTCGGGGTCCCCTTTTCTCCAGCTGAATAGAAATGAAAGCTTATTAAAGCCTAATGAGGGAAAAAAGCATGGGAGCTAAGAAGAGTCACCTCTCAAAAGGTAAACTGATAACTTCCTTCAGAACCACTCAAATAACTTCTTTAGATTAGACACAACCTCTCCAACAACGTTCACTTTACTCATTCCTTATCAACAACAGGTAAAAATACATTGGCTCTTGTGGATCAGCTACTAGAAATGAGATGAGTTCTGGGGAAAGCCTCCCAATCTACATATTTTTAATTTCCGTGCCAGTGAAATAAATGATGAAAGGAACAGTGGCAACCTTAAAGAAAAAAACCAATAAAAAACTACCTCTTTATACAGGCATTAAGGTAATAACAGGAACCATGAGGCTGCCTGGGCTAAGCTGGACATGTTGAATGCCTTTTTATTTATACCTTAAAACCACAGGTTGTTCAATTAGCATAGTTGTCAGTGCTCAGCTTCCAGCTGATCAGCACTGAATAATATAAGAAACTGCTCTAACTGTGTCTAGCCCGGCGAGTAAACACCACCCCATGTAAAAGCCCGAAATTGCACTGGGGAGCTAGTAAATTGGCATACGAGCAATGAGACCCACCTCTGTTCTACAGGAGGAGTGAAGTCACATGTAATGGGTTTATTCTGGCCCACTTATTATTTGTTATAATTTTGTGATGTTTTCAACTGTAAACTCACTGATGCTTAGAAACTCCTGTGAGGTATCTGGTTTTCCTTCTGTAATTAACAGGTTATCTCCATGGGGTTTGATGGGAAGCCAGAGTCCCATTGACAGGCTACGGCAAGACAACCATGGAGTTCAGACCACCAATTCACACCAAGAAACCTTATGTGCCCTTATGATCGAGAACCCACTGCTATGTTTTTTCATTGTGCAATGTAAAGCAGGTAGTACTCAGTATTCGCACGTGTGCCAGACTGACCCCTACCCAGTGGAGGGGGCTTGTCCAAGTCTGTAACAAATACCTTACAATGGCACAGAGTAAACCTGGAGAAAGCCCAGGAGAAAATGAAGTGGCTGGTGTGGTTGCTTACAGCAGCTGATCCTCTGTTTCACTCCCAGAGACCTAATTTCTTCCACTTGCTGAATTGCTCCAACTTGTTAGACTTACATTTCCTTCCTAAAATTAACATGAATATCAATTCTGCACTTGCTCTCATAAAGACTGGCAGCTCTTCCTACTAAATCAGTGCAGATTTGCAATTCTGTATGCTTTCATTTACCCCAGCTTTATGATATAATAATTCACTGGGATCATTGAAAGTCACAGAAAAAAAACATTTCTCACTGAGCACAGCCATAATGAAACTGTAGCGGCAGCAGAGTCAGAGGCAGTACCCGATTTATAAATCAGACAACATTCTCAACACTCAATCAGCTGCAAATAAAATATGAATATTCCCAGATAGTCACATTTTCAAATATGTACAAATAATTGCATGTCTAGATCACTTGTCTGGAAAATCAGTTTGCCTCCCCACAAATACAAAAAACTACACTCATCTCTCCACGTCCCCTATTTAAGTCCCAGTGGCTCCTGGTATGAAGGAACCTCAGAAATTTCTGCATATTTATATAAAAAGAATCCTAATTTTCAAGTAAGAACAGATGGTACTTTTCCAAGTTCTTGAAGTCCTATTTCAAAAGTGGCACGGGCACTTTGAAGTCCAGGGAAGCTAAAAATCACAGTAATTCCCCTGCAAATCAAGAAGAGCTATTGTCTTTTGCATATAGCGGGAAAGAGAAAGACAAAAATGGGGGGAAAACACATTTTGAGAGTTGAGCTCTTTCTCCTGACTAAGTTATGCTTGGCTTGGGTTAATGCCAGCTTGCAGACAGATCTACCAAAGAACACCTTCACTCTGTTGTAGTAGGAAATGGACTTATTGCCTAGAGAACAATTCTTCCTGCTTGGCTGAGCACAGGGAACATATAACATGTATTTAAAAAAAACAGTGGTCACCAACTGCCTTAGAAGTAAATTGGCAGACATGAGCAATGACTTTGTTCCTGAGAAATGTTTCAGCCTATAAACAAAGTGAGTATAGAAAAGTTGGGCAGTGAGGTGACAAATACATGGGAGTTTGCCATTCTGAAGATACTAGATTGGTTAAGCCTGTGCCCTTCATGGCACACCCATGGGTCTTGGCTATCAACCAAGCAGACCATGGAGAGTGTTGCAGATCACACAGCTCCCTTGGCATCAGTCAACCAGTTCTCCTTCACATGGGCTGAAGGGAGATGCCATGTGCCTTGGCCTGGGTTGGGTGGGCAACCATACCACCCACCACTGGTGGGTTCCTCAGTGCAGATACAGCCTGTGACCTGCAACCATCTCCCTTTCCTGTGTAAGGAGGTTATACAAGATTTTTTTGAATTTTGCATGTTAATCTGGAATAACAGATGGATGACCTCCTTATTACTGTCTCTGTTGGTTGTATAAATGGTCCTCTGTGTGTGAATTTGATTAGTTATACCCACTGACTGTAAATCAGCAAAAACTGATTCAGAATGGATGCAGCTGCCATTAAATGATTTACAAAGGAGAGGAGACATCTGAAAATGAAAAATACAGTTGCTGCCATTCTGTGGAAAAGAAACCATCCAGTATTTAGACAGTAAAAGAGCTTCAAATGTTTGGAAGATCAATCCTTTTCAACTGGGGGATGAAGAGCTATTTCCAGAGTAAGACTACTCCTGGTTATCAGTAGAGACACACAACACCAGCACTTTTGTATGGCAGCACAGAGGATCAATTTGGGAAAAAAACAGAGGTTGCTCAGGGCTGCTGAGGATTTCAGTGCTGCAGGATCTTGTTAGAAATGAAGATGTGGAATCTCAGACTTCTCTGTGAATGGAAACCAGCCTCTGTCCTGCTCATGTTGGGATAGGATGGCAAGCATGTAGTGGTGAAACAAGTTTGTTCTAGTGTAGCTGACAGTCTCTGAGGCAAGTGTTGGCCCTGGGACCTCCCTTACATTCACCTCCAGTGTAAGGAAAGAAAGTGGATAGGATGCTGCTCTATGAACAGCAATTCATGCTCAGAAGTTTGCAAGTCACAGCTGCATAAGACATCTTTCCCTCTCTTCCCCATGCAGCAGTTCTGAGTGACCCAAAATGAGACAATGGGGAGTCATGATAATGTCTATTTTTCATCTTTAAACTCAAAAAGAAACTGGTGTCACACAGGAAACATTTTAGCCTCATTCCTTTAGCTGGCTCAACCCACCTCTAACAACCTTTGAACCCCTTGACTAATTTTAAATATATTTGACATAAGAACAGAGGTCTCAAGGGTACAAAGCTCCTTCCGGATTTGCAAAATCAGCATTCAGTTAGTGAGGAGAACCCCCTGCTCAGGGAAAAGTCAAGGGGAGTTTGATCCCTGGCCATTTTGCTTGGCTTGCTTAGCTCCCAGGGGGCAGCGGCCAGCTGGGCTCCCAGCATGACAGCCAGGCAGTCAGCACACATAGGGCTATGAACCTGTCACAAAACAAAGTGCTTCTTGTCCATCTAGAACAGCAAAGCACAAGCACTTCCCACACAGAGGAATAAGGTGAAGAGACCGCCTGGTGGCAAGGGACTGAGCGCTGGGAGCATCAAGGATGAATGAAGGGGCTCGGGAAGATGGATGGAGTGTCCTAAGAAACATGGAAAGAGATGTCAATACAAGCACGGAGAAGGCAAGACAAATCCTAAAGAATCTCTATTTGTTTATAAATTTAAAATCGCAAAAGAGGTCACTCAGCTCATCGCCGTAATGCAGCTGTCTCTGGAAGAGACACAACAGCTGCATAAGAAAACGCAACATGGAGCCTACAACAATTGAGCATGTATGAAGCAAGGGCAGCTCCTGAGCACCATATCTTAAACACAGCATGAAAAAAAAAAAGTGCCAAATAGAAGATGAGGAACAGTAATGGCTTCGTGACCCTGGCAGGTACCTTTTGAACCAACATTGAGGCATCAGGCTGACACGGATGTTTCCCATTGGAAATAGTGTTGACCATACTTCTGTTTTCAGAAGACAGGACAAATTAAAGCAGCAGGAACTGATGGTTTCACCATCCCAGAAGAATGCATGTTTCAAGGTCAGGTTGTGATTGCTAGCCTTACTGCATCCCACAGGCTATAAGATTTCACCCATGCCTTTTGCGTCCCATTTATCTCCAACCCCTTTCAGTCCTCTTTTGAGGAATATTTTTAGCCATGCTTCATCACTTACCCAACTAATAGACTTTAAATAAATCACTGATGTGACACCATTTATTTTTATGTCATATGCTAATACACAATCACTGCAGTTCCTGCAGTCATCAGTGATGCTGTTCCAAGCATTGCACAGGACTACCATCCAACTGATTGTAAGCAGAATTAACAGATGCCCTCTAAGTAAGAGGGTAAGTCTAAGTCTGACAAAACCCATTATTACTAGTGCTATGTGAGGAAGAAGATGCTACTAACCTTGATGTCCAGGGTGTGGGGAGGCTGGACCAAGCAACAAAAGAAGGCTTGCTGAACTGCTGCCAGAAAAGCATTTTTCTGAATGACCTGACAGGCCAGGGTAAGTTGCATGTTCCTTATCCCAGATGGACACAAGAGCTAAGGAGAGGGAAAACAAGGTGTTAGGCAATTCCCATTTTTCCAAACTTTATTGCCATTTAAAAGACAGGTTACTTTACAGATATCACTCTCTGTCTTGTAGTACTTCCTCAGCTTAATTAAATGAAAAGATGGCTAAGGGAGAGCATTCCTTTTTCTTTATATACATTGTTATTATTGAAATATGACTAAATGCAGAGATCAAGGAAACATTGAATTCATTTCTATTTAGTGAGCTCTATTCTCAGCTCTACTCTGTAGAGCAGGATGGTGCCAGATCGTGCAGCCAAGTGCAAACAGGCTGGGAAAACAGTAGATACCAAATAAAACATATTTGTTTCCCCTTGGCAAATTTTTAATTTCGTGCCGCCCTGCTGCAGCGCACAAGTCGTGACTGAGATGATGGCAAGAAGGACACTTAAAGAAGGAATCTCCATGGCCTGGTAGTTTGTGATACTGTTTTTAAACACCGGTACAAAGAGGAAAGGATCAAGTATACAAAATGGCATTGAAGACTAAGGTTGTTCTCTTTCACTACAGAACTCTCTACACCAAATGTTGTTACTACATGTGCACAGAGTCACACACAGTCATCTGTTTCAGTTAACAAAGTTCCTCAGACAAAACTCTGCTGACTTAAAGAGTTTCACCCCAGTAAGGATTCCTGGATTAGGCCACGTTAAGAATCAAATTTTCAGTGCAATTTTATGAAGTTAACTATAAAACAGTAAACTAAATCATATTAACACTCAGAGTAAGATAAACAGTGGAGAAGTTTATAGTGTCTAGCAAACATATGACTGAGGCCCTTACTTACTCTAGCAAATAAATAATAACATGATACACATTTTTTCCTTATTCTGCAAATTAAATCATTCACCTGCATAACACTATCTCTTGTATGGAAACTAAACTTTCCAACATGACTGCTGATTTCTTGAATGCTTAGTGGTAAGGTAGATGGAATATATATCTGCAATAAAGGCAAAATTATGTATAAACATGGAGTATGGCACAGAAAGAAGCCAAACTGAGGATGAAAGGAAAATAGTGATAAATTAAGAAATACTTTCCATTTCTCTCCACCTTTAAATATAAAACACATAATAAAATTGGTCACTCTAATCCCTAATTTAGTGATATTAGGATGTTGCTTTAGTTTACAGAAGTAGTTTTGTAAGAATAAAAACAATATATTGCATGATGTTTTGTGGTTGACTTTGCAATGACTCATCAGCTCCTCCTAGATGAGCTTGGTCTCATCAGCAAAAAATCTGTTTGTTCACTTTAATCATGCCTTGTTTCAAGTATTGGTTCTTAATGTGTTTTTTTGTGCTGCTGTACTGTCTTCTGGGCTCTGATATCCATCACTGCCTCAATTCAATTAGAAGCTGAAGTTTAATTCCAGGTTGCTTGCAATTGCTAAACTTGTTCAGAACAGCCCGGTTTTCACAGCAGACTAGAGTGTATGTGAAGGACTAGGATACAAACAACAGCACAGGACTGCAGGTGATACATGTACAGGTCAGAAGGGAGCCCTACCACCTGTGTCAGCCAGAGGGAATGGCTGACAAGATGCCTTCCCTGAATATAGTAAGATAATTCACAGGTTATTTCATTTCTTCCTCCTAAACCTTGATCTAAACAATGCACAAACACACACACAAAGCAGTGTATTTATATGTATGTATATATGCACATATTTACCAGCTCTGTCAAGCGTAAATCAAGAGCAAGCTTTCTTTGTGTTCAGAATAAGTACAATATTCACAACAGTTTTTGAGATCCCATTTTGCTACCTATGGAGTTTAGGACAATCACTTTCAGGCCTGCCCTGTTAGGCATCCCTCAGTTTGAAAGAAAATGCACTTTAATCACAAAATCGCCTGCGTTCTACACAAATTTGGTGTCTCCTCACTTTCATTGCTCAACAGCTTTAAATTAGCATTATTCAGTCCCAGACTCTACAGAAAAAGGAAACAAATCATGCAGCATTTTATATTTTCTGCTTGAATAATTTATGTATTTTACACACTGAAGTTTTTGTGGCTTATATGTGAACCTAAGCACACAAAAGGCTTGATCCCACCCAATCTAAAGAGATTATACCTCATGAAACTCAAAAAAAGTTCAGTCTACCTGTTAACACAGCTGTCATCTTCCAGGAGAGATGTAATGAATAGTGATGGCGGGTGGTCTGCTTTCTCCCTGTTGGATGCAGATTCAAAGAGTTCAGGCCTCAGATACTAATGGGACTCCTCAGATCCTGCTACCATTGCAAAAGCCTTATATAACCTAGAAACATGGATGCATTTGAAAAATTAACTTTCTCCGTGCTGTAAGCAATGCACACCTAGAAACCTACATCTATTAGGTTCACTTCAATGAGACATCTGCACTCAACTTAAAACACTTCTTGGCACCTGAAATAGTATAATGGATACAAAGCAAAAAAGTGTTGTAGTGAGATAGCTGATGGTTGCTCAGTACCACCTATTCAGTAGACACAGGCAGCACCTACAAACAAAGGATAGTAAGTTTCAAGTCTAAAATATCATAAGGGCATTGTCATTCTAAATGTTCCTATTTAGAAACGCCTGCATTTGGCAGAGAGATGAAGAGTATTATTTTAGACTAGAAATTTGGAAGAGAACTGACTGCCAGAGAGGAAGCTTCAACAGATAAGCAGAGCTCATATACATTATTAATATTAAAATGGTGAGTTCATAACTTCAGAAACATTTATTCTAGAAGCCTCCAGTATGACACAACCCCAGTACAACCTCCCTAATATTTAGGGCAGTCCATCAGCAGACAGTAAACATATGGTCTAGATGCAACTACTAGGTCAGGAAATCTCTAAAGTGTCAGAAGTTGGGCACTGTCTTGTTTGGTTTTTTTTATCCCCTCCCTATGGATCCATCCCTGCACTCCTTCAGACGCAAGACCAGGAAAACACTGATCTGGCCTGTGATGCCCCTTCTCACGTAGTATAAGAAGACAGTAAAAAGAAAGACTTTGACTTTTTGATACAGACTGCAAAGGAATAAGATATTTCCTTGTTTCCACCTAACATCTAAGCAGGTGTTTTATCAGTCAAGAAATCAGGTCCCAGAGAAGCTACTCTCTGAGAATGTGATAAAGACACAAATAGGACCTAAAAGACTTAGTTCTTTAAAATCAAGCAGCATTCCCTGCCTTTGAAATAAGAGAAAGAAAAGGGGAGGACACATCATGAAGTCTTACTTTTTGTCATAACTTTCTTTTGAATTTCCCATTTACTGGAAAAATAACAATTTATTGTTATATTTCAGGGATTTCTAAGTATGTCACCTTAATGAGTATATTTCCTTAGCCCTGTTCCCAAAAGAAATGCAGCCATGTGGCCATCCAGTCTGCTCATCTGTCTCCTCTGGATAACTTTTTAATCAGTTGGTGAAAATTAATGAAATCTGACACAGAGACAGGACTTTCAAGATACTAAGTTCCCGCACATTTCATGAAAAAGCTGATTGGATATTGATTTTTCAGCTAAGTTAAAAGTTGCTGTGTGTACCAGAAAATGTATGCGTGTGTAGGTAAGTATGTGTATGAGTGAAGGAATACAGAGAAAACTCAAACAGCAGAAAAAGTTTAACTGGAATCTGTATTAGAGAGCTGAGTATCCAAACACGGAACACAAATTGCCAAGAAATGAGACCTTCTTGCTTCATGGAATTGCTAGGGTTGAAGTAAATTAACTTCTTCGTTAGTTTGCCCAAGAAAGTTCTAGATGTCAAATCATAGCTATTCAAGAAGTTCTTATTTTAATGGAAAAGAGTAGTGACAGAAAATTAGGTTTTCCAGCAAACTAAGTTTGAATGGTCCTGGTTCACATATCTTAAAGATGGATAGGTTTACAGAGGCTGAAAATAAATACTGCTGACTTTTTGATATGGAATCTAAATTTTCAAGAAGAAAGCTAGAGAAAGGGTTAATAAGAAGAAATAACCGCAACTGGAGTGTCATCTATCTAGCACACACAACTTTGCTATTGCAAGCAAACATGTCCTACAAATCCTTTTATAAATGAATCAAACTCCATTTTAAAACTTAGTTTTCTACCCTTTGCTCTTTCCCTTCCAGAACTTTGTTGTCTGATTCTTAGAAATCCCCTTTTAATTTCGAACCTAAACTTATTCACAGTGATTAGATCCATTTGTTCTGCTGCCAAAATTGGCCTTTAGCTTAAATAGCTCCTCTCCATTCCCAGTGCTTATCTTCCTGCTGTATTTATAGAGAACAATCTTATCTTCTCTTAGCCTTCATTTTGCTAGGATAAACAAGCCAAGATATTTCATTTGCTTTTGTAAAATGCGTTTTCTATTTCCTCTCAGCATGCTATTAGATCATCTTTGCTCCCATTCCAATCTGAATTTATTTTGCCTGAACACAAACCTCCAAATTATACTTAATAATCCAGGTGAGGCCTCATCAGAATAATTTAGATGGCATCAATTCTCCCTCTCTCTACTGTTAATAAAATCATTGCCTGATTCACAGTACAATATCACAACTTTTCCCCCCATTGGTTACAATATGTTGGCAGCTTACAATCATCCAATGGCCAGCTCCACACCCAGTTCTTTCTCCTCCTCTGTTGCTTCCAACTAATCAGCTCAAAGTTCACAGGAGAATTTCCTATTATTATGTGTAACCTTAAGCTTTGTGTTACTGATGTTTATCTCCTTTCTACCACTCTGGTCCTTAGAACCGTGAGGTCTTCCTGTAAGATATTCCATTTATTTTCCATATCAGTTTTATCTACCAGCACTACAATGTCCCGATTTTAATAACACCCTCTTATGTTTTCTACTGAGATCATTAATAAAAATGTCAAGTAATATGGAGCTGAACAATAGGAAATTCACCAATAACCTGCCTCTAAGCCAGTAGTTCAACACTATCCATTGTAGTTTCCCCACTAGTCCAGTCCTTATCTTGTCTTCCTGTACAGATTGTCATGTTCTCAACTGATAACTCCCCAAATGCATGTCACTGACTTCCCTTGTGTAGATTATTTCATTATCATTGTAAGCATCAGCATAGCCATTTTCATGCTTTCCTACCTCTAGTGGTGAACAAAGATGTGAACTCTAGCGGTGCCTTTTCTTACATTGCACTAGTCTTCATAAGAAGATGGTTAAAATAATCGTTTATGTAAAACTCAGTGGAAGAAGGCATCTTTGTGTTCATTTGATCAGTGAATTCCTTCTGCTCCCCCTCTCTTTCACAAAATTCTCGTATTTTCACTGGGAAAAGGCCTCTCTGTTAAGCTTTGAGGAGAAGCGTGGCCTCAACTTTTGCAACTAATGAAGACCTGGAAAACTCCAAGTGGACTCCATGTCCACATAACAAGCAAACATATTTTCCACAAGACAAATGCAGGCACTCCTCCTCTCTCTGTGTGTCTTCCAACTATAGTAGGTGGTCTTTTAAAAAGAAGCTACTTTTCCCTACAAACCACACCTCCTCGAGGTCACCATTACTAAACCAGCAGTACCAGCCCACTAACCTGGCCAACTGTGCACTTTCTGTTGCCACCTCTATTAGCTGATGGCAGAGTGTGGCAAGCTCCAGGAGCGTGGAGGAGGAATCCAGGATAAAGAGCTGCTTTTCTCTGCCTATCTTTTTTTCTTCATCTGTGGCCACCTCTAACAGTGACAGAGCAATCTCTTGCACCAGCACAGGGTCTTCTATTGGTACCTTGGCATAACTGCAGGGAAAAGGAAAAAAAATTTAAAAGGAAACCCAGAATCATTTACATATAGATGACAAACTTCTTTAAATACTTTAGGGCATCATTCTCCTTTTTCTTTTTGTGGAGTAAATCATGACTGGACTTGCTTCTGATTTATAACCTGTGCAAGGTCAGAATTGTGCCCACCCTGACCTAACATGACCGCTATAAATACACTGGCATTTCACCAATTGCTTCAAAGGTAAAGATACTGAGTCTATAAGCTTGACTCTACTCAACAAATTTTATTTTATTTATTTTTTACATCTAACACAAGATTTTTGCCTTTTTTAATTTTTATCAAAGTTCAGAAGACTTTCAGATGTATATAGCTCTCTAAAGCAGGGGCTCTGTAACTTGGTTCACTTATTACTAACTGAAGTCGTTCCTCCTATGAAGAGTGTGAAGACACCAGCCAGCACACGTGCCACTGTACATATGATGCTCCCAAAATGGGGACAGCAAACTCATATGGTTACTGAACTCAGCAGTGCTGGACCCCTTTTCTACCAGGATGGTGGAAACCTCCAAAGAAGCAGATATCCTAGGAAAGGAAAATGATCAAAAGCCGCAGCTTGATAATGTGGAGGGCTGGAAAGAAGACAATGGTCCATTGGCTGTTGTCTCGTGGTAGGGGTGTCAGGAACAGCTCCTGGCTCTGTGTGTGGGAGAAAATGCTCCTTGACTCTAGCTGTCACAACTTGTACAACTGTGACACCCTGCTCATGTCAGAAGGGATAGATGTGGCCACTGCTATAGCTGAGTGGGTTCACATTTTGCTGTTTATGACCAATGAATCACAGATCATGAGGAAATATGAACCCAGCCATGCAGTTATTAGTAATAAAAGTCTGATGTCAACACTTGTTATTTGCTACACCTTCACAGCTACACTGAAAAAAAAATATTTTGAAAAGACAACACCCCAAACCTAAATGTCAGAAGTTGTGCAATTTTATTTTGTCCCTCTTCTCCAAAGCTTTACAATGTGCTTTTGTAATTCTGTGACTCTGGACAGGTGGGACAGGACAACCCATCTTTATGTGCTTCTTCACAGAGCTGCTACAAGAAGAGCATCTTCCCTATTTCCAAAGAGGACAAGAAAAGAGGTAATAAGTTTAGACTATAGCAAGGCACATTTGTGCTAGACATTAAGGAGAACATTAAGGTGAAGCTGGTGAAGCACTACACCAGACTGCTTGAAAAAATCTATCACGTGATATCTTTAAGAGTGGGAGAGGTATTTATCTTATGGGGATAACATAAGTATAGCTGATCCCGGCTTGGTGTGAGTTCTTAATTTCCCTGGGATTATTTAGTTTTGTAATCGCAGAGTTCACTTCTCTTTTTATACTGCATCTCTGGTATTTCTACATAAGAAAAGCACCTGTTCCCAGGCTGGCAGCATCTGTATACCTCACTCCTAGGTAATTTGTTTATTATAAAGATGAAGGATGTTTATCAAGTCAGAGGGGGAATAAAAATTGGATCTTGTAAAACACATCTTTAGTGAAGGGTTGGAAAAACCTGAATGAATGAGGTCCCAGGTGGCAAAAGAGTGGTCCAGCAAGGACAAAAATGTTGGTTTTAGCACACTGAGTCATAAAGAAAAACAATATGTGATCATGTAAAGTCTGCATCATCATGCCTATGCAAAAGGAAACTAAATTAAATCTGCTCTGGTAAAGGTAAATTTCCTAAAATTTAAATGCTAGACTTTTATAGCCTTAGTATCTTCTAAACATGGCCTGCTTGTGCATATTTGTCTCATCTGCACCTTCTGCTGGAGGAAAAGGAAAGGGCAAAAGTAAATACAAAAAATCCCTTCCCTTTCGCCCTTGGCAACAGCAGTGCGGTAACTTTAAGATCCATCACAAAACTGCCACTTTCTTCTAGGATTTAAAAATAAGAAAGCAAAGAATTGTTCATGATCTGTTATGGACAAGACAGTATTGGGACACTGCCAGTGGATTTTATTGGCAGCAGAGAGATGCTGGATAAGTAATCCTTGGGTTTTGCTCCAAGCCAAGGAGTGGAGTATCCTAGGTGGCTGTGTCCTTCTGCATTTAGTTTGCCTCTATTCTTTCTTACCTATCACTGTCTTCACAGACTCTTCATCTAAGCAGCTCTGTCTCCACACCTCAAACTTTTCATTTTCATCCCCACTCCCTTGATTAGTAAATCCTGCTATCACTGGTTTTGGGCAGCTTGAGCAAAACTCTTTACCAAATAATTCTCAATCCTTTACCTCCACCCGAGGTGCCTCCTTACCCCACCCCCAATTCGCAGTGCACATTTTCCCGCCATATCTTTTCCTTTTGAAAGGGAGGAACCCACTGGGTCTTAGTCCTAGTCTCCATCTCCCGGCTTTTCATCTGCCTCAATCTCCATTCCCATTTACTGGCTGCCAGCCCACTTACCCAGCTGGCTCTATTTACCCTACGCTCCTGCCCAGCTCCTGCTGTACTAACAGAGGTGCCATGTCTCCCCTGTGACCCGCTTAACAGCTTCTTCTGCTGCCTCCGGTGAAGGCAACACCAGTGACAGTGCAGGCTGACACCTCCTCGTACTCACTTTCAATGCTCAAACATGGATCACTTAGACCAGAGATATTGTTGCAGAGACAGTGGGAATTCCTGATTTTCCTCGATTTATAGATATACCAGGGCACACAGAATCTTTATATAATGTCTTCCTACTCAACTAGAATCATAGAGTTGTTTAGAGGGGAAAAGACCTCTAAGACCATTGAGTCCAACCATTAACCTAGCAGTGCCAAATCCAACACTAAATGTCCCTAAGCACCACATATACATGTTTTTTTAAATACTTGCAATAACATATTTTAGTTTAGTATATGCTGGCCAAAACCTGGCAGGAATGAAAGCATAACATATCTTTACCTAATGAATCTTCCCAAACTTGAAAAGAATGCTTTAAAGTATAGATATATCACAAACTTGTAGAGGAAACAGAGACAATAATTTCTGTTTCTTGCTCTCAGCAACGACTAAGCTGACTCATTTTTAAAAAAAATCAACCTGATAGAGACATCCAACATCTATAATTTCATTCAAAATAATTAGCATTTATCAAAATCATAACCAACTAAATTCAGAATCCTACACCAGGAAATGGTGGACATTACAGTAATAACCAGCTCCACCTATAACAATATTTGCTTTAATGTTCAGTCTTCTTTTTTTTTTTCCAGACTGTACACACACACAAACACAAAACTTGGAGACTTTCATCATGATTTCATGCCAATCTAAGCGTTTATATTTTCTTTCTCATTAAGCTAATTGTTCCTACTTTATACTGGCATGAGATCAAGAGTTTTATCTTTCTGTGTTCATTTACAAAAAAAAATAAATCTTGCTTTAAAGGTGGATGGAATGGATCTTCATCAATCATAAGCAAATAATTGAATTAACAATCACATAGCTAGAACATTACCCAGCAAGTGTAAATGAACTAGCAAGATCACACACTTGTGCACTCTAAAGAACCATTCATAACTTAAAAACAGAACTTACATCCTTTTGAATCTGACAGTTGAAAAAAGTTTCTGGGTTAGCCACTCATCAACTACCAGCTGAAGTATTTGTTTTTCTAGATTACTTGCTTTGCTGGCTGTTTTTGGTCTGCAGATGCTGTGGAATTCCTGGTAGAGTTGCTCAAGAACTTTGGTGATCAAGCACATCAGACCAAGAGAAGGGTGAAACTCCAGCAAACACATGTTCTTCAAAGTAGGACTCGAACACAACAAAAACAAAGAAAGAACAAATATTTCTCAAGGCCTTTATAAACTGTATATAAACCTAGCAATTCCTTAATTTGCAAGAATAAATTGCAATGGTTTTAGTGCACATCAGAAATCAATCATCAAATCTGAAAATAGAACTGAA
The DNA here is from genome assembly GCA_026546715.1 of Gallinago undulata. Lineage (NCBI taxonomy): Eukaryota > Metazoa > Chordata > Aves > Charadriiformes > Scolopacidae > Gallinago > Gallinago undulata. Next base: position 71,558,781 of record JAOTQQ010000023.1, read on the forward strand.
GCCTTAATAAACATAATGATGTTGGAACACATCTAAGTAGTCTCATTTGCTAATGAAAACAGAAAATGTTTAAAATTATCGTTAGCTGACATGTTTTATTAACAACATTTTCACGTCTGTTATGCCCTCCCATTAAAACTGAAAATAAACCCTCAGACAACCAACACAAAATCAAAATGTGTGTCAGGGGAGGAATGTAAACCCTTTGAATAATCCACACATGCTGCACAGCTGAGGGCTGAGGAACATGTGGTGGGTCTGTACTGCAGGTAATACATGGATTCCATGTAAGAAAACAGAGTACAGCAAAATCCAACCTGATAGTCCTGCTAGAAAGAGTAATAGGCTGTGGCCAAAGGGCAGTGAAAGTTGTGAAGCCAGGTCAGGCTACTGATGCAGCGAGAGTAAAGCGAGGCTAACCCCAGTACCCACTTTCATCATTACTGTTGAATAAATAACCTGCTCCCATGGGAATATTAATGCCCCAGTGCACTGCAAGATGCGATTTTCAAATCCGTGGTCATGAAAGGGTGGTGTAAAGGCTACGGGGGAGGAATCACTTTTCTTCTTTGAAAGTTTTTCTGGCTATCTAAATAGCATGAGAGTAAATAACATGAGATAAATAACACATGGATCTATTGCTTGATCCACCTTAAGACTGTCACTTTTTCAAATAGTCTTATTTTCAGGTGCAGGGTACCAAATTTTTACAATCAATCACAGAAACTAGGACAGAAAGTAGTACTCTCCAGAAAAATAAAACTGTATAATTATTTACCGGCTACTGTTAAGAGAGATAGATTGCTTAGTAATTACATTATAAGAAAGTCCAAATTCAGCAATGCCACCCCTCTGATCTTCCCACCAAATCTTGTTGATGTATTCCCTCTGGGCGTCTATCTAAAACTCAGCAACAAACACAACTGACATTAGCCAATAAAATTCACACATAGCTGGAAATCAAGGCAAAACCAACTATTCTTCATCTAAACATAAGCTGTAAAAATTTCTATTTATATTTATACACAAATTCTCAAGTCACAAGTACCCACTCTAGATGAAGTATTCCTGCTAAAATTATTTTGAATCTTTCATTTTCCTTCAGGAAAAAATTGGAACTCCTATGATGCCTACAAGGCTCTGTTTTTATTGCTAGCAATAAGGTAGCATTAATGGCAGGAGCAACACAACTGTAGCCTCTTGTACCAAAACTCAAACTTCCGTTCATGGACTAAAAGCCAAGTCATAAAGGTTAGCTAATTAAACTTGCCAACTTGCAGCCTCTGAAATCAAAGCTCAGAAAAAGGAAATAGCTTGTTGCAGGATACAGAGGAAAGATGAGGCAGATTTTTAAGCCAGAGGAAAAATGTGAGAATTTCAAACATTGTGGATTTTAATAATTAGCATGGGAATTCACAGCTATCTGAAGTTTAGGGCTCTTCAAAGTGCACTTCAAAGTACAAGCTTTGTTTATATTCTTTTTAAAGTCTCTTCTCTTATACTATAAAAAGAACTAGTTCCTTATCCCCTGCATTACAGAACAAATACAGATTATCATTTTATTTAGCTTCCACGCCTCTCAACTATTATTTTTGTCTCAAACAGTAGGAGAGGTGGCTTTGACATGATATATGAAGCTCTGCAATCTTTCCAAAATTTTCTTTCTGATATTGACAAAATGATAGTTTTCTGTTCTTGCACTTCAGGCCTTCAATTAACACAGCATCCACAGACTTCATTGTTAAATTAGTATTGACCAGTTTTAGCCCTGTAAACCCAGGCAGGCTATAATCAAAGCTTCCCATTCCAGATTTCACCTCCTACTTCCCCAAGATGGATATACTGTAAATTCAACCTACTTGTTGGTTTACTATGTCCCTCAGCAGTTGGAGGTGAAGTTGTAAACAGATACATTCATGTTTGTAGGGGTTGACAAAATATTGAAATTTGAGATCAAACCATGGACGTTTATGCATGTCAATTATCACTTGGGCCAAAGTAAATCTTTCCTCTGGGTCCAAAGCCATGTTAGTTAACTTCAAAGTAAATGTCTAGAAGCTGAAGAGATATTTATTTAGAAATGTTTATTCACCCAAATATTCATGCTTTGTTGGGGAGAGATTTCTGAACGCAGAGTTTGCTACCTATGTCAAACCAACTGTGACCCAGGATGGCATCTTGTTCCTGGCATAGGATATTACTCAACGCTTCATCAAAAGGCGCAAGCATAGAACACAGAAGAAACTGACCATAGGAGAAATTTCTTCCAAATTTTGCATAGTTAACATGGGGTTTTTTTTCCACTGAAGTGTAAAGATTTTTATTGTGCACATTTTTATCTTAAAAAAGTAACAAGACAATGTACTTACTACTTTAAAAACACCTATTTCTTTCCACTGTTCTCTGTAATCTGTTTCTTTTTCAGCACACTGGCTTTGTATCTTTAAAAAACTTCTTCCAATCTGAAACTTGCAGGCTCATCCAAGACACTGTTATCTCATTTGGCAACGACTGTCACAGTTACTTTATATTTTTTGGAGAAATTCCAAATTAATTGAAGATGTAATTAAAGTTGTATAAAGGTCCATGCCTTCTTCAGGTTCCTTTACTGAGAATAGCTGTAAAGTTTTATTTAAATAAAAATTTTAATTACACACACCCACAGCTTAGGACAGAAAAAGAAATGTGCCAAGCATGACAGCATATGGACTCTCGAGATGACACTGTAGTACTTTTTGGTCAGATGGCAATCAGGGGACTGAAAATATGAACATCCAGTGCTCTTTCTTCTGAACAAATTGGTCATGTCAATATGAAATGATCTAGATCTGGCTATTTTGAAGTGATGTGGAGGTAGAAAAACGTTCACGTTACTTTCCATACTGAAACCAGCAGAATATGGAAGAGGAAGATGCAGAAGAGCTTAGGATGTAACTCAGTAGCTGAAAAATCATATTTAAGTGGAAACGGTCAAGTTCTCGGATTTATACCTGCCTGACCTGAACTGTTCTGGAGGAAGCTAAGACAGTGCTTGAGCAACAGGCAATAAGTGTGTTTTACATTGACTAAGCTAAGCTGTACCAGCTGCTGGACAAAGGGCTATTCTTTTCTCATTCAGAAAGGGCTCAGACCCAGCTGGAAATAAAGCTAGCGAGACCCACTTCCATTTCATTTCAGCTAAAAGAAAAAGACCCTCAGCAAGAGCACACCTGTACATTTAATCCTGCCTAGAGACTTGGGTTGGGAGAGCAGTTCAAGAATATACTCTTTGATGGGTTTGGAAGAGAATTAGTGGGTTGTTGCTGTGGAGGTTTCATTCTTCTCTACTCGAGTTTTTCTTCCAAAAAGAAAGCCATATGGATGGCCTGTGATAAAAATAAAAGGTAGATTCACAGAGGTAGCATGATCATACAGCAATGGAAAGTGAAGTCCATTGGGATGAGAAGAGAAACTTAGTGAACTAGGCAATTAGACAGTATTTTATATAGCTCTGTAACACAAAACCCCTCTACGAAAATGGGAGAGTGGCCTTAGGAGATTTCCTAAACTACATACAACTATTTTAGTTTAAAAGGTTTTCTATTTAAAGCCTCTTCAGTGGTGCACAGGAGATGCCCTAACACCCTCTAGCATTCCTATTTTGAGACCTGCCCTGTGTTGCTCCAAGACTGAGAAGAAAACATTTCAATTGTGTGAAGGCAACCTCATTTCTTAGTGCCATTTCTCCCTGCTTCTGCAGTGGACTATCTGCTCCTTTCAACTTCCTGACAGTCACAGCACTGTCCTTGGGACTGGAGAGTCTCATAGGCAGAATTACGCTCCCAAGGTCCTCTGGGCCTCTTCCTCTGAACCTGTCTACTCTTTATTCTTGAAGACTGAAGTCTTTGGGTGGAAATCCTGTATGCTTTCATGTCCCATGGCAAAATACAGACACATGACTAGATTCAGAGAGAGGAAGGGGAAAGGATATGCAGCAGCCCTTATGAATGGCAAAACTACAAATCACTTAATACACATTTTTAGTGCTGATTTGTTGGGGTTTTTTTTAACTCTATACTAAATAATGCAATTTTTTTTTCTCAAATAGAACCATAGAATCATAGAATGCTTTGAGTTGGGAGGGACTTTAAAGATCATCGGGTTCCAACACCCCTGCCAAGGGCAGGGACACCTCCCACTAGAGCAGGTTCCTCAAGCCAGAGAAAGCACAATAAAAATAGGGAAGGAAAGTGAACAGAAGTTTAATTTTTCCAAGCACCAAATTGTGTTGGCATCATCTTCACCTCCTCACCTTCACTCTCAGATCAAAGAAAAGCAGCACAGACTACTCAAAGATAAATTTTTACAAAGAGGTATAGCAGGGCAGAGTACTGACCCAGGGGAGGGCTTTTCTTCTCAAATGGCTTGTTATTAGAAAGTCAGTCTTCATACTTTAAAAATGACTGTGAAGGAAGGGAAGAAAATCCACTGAAAATGTTTCAACACTAGCAGCCCATGAGAAACCCTTAAAGAAAACTTGCTTTTGGTTGCTTGCTTGTGATACTATCTAAATTAGAGCTAATTTTGACAATAAATAATAAATCAAGTAGAGTGAATCTGAAATGTTTAGAGCTGCAAAGTTAAAAATCAGCCATGGGGTAAATGAAAGAAGCTTCAGCAGCTACTCTTCAGCTCCAGAGTTTAAGTATCTTATTTTTCAAAAGGTGAACAGAAGAGTCATTTGAAGTCCATGACCACTGGAGAAGTCAGCATTAAAAGTGATTGGGTCCGTGGCATACAGAAAGAGACCATATCAAGAAGGAGCATAAGGAATTAGTACAGGTTGAACATAATCAGTCCTCAAATGTGCTGTGTGAGGATGATAATGAAGTGACCTATAAACAGAAGAACTGCTGTACCAGACTCGTTTAGTATTCTGCTTCCTGTAAAGATGGAATCACAGAGTAGCCAAGGTTGGAAGGGATTTCTGGAGGTCATCTAGCCAAACCTTCTGCTCCCAAGCAGGGTCAAATAGGGTGGGTTTCCCAGGACTGTGTCCAGCCAGATTTTGAGTATCTCCACAGATCTCTCAGCAACCTGTGCCAGTGTTTGACCACCTTCACAGTAAAAATATGGGGTTTTGTATTCAGGTGAAATTTCATGTGTTTCAACTTGTGCCCAGTGCCCCTGGTCCTGTTAGTGGGCACCGCTGAGGGGAGGCTGGCTCCCTCTTTCTCATTTCCTCCCACCAGGTATTTATACACACTGATTAGGTCCCTCCTGAGACTTCTCCAGGCATCACAGTCCTAGCTTTCTCAGCTTCTCCTCAAATGAAAGATGCTCCAGAGAAAGGTCCACAATGAGGACCTTCAGGTGACTTCAAAGGAGGTCCCAGCAGGTGTTCAGGCATTCACAGATCTGTAAAGATTTTTGGTCATCTTAATCCTCATCTCTGCCCTGCATTATATGGTGAGAATATTCAGTTTTAGGGAAGCATACTAAAACATCAATAAACATTCTACCAATACAGAAAGAAATTCCAGTGATTTAAGAGATATTTTATGATATTCAGAAAATTTCACGTGTTTGTGCTATTTATTCACTGTTTTCTAATGGCTCTCCCCCACACTTTCTACAATTACAAGCTTCTTCCTCCTCACTATTCTAGAGGCACAGCTGTTCTTTTTAGAAATCTGCCTCAACTCAGTTATTACTATTTAAAAAAAAAAAGCAGGAAAAAAAGTCTAGAACATCAAATACTTTGAAGCTTCTTATTTAGAACTGAGAAAAGTTTAAAAGTGATGGGAGGTGAATTCAGTTCTGCAGAAAAGCAATCTAATACATTAATTAAAAGACGTTCAGAAACAATTAACATTTTTCTTTTCTGACTCTGTCTCTCTGTGCCTTGAAGATGTGCTTGCTCATTATACTACTTAGCTACATCAGTAAATGTCCCTTCTGTGTTATTTTCCCCTACAGGATGACTTTGATGTCTATGACCCTGAATAAGTACAAAACTGTGACACTAACAACATGTGACAAGCAATACCACATGCTCAGTTAGGTCTTTGTAACTTGGCTAACTTCATCACTTGGCTAACTAGGAGGATAAAGAAAGGTCCCAAAAATCCAGTCAGCACTTGGTCTTGCAGAAGTAGAGCAACAATTCAGGAGGTCATAGGATTGGCCTACCTTGAAAACAGCAAACAAATTATCACAGGTCTTTTGGACCTGTAGATATCTTACTGTTATCTTTCTTAATGTACTGGCTGGCCACAAGCAGCAGCTGGTTCTTGAGCTCCTTCAGGTTCTCTAAAGCCACGTCATATATTATGTAAGCACCTCGCTGGTCCTGTGTATGAATATACCCTTCTTCACTAGTGTAAAAGTCATCATGGTTTTCCACCTCCGCAAACTCCATGAACTGAGTGTTGTGGTCCTGTGCTGTGAGAAAGAGACACAGAGATACTAGCATTCAGCTCTGCAAAGATTGCAATTCAACATATCTAAGGGTGGACCTGGCCTAGGAATGGGGTATTTTGTCACTAGCAAAGAACAATATAATAAAAAATTGCCAAAATATGACTTTTTTTACAGATAACACCTACACCATGGCTTCATTTATACTATCATGGAGTAAGACAAACTGTACAAAATTATTATTGTGTTAAGTTTCTCCTTCAGGCATATAAATCCAGAATAAGCACCAAAATGACATCAAAACAAGAAGACTGGCTCTTGAACTAAAGTAGAATTTTTTTCCCTTTATCTAATTTAGCTCAAATTTGGCAAAAAGTCTCTTAAATTCTGATATTGAAAAATGAAGTTAACATATTTTTAAAAATCTTCTTCGGTAAGTTACACGTGCAAGATTTTGAGATAAGCTCACACACACAAAGACTTTAGCACTAATTAAAAGGAACACCCATTGACTGACGTCCCAAATTGCTGTGATGTCATCACTTGTTCAATAGAATAGCTTAACAATGACCTTATTTTTCTAAAAATAAAAAACATCAGCATCTATAAAAGAGAATCATCTACCTTGGCAGTGAGTCACTAGTTAGCTTGGTAACACCCCAGGCAAGAATCCAGCACTGCAGTCAGCAAAAGTGGCATTAGCTTTCAAAAGAATCTGTTCCTTGACTAGGAGTGCCACAAAGGGAATTACATACATCTATCTCTTGGTGTATAATTACAGAAGTTAATGTCCCAGTACAAACAAGCACTTGGTATAGGGGTATATCCATAGAAGCCTTTAAAAACGGTTCTTCTTATAAGAAGCTGGCAAGCCAACACAAGCTCCTCATTTTCCACTGTTTGTTTTTACTATTTCCTGGTATGTAATGCACCTTTGCTCTCACTTCACTGCCAAATAATAATGCACAATGTATTGGAACTTCCTCCTTTCACTAGCTTTCCTGATAATCTGCTTTTATGAGATCCCCAGTGCTACCCAAACGTTACATGCTAGCACCTGGATGTCTCAAATTCTATTAAAAGAAAGGATAGAGGAAAGGAAAAGTATTCACTTTAGTCATGGAAATCTGTCGTGGTTTCAGCCGAAGTCACTGCAACTGGACTGACAGATGGCCCTTCTCCTCCCACCCCCCCCCCCAAATGAGAGGAGAGGAAGAGATAAGGAGATTCAGAAGTTTAGAATGAACTAAACTACTT